>JAOTOL010001113.1:0-77500 GCA_034440575.1 Imbricaverruca yamaguchii | reverse complement strand
AAAAAATCATGGCTTTATAAAGTCGTCAACACAGTTTCTAATTCGTCAATCACACATTTAGTAGTCATTCCATTAAACAGTGAAGAAAAGGTGGTGAATTCTAACGTGCCGTACATTTTAGCACAGCAAGCGACAGCCGGCAGATATTCGTAATCCATTTGCTATGTACACAGCCAGCAGATATTCGCCATCCATGTGATAGGTACACAGCCGGCAGACATTCATAGCTCATTTGATAGGTACACGAGTTTTACTGAGCACACTTTGCTGGTTCCGGTCAGAGGAATGCAGTCCTATTGTCCATGTCACAAAATGTTCCTTTAGTATATATCCGGGTGGATTGGTTGAAGGAATTCACCATTCGTCGTGTTTGTACTTGATTGGTGAATTAACGATTGATGTTAAAATCGCCTTGCTGATACTGTCCTGTAATCTTGTTATTCGTGCAGAGAGCAAGCGTGGATGTATTCCGGGGGCGTTTCATGGTTTATTTTTCTGTTTTTTTTTCTTCTTCTTCGCGGACTCGAGTTTTGTGAGGAGAGTGTGCTATGACAATAGGGTGTGCTGCCTTTTATCATTTTCAATTATCATACATAATACGTCCCATATTCTTCCTCTTATATCATTATTTAACCAATGATTTTTTCGTCAAATGAGGCCACTTGACGTCGGTTCGGCACGGGCTTGGAAATGGTAACGGTTGGAACACGATTCGTGTTGTGTTTACGATCCAATCCATGCACGTAATGCTGAATTTAACATCAATATCTCATTCTACACGGTGCAATGGGCATATAGTACACAACATACGTAAATTGATGCCGGTCTGCATAATGTGGCAAGACAGCCAGCCAACAGGGCCTACCGGGCCGCTGCATATTACACACTGGTGATGCACTTATGAGCAAGCTTTGGAGGCTCAAGTGGATTTTTGGAAGGAAACTATGCACTGCTTTTATGCATACAAATGCAATGTTTTTGATCTTTCGTCTCCGTAAAAGCTAAGCATTTCGTTAAGCCAACAACACACAATACATTCGATGTTTCGTGAAGTGAATTGTGGATTGGACACTCCAACTCCGAGACTTAGTAGTGAAAATCCGACGATGTGCAGGACGGATCACGACGCCCGCACATCGGCCAGTTCATATGCAATTTCGGTGTGGTGCTAGATATGCTGCATGCATCATGATTATTAAGTTTCCATCGATACGCAGTAATAGGAAAAGCCGGACGACAATCCTTGTATGCATGTATGATTGGTGGTGTCACACATACACGATTAATCAGCTTCTTCTGACACAGTCCAATGCATCTTACTACCTGTATCACACTCGGCTTAGGCGGACAAAACAGTTATTCAACAATAGTTAATGTTGTTTTACATTCATTTAATTTCATCGTATCACATCTAACTAACACATTATTTACCTTGAACTGAAGAACTATCCGAAGACTAGGTGTACAAGTCGCGACACAAGAAACTAGAAAGCTAATTGGTGAAATCTACCAATGATTTTCATAAAACAAGCATGATCTCCACTACTAAGCCAGTGGTGTTTGAGAAAGTCGAAATTGTTCGGATGTGAAAGCAATGAGCCTGATTGCTGTAAAAGTGTTCAAATGGTTAAAAGGTGCGTGTTCTTGTATTGTGGTTAAAAGGTTCTTGTCCTCGAATTATATGCTCTAGAGGAGGCCTAGACCAGTCTCCGATGTTGGCTTGTCCAGCCACCCAGCCACCCCCACCCCCATCCTAAGCAATTTTGACTTCCAAAATTGGACCCTGTGGGATGGGCGCCCGTTTCCCATGAACTTGGGCCTGCCCTTTGCATCCAGGCGTTGCTACGCTCCAAATATGTGTTTTCGTTCAGAAATTAACCCCTGAAACTGAGGAATTCAATTAACTTCTTACTTGGTCTTTAAAGAACAAATATAAAGTAATGGTATTTTATTGTGAAAGAAGATTGCGCTTTCATGCACGACACATCATCGCAGCTAGTTTTATTTTTAATATAAAACGGCGTCTCAGAAATATTTTTACTGGGTTCCCCTGAATTTGGCCAGCCAGACAGGTATGTGCGACGCAATGTGTTAACAGCAAACCAAATAACTTCACCCTGCGGTTCGCGTGCGTGTTCATCTGTTTCTGTACATTACTACAGGTGGCCAGACCTGCAGGAAGCAGCTCCATACCGACAGCAATCATTTCGCTGGCCCAGTGACTGCAACAAATCCGGACTTGTTGCGACCCAACAAGTGGAACACACTCAACCGCCACTGGACGCTCGTCCCTCACCTGTAGCGGCCGCAGCCACGAGTAAGATACACGCGCTGGCGAACATCGCGTCAGGTCGCTGGAGTCCTACGCCTCTGGTGGTCGGGTCTCGCGCGTCCCACGCTTCTCTGTCGCACCAGGAGCGCGCCACACCCGTCCCGGCCACCTGTCGTTCGCGGTCTGCCTCTGTCTGCGCGGCCGCCGCTGCCGCCGCCCCGCGCTGCGATCCCACGATCTCCGGCAATGCAGTGCTGCCGCAGAAGCACCGGCGATCCTACTCGGGGAGACGTGTTCCGGGGCTGGCCACGCGCACTGTCGACTGGTGGGCGGCCGGGCGAGCGGGCACACCGACCGCGACGAACACTGCGCTTTCAAACGGCACGAACTGTCGGCAGGTGCGGGCGGAAAGGCATGCCCACCGCGATCAAGGTGGTCATGGGCGGATCCAGGCTGGTAAACTTGGGCAGTCAGGGTCACGCTCCCTATTTTTATCATCCGTCAGTTGTATCTCAAAGCAGCAAATACTAGAAGCTATGTCCTCCATTTCTGCTTTCCCCGTTTTATTCGTACCTGGAACCGCCTATGAAGGTAGGTGGGTGACTGCGTCGACAAACCAGAAGGCACGCGAGCATGCGGCGGCCACCTAGTGTACAGTAATGCACCCTAAAGTTACTTGATGTCAAGCTAGATGTCCACAAAAGCGAGTCCAGTCGGATTACACGATCGTCTCCTTGGGTGGTTTGCTGGAGCATGTGGTACAGGAGCCATGCAATTTTTTATTTACGGAGAGGACCCTGGCTAGTGAAGAGGGGCCCCTGGGCCCACGGGAATGACCTTTGAGCCGATAGAGTGGGCACCGAAGCCGACGGCAAAGGAGTTTAACCGCTGGAGAGGATCTTAGCCCGTCGATCGAGACCTGAGTCTTCCTTCACCTGAGGTCAAATTGTGACCTCGAGTGACCACTCGACTTGGTGTGCTGCATCTCAATAGGTTAATTATCCGGCAAGTTTTGCGGTCCACCAAATTTGACCTCGTTAACCTTTTTGCATCTGATCGCGAAATGGTTAGACCTAACAAAAAATCGTTTCGTGGTGCATGTACACGCCTGCGAAGGTCGAGTCAAAGTTTCAGAGGAATCGGAGGATATTGGTGAATGCGTTTCTGAATGCTTTGCTGAATGGGATGCTAGTGCTACCTGATGAAATGCATCATTGATAGAATCAGGTCACGCAGAGTGCTCCTTCTTGTATTGATGGTGTATGCACCAGTGTTGAGATAGTTTACATCCAATGCTTTGTTTCGCCCACATACGGTACCCCAGTGGGCCACTTTCATTTTTTCTGAATTTCATCCAACCGAACCTGAGGGCAAGCGCTGACTTTGCAGGACACATGCTCGGGTGTGCTGCTTCTTCACTTGGTGGGCGATTATTCGACGCTAAAATCCATCCGATGAATGTATTCAAGAAAATGTTACATGGTACCCCATGATATCCCCATAGGGTGTAATGGTGACATTGAACGTGAGATGCTTGGATGTGCTGCTTTCTTGTTCGGTGGAATTTTTTTTGGCGCTAATGTCCATCCGATGAATATATTTGGGAAGGTGTTATTCGGTACCCCGAAGATGGCAATAGTGCAAGGTCAAACCAATATTTTGTGAACATAGGTCAAACTATGAGGTTTTCGGTCGCACGCTTCAATGTGCTGCATTCATGAACCATGCCCAATATATGGGTCAACACCCAGACATTGTTTTTTTGTGGTTCATCTTGGAACCACAAAACCCAGATTTTATGGTTCCAAGTAGAATTTTGCGGAAATTATCCGGTGCACAAGAATTTGATATATTTGCTTTTTTCTTTTTTTGCGAACGGTGATACCGTGACCATGATGAATCATTTGGATCAACGTGCTGTATGTACGTGTTATGTAGACTATCTCCTGCAAAAATAGGCATATCCAATTTATCACCATGATTTTATTCGGCACCCCGTAATATAATCATGGGGACAAATATGGTGCATGAGTAAAACCAACATTAGTGACCTGAGTTCAAACTGTGGCATTGAAGGTCACATAATTCGATGCACTGCATCTTTGATGAACAGCGGACATCTGGACATTGGAAACATTCGGCTAAGTGAAACACTTCGAATTGTATGCGGTACCCCGCTTTTTACCCGAATACCATTTCTTGAAACTGCTCGTGTTACTAAACAATTCTTATTTGTGTACTTTTGCAAGCGACAAAGATCATATCATGAAAAAATGAGCGAAATCGGAGAGTATGCGAATAGGATGCTGAATGCGAACGCGAATGCGTTGGTGATTTCTTGGACATGGAACCAGCCGTCTTCACAGCGGCTCAAGTGGATCATTCTGAACATTGAACGTAGCTACTGAAATAGAGTTCACGGTTTCGTTTCCTATGATTTTCGAATTTAAGATGACAATATGGGTTAAAATATTTAAAATAAATATTTCGAGGTTAAAATATTTTCACTTTGGCAATCTTGTAAGGTTATCAGCGACCTCTAGGTCAGCAAAATAAAACACACAAAATAATGCATACTGAGTATCGATTGTCGTTTACATGGACGGACTTTGTCCCTTGGTCTCACAGATAGCAGTCTCACAGACATTCCCCATTTGGACCAGTGTGATAGATTACACATCAGTATTACGTTAACACCGATGTTAAACTTTAAGCGGTTTGGATTGATCGAAAATGTTCTATGCAAGCTGTCTCAATACTATGCAACCCACGAAGACGAGCACCCGCTATGGTACACGGTAGTACCTGAATAGTACAGCCGATAAATTGTCTGACCCCCCTCCCTGATCAAAATATTTAATGGTAGGACACTCTCATTAACAAAGGGATCACTGAAGTCCAGGGGGCACCAACATTTTTGTTGCACTTCCCTTTGGCCAACTCTTGGATCCGCCACTGCTTGCATTTCCGTTTCTCCTTTCGGTGATAACAATGCGTCCGAAGCTGATTCCTGCCATCCGCGTCCGCATTGGATGGCCTATGTCCAGTCAGCAATTTGCTTGGGCAAAAGTACGTTTCGCTTGGCCACCTCGGGCAAAGCGTAGTTTAGCCCAATATAAATGGATTTTCTCCTGACCATAGCTGCACCGCAGCCCAGGTCTAACCCAATCGTGGCCGGATGTGGCTTGCTACGATATTGTTTGAGGTTCATCTCGGGCTGAAATCGGGCTTGCCGTACTAGTTGCCCGAGTACGCCTCAATGTAGCCTGGTCAAGGTCACATCACTGATACAAAGACGTTGTTCGAGTTCAATTCGGGCATATCTTGGCATGCTTTAGTTGAGTTGGAAACTACAAACTTTGGATGTTATGAACTTTTAAAGATATGATAGGCACCCGCTCCGGCATCGTTTAATAGCTGGGCATTCATGAGGGTAAGTCCCACATGTTTGCGCCTTTTCAACATATTCATACTACATCAAAAACAGGCATAATAGTAGTGGGAGAAAATAAGTACATCTGCTGGAGCAGCTGTACTTATTGGGGTGGCAGTGACCATAAGGGCGGCCACCGCCGCTGAGGTGGCAGCGCGGTGGTTTACCTTCACATTGCTCGGCAGCATTTATGGCTCTCGAGGATATCTTTTCTCTGATGCTGGCTCTCAGTATTCCCCGCAACCACTTCCAGTTCTCAAGGACTTTTGAGCTCTCAGGGGGCTCATGATCTCTCAGTGTCCATCTAAAAATTTAAGATCATCTAGTTCAGTCCTCTTTGGCTTTCAAGGACATATTCATCCGGCAGGAGCCCTCTCCATCTTGCACGGGTTATTCTCAATTCTCGAAAAAAAACGTGTCTAGCTTTCAGGGGATCCTGTAGCTCCGAGACAGGCCCCACAATGCCCATAGCACATATCCCAGCTGTCGGAACTAGCTTAGCTCTTAAGTGACTGTTCATCCTTAAGTGTTCTTCCCAAGTCTCAGAAGCATCACAGTTTGTTCCGCTCTAGCTCTCAGCCCCCTCCCCACCCCAGTATCTCGACAGCCTTTCAGGCCATCAAGGGCAGTCGTGTCTTGAAACTGGCTTTCAGTATTCCTTACAACCGTCGCCAGCCCTTAGACGCTCTCTTTATATTTCAGGGACTCTTTCCTTTTCATGGAGGCTCTAGCCTCTTCGGACTCTCAGTCCAGTCATCTCTGACTTTCAGTGATCGTGTTTAATCGTCAGGTTCCCTCCCAGCTGTTAGGGGCCCTTCCCAGCCATTGACAGTCTTTAGCCTCAAACACTTTCTAGCTCTGACGCGAGGCCTCAGTATTATTCACAGCCATATTTAGCCTTAGTGACTCTCCTTAGCTCACATGGAGCTTTGTTAGCCCTCAAGAGCCCTTTTCAAGCTGCTAGGAGCCCTTCCAAGTTATCGGCAGCCCTTGTAGTTTCAAGAACGTTCTATTTTTTTAGGCTGATCCTCAATATTCTTCACAGGAATCACCAGTCCGGGGTGCATCCATGGGCTTAGAAGCCCCCTCCGACACAGTGACACTGTATGTCCAACACTGCCCCCCCCCCCCTGCATCGGCTCAAGGACTCTCTCACGGTTCAGGACACTCAGACCAGCCAGTCTCCTCTTTCAAAAGTTTGTGCCTCCTCTATCACACAAGGAGCCCCTGTGTGATTTTGGTCCACTTCGTCAGCACAGAGGCACTTCACGCCGGCTCTGGACCATCTCCGACGGTCCGGGTTTCTTCCGCTGCTTGGGGTTCACTTAGTCGGCGCAGGGGACCTTAATTGCGATCCAGAGCCTTCCATATCTGGGCGGAACTCTTTCAAAACCTTGGGCCCCTCCATGGCAGGCCAGAGTCCTATGCACGGCTTGGACCACATCCGTCGGGCAAAGACCCTTCCTGACCACCCAAGGCTCCGGTAATTAGGCCCCCGCCTCTGCCATCTCAGGGCCTTCTTCGACGACTAAGTGCTTCTTCCGGTAAGTCACAGGCCCTTTTTCAAACGCTTGGGCTCTCTCCAGTAGGTCAGAGGCATTTTCTCTCAGCCCTTCCATCCTTCCACCAACCCGAAGGTCTTTTCAACGGTCCAGCCCCCCCCCCCATCGATCTAGAAGCCTTTCACGTTAGCCCAGCAAAGAAACTTGAGCATCTTCCCGAGAACACTCCGTTGACCTAGGGTCCTTTTCGTCCGCCCGAGGCCTTTTCCAGCATCCCGGGACCTTTGCCGGAAGTCCGGGGTCCATTTATTCGGTCCAGGGGCCCATCAAGTTGACCCAGGGGACTTGTGCACCTCATGCACCGAAGCCATGGGGTACCCTCCAGGGCTTCTCAATACGGTCGCCTGGAGGACCTCCTCCAACCATCCAGTTGGTTGCCCCGTTCGCCCCCTTGGCCAGGGGGTCCACAAGCAGTGGCGACGCCAAGGGGCAAAACCGTGAACTAACATGGAGGGCAGAATGCATTGAGGGTTATGGGGGAATCCACGTTAAGCACAATATCTCCTGAAATTGGTTTGTATCGTAACTCCTAATGCACCACAACCTCTAATGTGTCACAACCTCAAATGAATCATAACCCTTAATGTATCATAACCTCAAATGTATCGTAACATCAAATGTATCATAATCTCTAATGTGTCATAACCCATATCAGCTGACCATAGAGAAATGTGGCGTGCGATTTTTGCCCGTACTAAATCAGAACAGGTCTCAGCTTACAGAAAACCATTGTGAAAAACAAATGAACTTGAAGTATACCGTATCCTCGCCCGATCTCAGCATGCTATTTTATTTGCACCATGCTTGTTTTCAATGACTAAAACTATTGTGTGTGTGTGTGTGTGTGTATGTGTGTGTGTGTGTGTGTGTGTGTGTGTGTGTGTGTGTGTGTGTGTGTGTGTGTGTGTGTGTGTGCGCAATTGTATAGTTCATTGATTATCAAAGAGTTTTCGGAATAACTGATGACTCAAGGCGTGATTTATTGATGCATTGCTTTATTTACGGCCATGCAAAGGCTATAGACCATCACGTTAGTTCATGCGTTTTTTGTGCAGTGCGATAAGTGCTGGAAATTTTGCAGTTTTCCTACATCTGAAGGTTTTCCGTTTTGCCAATCTGGCAATGATTTTCACATTGGGAGCGCTAGTCTTGTGTGTTCGAAAGACGATGTCAATCACGGCGCACCGGAGACAGACTGGCTTTATGTATCTTTTTTTTCCTCTTGAAATATTCGTACAAAAGGTAGACACCTTTGTGCATTTGGGTATTATTGTGCACTATTTTGTCCCACATTTCCTAAAGTGCAAGGGGTGCCAATTGACCCCGTCTCTGAACATCATACTAGAAAGAAAGAACAAATAATTAATTTTTTTTTAACAGCACCGAAAGACCGCAACACGTCCAAGATATGCACATCTGAGACAAACTTGCTTGTTAGCTTGCCTGACGTATTTCAGCCGTAAATGGTGCAATCGGAGCACAAATGGTGAGGTCATTTTTTTAATGTGGATTATGGTTCGTCATAGCAATCGTAAAGAGTCAATAACTTACCGCAGTTGGAGATGGCTGGCGATGTAGATAAGAGCGGTCAACTGCTCGGAAAGCTCCTCATTTGAAGACCAATGAATTCGACAAACAACTGTCGTCATCGAGTTTACTTCCGAAGTCAGGCTCGTTTGGTCTGACTTTTTCGACTAGTGACATCCCAGGCACGGAAATAGGTGTGTATTTTTAAGGTTTGTGCATAAGCAGGCTATTGCTAGTCGAAGAACTTGCCGTATTATGCAACTGAACATCTTCTATTTGGTTAGGTTAGGTTAGGTTAGGTTAGGCAGTTGTAAATGATTCCTGAAATAGGGTGGAATATACCACTTGCTGAACACTCAAATGACACTTTTCTTCAAGAAGTATCGACATCCTGCTCCTTGATGCATGCTTATGATGTATTCATGTCTCCTTTCTAACAGTATCTCGACTGTAAGTAACACGTGCATGCTCTCGAGAAGGAATGGTGACACGAACATTTCGCATGCGCAAACATTTCGCAATGGAATTTCAGGTAAAGAGATTACCTGTAACTTGATATGGCATACAATGCAAGTTTACAACATAGTTATTATTCTCCATATGCCGAATCTCTTCGTACGTGATGAATCTCAAAACAAATGATAAGGTTACAGTCAAAACAGCCTACACCACTGGCTCAAATTTGGGTATGAAAGACATGAAGAACAGCTTAAATGACACTAATTTAATGGCAAATTTCGACATCCTACTGGGCTCGTTTTGACAACTCACACCTAACGAAAAACCATTATTTCAACCCTAGCTCAGGGATGTGCTGGGGGATATTAAATTGGACCGAACCGGTTGCCCTGCCATCTGCCGAGAACAGTTTTGACGTCCCCAAGTTCGCTCCCTTTCTCCTCCAAGAGGACCCAGCAAAAACCACCAGATTTCACCAAGATCTGCACATTTCCAAAGTTGGCAGCATCCAGGCGCTGCAAAGTTAATGAAATGGACATTTAGCGGAGAATATACCAATATTAGGTTCCTTTCACTGGCGCCACTAGGCAGAGTCCAGAAGAATGTAGGACCTCCGTACGGACGAAAATTGCCTGCCATGGCTCGGCGTCGTCGGCTGATATTAGAGCTTTGTACTTTATGAGTTAGGATACATTTTAGGTTTTGATACATTTAAAGTTATGTTACATTTGAGGTTATGATACATTTGAGGTTATGTTACATTTGAAGTTATGATACATTTGAGGTTATGGTAAATTAGATGTTGACACATTAGAGGTTTTGGTACATTTGAGGTTATTATACATTTTGGGTTATGATATATTAGGGGTTATGATACATTTGAGGTTACGATACATCCCCACCGTGAACATAGGTATATTTTAGGAAATACATGCGTTGTTATGTGTGGAGGTAAAATTATATATTGAGGTTCCTACATTTTTTAAAACTTCAATTTATTGTAATTATCCGCGGAATATACTTCAAGAGCACAAAAGACTGAAGGTGTTCGCACGAATATTTCTGGTTTTTTTTTAAAGCAAATGATGCTAGTGTTAGCATTCGGTGTCCAATCACTAGCTGTTTCCAGTTATTGGTGTGAAGGTCAGACCAAGGTTATGCCAGCGTCTGGTGGCTACGCCTTTTTAAATAGCCTTGCCCTTGGCTACGCCACCGACTGAGGAGCATTTGACCGCACAGTTTTTCTTATGAAAAATGCCTTGGCATCAGGGATGCGGAGCCGGGAAAATTTTGGGCGGCTCCGGCTCTGACTCCGGCTCCGGGGAAGCATCCCGACTCTGACTCCAGCTCCGGCTCCGAGTAAAATGTCCCGGCGGCTGCGGCTCCGGCTCCGGCTCAGGACATCCCAAACGTGATTGATCCATTACGTAAGAGCTAAAGGATGTAAAAATAGTTAGCCGCGACCACTCAGAGGCGCAAACTTCAGACAATTCTAAGCAACTTTCCCATATAAACCCTGTATCTATCTTTAAATAAGCACCCACCCCCGCCCAAATCACTTATGCCCTCGTAAATTGACGCTCGCTTCGTGCCGTATTGGGGCAATCAGAAGAGGGGAGACTCGAATCAACAACACTCCCCATCCCATGAACGGTCCAAGGAACACCATTGTTGTAAATTGTAATGTTTGACCTCATCTCTAATAAGGTACAACAACCCGTTGATGATGGAAACAATGAACTTAACTAAGCTAAAGATGGAACTATTGCATTGACTACTACGACTAGAATATGGTTATTGGTTATTCTACCATTAGTTGATGATATTTCTACGTGATACTCGTATTTAAACATTTTTGCCTTTAAAAATGCGTTTTCATACCATACCATACCATACTAGTTATGATGTGTTCATTTCACGTTTGCTAATTTTGTTGAATTTACACCTCTTTCGGAGTCGGAGCCGCCCTGCTTTTGACGGCTCCAGCTCCGAATCCGGCTCCGAGTAAAATGTCCCGGCGGCTCTGACTTCGGCTCCGGCTCCGGGCAAAATGTTCCGGCTCCGGCGGCTCCGACTCCGGCTCCGGCTCGGCATAATTTAGGGTAATTATGAAAAATAAAACGTCTTGTTTTAAAATACAATTGCAAACCTAGTCATAAAATAAAAAAATCAGACATGTAACAGCTGAACTCAGTGCTGAGACGTCACGTTATTAGTGCGTGCCCCAGCCGTCAGTTCTACTATTTGGCGAAGTGTACAACTTGCGGATTTGTGACAGCGATTGTGCTTTGCTGATCTATCTCTTGGATTGCGTAGTGAACCTAATTTGTCCTATTTATTTGACCATTGCACTGTTTGAAGCAATGCACCATTACATTGTGTAGAACCTATGCTGGGGAATATAGTCCGGCCTGGAAACAATGCACCGTTTGATTCAAGAAGAAGAAAGGGCTATGTTGTCATCGACAACGCGTCATCGGCTCCGTGAATCCTTCGAATTCACAGATTCCCTATATCTCTCCCCAACAACTTCAAACTACGTGGATCTTTGATAATACATTGTGTTGGTGTACGCCGTTGCTCGAAGCAGGTGCGTCAGAAGCGCAAAAATGCGCCAAATATTCGAAGGTTTTCACAACACAACTGCGTCAGCCTCCAAATCGTATAAATCCGATTAGGTGCCTGCTTTGCTCTTGTAAACGGGCCGCGCGATCGGAACTTTTGCGAATCGACAAGATCGGAAATGTTCGTTTACGACTGACCTGCTCATGTAAACTGGGTAAATGTTCATTAGCAGCCGGCGACGTCATCTTGGCGCTGATTTGTTTTCAGCAGGTTATCACGACAGCAAAAAATGGTACTTTTCCGCGTACGTTCCTGACTAGCAAGTATATGTGATAGGTATAAATTATACATCATCTGAAAGTTTGTTTCATGGTATTTCGATAATCATGATAGGCTTTTACATGGGCGTGTTAGTTATCGTGTAGAATGGTGTTATTTAGACTCATGCCACATCCCGATCCACACTATTTAACTTAGGCGGCGCGAGGCACTCGATGTGTGTAGCGCGGTCCAGTGGCGCGCCGGTTTGCCGTCTCGGGGGTAGCCGATTCGAGGCTGGAGGCCGGCGGCTTTTTGTGCGCGTCGTGGTAAGTCCTTTTAATAAGCGACAGTGGATTAAGACATTCTTCACATGGGACGATCTTTTGCATAAAGAGAAGGTAAATACGCAGACATTCTGCAAGGCTGGGTTTCGGCTGCCTTAAATTGATGCCTGGACACTTTTTCTATTCAGCCAGGCATAGGAAGTACGTAATCACCGCTCATGGCAGTGTCCAGGCCCCCAGTCCCTTCCTGGCATGGGCGGTGGGCCATCGGGGGTGGGATATGAGACAGGTCCTCCTGAATTTAATCATTTTGGCCCTACGGCAGTGGGTCGCAAATATTGAGCTAAAAACTAACGGTTGCCATTCCCTCCCACCAGTACCCGCCGACCAACATTAGTCCCTACTCTTCGAAGTGTGAATTTAATCACAGTACGTGATCAACAAGGTGACAAAACCAACAATTGTGCATGCTGCCAAACAGTCAAATGACTTGACCCGCGCTGGAGTCAGAGCGATGCCAGATCTAAGCTCGGCTCATGCCTCTCACAATACACGGCGAACACACGTCACCAGTATTGCGACAAGCATTGCTTTGGCAGGAGCAGACGTTGGCTAAAACATCTAGGCGGGCTAAAACTTTCTGGAGTGCCGACGCAAAATAAAAAATGACGTTTTTCGTACCATGAAGGCTCGATTTAGATTTCGCAACAACTTGATGGAACCCGTAAGCACTAAGACGGATTTCAGATACACGCACGAGGATTTCGGTTCGATTATCATGCATTGCCGGAGGCTTCGTTGGAGAAGCATCCGCCTTCATCCCCCACCGTGGCTTTGCCATGCTCGCAACCCGTTTTTCGGTGTTCTCAGTGGAAATAAATTGGCTGCGTCACTGACGCTATGTGAATCAAACTTCTGTCATGCATGCAATCATACAGTGGCAACAGGAATTTCAATGCTAGACCAGCTCGGAAGCAACTTTAATAACAGCTGAATTGTGGGCGGAATGGTAAGTTACCACGTGATACCATGCATGTTTTTAACTAAATGTGTTCTACTTTTAACTAAAGGAAATATTTCCATTTTTAAATATGACTTTATTATTCGCGTCGTGTAACCTGAAACATCACGCATTTTGCAATACAGCGCGACATAAATACGGTAAGTTAGTTAGTTAGTTATTTGGGTTTTAGGGCGCATCAACTGCAGTGGTTATACAGCGCCCAATAAATACGGTAACACAAGTTGTTTACCAATCAGACTTTAATACGTGGAGCATAAAGCTGGGGAAGACCAGGTAGCCAGGATTGAGGAAGGCCCTCTCTCCCACTGCCGATTGTTTCTCCGCTGTGTGCTCTGTGGTGGAGGTGAATTTGTATTTTGGGCGCATCGACTGCGTTCGTCATTTTGCGCACACGAATATATATTCCGGCGCCCAACAGAGTGCGATTTGAAACAACGATATATCGAGGAAGCACAACGCAAGACACATGTTGGAGGAAGCAGACACGTGAAGCAGAAAGGAATCTTGGGTTCTTTTATGACGCAATTAACTGCTAGGTCATATAACTTCTCACGCCGATTGGTCGCGGGTGGTCTCGGTAATTCCACTGATTGCGGGATTCGAACCCATAATCTTGCGGTCAAGAGTCTAACACCTTACAGACTGAGCTACCTCGGCTCCACCAAACGCATCATATAGGAGGTTATTGGTAGCAGGTTCAAATAAGCCTCGTAGCTTAATTATATTACATTTCATCAATACATTACAATACCTAACATTACAGTGCGTACATATCTGGCACTTTATAAAATCTGACGAACTGACAATGTAGCGGGGTTCGGAATCTCAGGAATGCCCATCGTGCATCCGGCCGATAAGCGTACCGCACACGCCGGAACTGGCCTATCTGTGAACTCGTCGGAGAATGTGGCCCTATCAAAACGTGGCATTCCCCACATACCCCGACGACCGCCTCTGGCCGGAAGGTCTCCATAACCTGGCGAGTTACTATGCCGCCAGCCGTCACGCCCCCCACAACTCTCGTCTGCACGGAAGCCAGTGCCGTCGTCCGCCCGGTGCAAGCACGTGGCGCCTTTTGACCCCGTCACGCCCCCGAGCAATGGCCGCTGTCTCGACTGACCAATCACGGTCCGGCATACAATATAGCCTACTGCGCTGCGCGAGTTCACCAATCAAAACGGTGCTAGTTAGAAATGCTGTATAGTCTAGGCTGTGTCGTATATATACCGGTGTTTGAGTGAAAATAAAGGAAGGAGAAGAGGGTCCCAGGAGACACAGAGAGACGGACGCTGGTCTTTGTACTGTACGGGTAACGCCCGGTCGCATCTGTCGACTGCGTTGACAGAATGAGTCAGAAATATTCACGGTCGGTCCTCACAGCCGTCTTGCTGCCCAAATTTGAGCCGACATGACTAAAGCGCGAGCTGTTCGTTACCGAAACCTGGGGACTATTATGAACGCGCAGGTCCATCCCTAGACTACCCACGGCCAGGGTATTAACTACATGACAGCAAGAATAGATGGAACATCCTCATCGTGACATCTGTGGCTGAGAACAACTCGACATACATATATACATAGACTACTCACGAGCACCGTAGTGGGACGATGAGTACGCGTACACCTACAGGCTACGCTCTACCGACTTCACAAACACAGGCACATATCAGTTCTTGAGTTTGACATACACTCGGAGGAACTGCAACACGCACGTCTAGTCTCGTGTAATTTTTGTATAAAAAGTCCTGATATCCAGCTATATGATCAACGGCAGGTGATGAACCTATAGGTCCAAACAATGAAGGATTCAAACACTGATCTAAATGTGAAGTGTTGACAAAGTGCGGCTCACACTTCGCAGTCACTGAGCAAACTGCTCGGCTTTTCGCTGCTGCCGCTTTGCGAGCTTGGCGACGTTCGCCTTATTGCTTACGAGCCCGAGACTAATAAATGTCCAAATCATCGTAAAGTACTGAGACATTTTATTTGTGGAATTGAATCTTTATTCCAACACCTGGTGGAAACTTTAAATGACCTTTGGATGTCTGCTGAGATTGTTGGGTTCTTGGGCATGGTGAGCACAAAACACTGCATCCATCTCTCTCACTCTGAATGTGTGGAATAATTCCTCGGTGGGAACCGTCAGGCCGCTAAGGCTCAGGAGGCGAGTCCAGAGCGCTTCCCGTGGTTCATTTCGGCATACGCAGATGGGTTCCCAGCGATCGGTCCGTTTGGTTTCCTTCTGGCCATGGACCAGGCCACACATAATCCCTCCTACCCACCACGCTTAACATTTTAAACATTCCTTCAATTCACATCATTATCTGATGTGATTTGAAGGAAGCTGATATTCATTTCTGTGGGAAATGAAAACTCAGCAATTCAGCAGTTCAAGTTCATGTGCTGATATCTAGAAAAAAGAGTAATTTCACCAAGATGATAATAATAATATCGTTAAAACAAATTGTTGTCAAACACGAGGAAAAAACAACACTTATTTTGACAATGACAGTTCATGCTACACCCCACCACGTACGAAAATGGTAAGTGTGGGGAAATGGGGTTTTTGGTGGCTAACGACGAGCACTGATGCCAAATTACAAAAATAACCTAACTGAATCTAACCTTACCAACTGATGTTGGACCTTCTAAAACATATTCGTGTTCGGTCATCTAACACCTACTGATGTCGTACGATGGATGTTGAACGTGATTCACGAAGGAAATGATACATCAATTTTACCTTAATTACACCATTGCATCAATTGTGCACTGTAGATTAATTCACCTATTGGCGTAGAAACTAAGTTAATGGAAATATACATTTTGCATCCGAAGCCGAATGTGATCTCATTATCCATTGTAGATGGTTGGCCATTATTCTGCTGGAATATCATGATGAACAAGGCTAAATATAGCCACATATAAATATATGCAGGGGCCCCGCTGCCCACCGGTGTGTGTGTGTGTGTGTGTGTGTGTGTGTGTGTGTGTGTGTGTGTGTGTGTGTGTGCGTGTGTGCGTGTGTGCGTGTGTGTGCGTGTGTGTGTGTGTGTGTGTGTGTGTGTGTGTGTGTGTGTATGTGTGTGTGTGTGTGTGTGTGTGTGTGCGTGTGTGCGTGTGTGCGTGTGTGCGTGTGTGTGCGTGTGTGTGTGTGTGTGTGTGTGTGTGTGTGTGTGTGTGTGTGTGTGTGTGTGTGTGTGTGTGTGTGTGTGTGTGTGTGTGTGTGTGTGTGTGTGTGTGGGGGGGGGAGGGGGCAATTCCCCCCCCATGCTGTGAGACTGGCCCCCCCATGACATTTGAGGAGGCCCCCAGGACGAAAATGAGGCCCCCAGGAAGAAAAGAAAGCCCCAAGACGAAAAAAAGGCCCTCAAGACGAAAAAGAGTCCCTCAGGACGAAAAGGAGGCCCTCCAGGACGAAAAGGACACCCGCAGGACGAAACGAAGGCCCCTCAGCATGAAAAGGAGGCCCTTCAGGACGAAAAGGATGCCCTCTAGGATGAAAAGGAGGCCCCAGGACGAAAAGGAGGCCCCCAGGAGGAAAAGTACCCCATGACGAAAAGGACCCCATGACGAAAAGGAGGCCCCCATGACGAAAAGGAGGCCCCCATGACGAAAAGGAGGCCCCAGGACGAGGGAGGGGGCAGCGGGGGCAATCGTCTTCACCCCTTGCCTTGAGGGTGGGGGCGCCCCCTGTAATTTGAGGAGACCACTATACGGAAAGGTATAAAACAAAAAGGTGAGCAAGGAACCCGACGGGACAAAAGATGATCCTGTCAAGATGGATCCAAGATTGATAACGAGGCCCCCAGGATATATAATCAGGTTCCTATAAGAGACAGAACAGAGATTGTGAGGAGGCCCCCAGGATGAAAAGGATGCCCCCAGGACCAAAAAAGAGACCTCCAGGACGAAAAGGATGCCACCGAGACGGGCAAGAAGCCATCCAGGGCTACACGAGAAGGCTTCCGATGGGTGGCAAGATATTCTTAATTTGGAAAACGAGGTCCCAAGATGGAAGAGAAGGACCCTACAATAGAAAATAATGACAATATATATTTTTCCGGACGCAAGAGGGGACCCCAAGGTGGGTAAGAAGGTCCCTCTAGGAAGGGGAGAAGGCCACTGAGAACAGCCAGATGCAGCCCACATTTTAGTAGATGAAAACCCTAGAAGAGATGATTTAAGACTAGGATGCAAAAACAACCTGCTAAGAGAATAATGAGGCTCCAAACACAGATGGGGAGGCCTCCAAGACGTGAAAGGAGTCCCATAATTTAAAAAAAGGATTCACCTAGGAGAGTATAGGAGGCCCCAGAAATCAAGAGAGTGCCAACAATTTGCACGGAGGCCCCCAGAACTGCAAAGGAGACCCCAATACGGGAAGGGAGGCCCCAGAAAATGAGAGGAGGCCCTAAGACGGAAAAGAAAGCCAGTGGATATTTGATGCCGTTTCGGAGACGCAAAAATGGGCACCAAAACGAGTAAGATTCCACCAAAACAGAAAAGGATGATCCAAAGACATGGCAGGAGGCACTTAATTCGGAAGAGGGCGACACAAGGTTGGAAATAATACCCCATGATGAACGAGGAGGCCTTAAAATTGGAAAGCAAGGCCATTGGTTACGAGAGATAGCTCCCAGGCGGAAAAGAAGGCTCGCAGATGTCCAAAAAGGTCCCCGGGAAATAGCAAGGCCACTGAGAAAAGAAAGGTTGTGTATAATTTGGTAGACGAGGAATCTGGGAGAGAAGGGGAGTCCACCAGGAGATAGGATAACACCCTTAAGATGGGCGAAGTTCGAATCAAATCGCAGAGCAAGAGGTCCCCAAGACGTGAGAGGAGGCCCCTACTTTGAAAAATGACTAGAAGAGAAATGATGGCCCTGCCGGACTCGAGAGGAGTCCCCCAAAAAGGAGTAGGTCTACAGGACTGAATGAGGCCCCGAAGACCATAAAAATTTCCAAGAACATGAGAAGAGGCCCTTAAGCTGAGAGTGGTAGCAGGTATGAAGGGGTGTGAGGTTTCCAAAATTGAAGACTCCCTGAAGACTGGTAAAGCTTTGCCAGGACAAAGGAGGAAGCCCACGAAGCGTGGCATGAGGCCCCTAATTTGGCAGATAATGCCCTGGGACATGTTACTTAGTTAGTTATTTGGGCTTTAGGGCGCATCGACCAGGGGCCCTGGGACATGAGAGGAAGCCCCATGCCATGGTAAAGGGCTCCAGGATGTAAGAGAAGGCCTTTCAAAACGAGAGAGGAGGACAATGAAGGAGGGTAGGACATAAGACGTTGAAAACCGGTAAAGAGGCTCCAGGAAATGGGACGAGATACTTAGGACGCAAGGTGAGGCCTATAATTTGCAAGAAACCCCTAAGAGATGCCAAACGTCGTGCCGGGGTGTTTCAAATTTGCAACATGGACCAAAAAATCCGGCCGGGGACCTTGAAAATCACGCTGAGCCTGGGTGTACCAAAAAATTACGACCGGACCATGGCAATATATGTAGTGGAACGACGGGTCGTACCATTCCACAACAGTCTCATTGGGATGAAAACAAATAAAGCCAGAGCAACAAAAACATTCCGGACATGGGTCCAACTCTGAAAAAAAAAACACTCACAAAACTTACAAAAAAGACACAAAAGCACTCCAACTCTGGGCAATGACGCCAAAAAAACCTAAAACGTTTTGGACCCAAAAAAGTGGCCAGGCAGCTAAAGGTCGCGCTAGGGATCCAAGCAAATGACGTCGGGGCCCAAAACATCACATTGGACTGGACAAAAAAATCGCGTCGCAGCCCTTGAAAATCACCCTGGAGGCCAGAAAGGCGTGCCGGGCCCCAAAAGTTGCAGCTGCTAAAAAAATCAATTCTTAACCGGAATGTCACTCTGGGACAAAAATATACTCCTTCAGTGGCCGCAATGCATACCAAAGGGGCAAATTCCCCCTCTATCCTGAGAGGCATAAGCTCCCAAGAATCGTGCCGGGGCTTCAAAGCTCACGCTGGGGCCACTAAAATTCACGTCGGTCCACTGAATTCGCGCAGGGGTCTCCAAATAAGTACTTCGGGCCCCCGAAAACTCGTTCCGAGACTCGAAAACGTGCAATAGGAACCGCCAAAATCGCGTTAGGGCAACAGTTAGGTAAAACGCTTCCCACAAACTCAAATCTGTCCCCCAAAATATCGCGCTCGGGACCCACAATTCCCATCGGTAGTCCCGTCGAAGCTCCACAAAATTGGCGTTTAGGCTCACACGTAAGAACAATGTGACCACAAAAACGAAATCGGTATCCGAATAAAAATCAAGCTGGAGCCTTCAAAAATAAGAATGTATTTAACAAGATAAATGTCCTGTTCAAGAACATGACTCTGGAGTGCCGAACATGCAACCAGATACCTTCCCAAATTGCATATGGCACTGAAAAACATACCGTATCTAAAAAATATCGAGGTGAGATGCAAAAACGTGGCGCCAGGGACTCGAAAAGTCAGGCCGGGATTCGGTATTTACAACAAGAACAAAAAATCGACACAAATCTCGTTGAGTCCAGAAAACTGGCGTTGGGTCCCCGGAACCACGCGCCTGGGCGCGATAAATCGCGCTGGGACTAAGAAGCACCGCACAGAAGCCACAACATCGTACTGGAGCACCACAAATGTACGTAAGACCCCCAAAACACAACAGGAACCTAAGAGCACAACGGGGGCCGACAATACAACTGGCCCTCCAAAGCGCACATAGTCTACCAAAAAGCGACAGTGTCTTAACATACCTGGATCTCTAAAAATGCACAAGAAGCTCTTATGGCACACAGAGGTCATAAGGACGCAGCAGGGCCTGAAAAGAGGCTGGGGCCGCAAATGGCAACATGGTTCCAAAACGAACAAAAGCATCGGGCGTTAATTTAAGACATCGGGATCTTCGAAAACGCTCTGACACATAAAAAATTATCGGTGCCCAAAAAAGCAACAACACACTGAAACAAGGAGGGGTTTCGAAAATCCATTAGGCCGCTGCACAGACGGACATAGCGGGTCAAACAAAAATAACTGAGGAAGGGCCTCGGTTCGACAGCAATTCTGAGAGGATAGCAGCAAAGATATCAGGTGCGTCAAAGCTGAACGAAATCTGCATTTCATAACTACAAGAAAATGTGGGAGGTAGGAAATTAATGATCGGATTTAATTACTCGACTTTTCGCAGCGAGTGCCCACACTAAGCATTGCAGCACGTCAAGTATGGCGCAACTTCATCATGGGACACTAATTAGCAAAAGGCAGAAGGCCTAGCAGAAACCGTAGCATCGCACGAAGTGTTGCGAATGCGCCGAATGCGCGCACATGCACGGACATTGGCGTGGTGGCGACTAGGTGATATGAACTGAAATGCCTGAAATTGGGAACTTTTTTATTTCAAAGTGATGGGTAATATATTTTTAATTCAAGTTAGGGGTTTAATATATTTTCTAAACTCCTGCTCGTTTTGTGGTTTTGTTGCTTTTTATGCACCGATGATATCTTTACGTGTCAGGGCGTTTCCGAAGGTGCATCAGGTTAGCATGGTCCCCGCGTGCCTTGAGAGCTACCAGTGTATTTTTTTAGAGCTCCATGCATGTTTATTTAGGGCTGCAACGCATGTTTTGAGGCTCTGACGCTTTATGGGAGATTGTGTGCTTCAGAGCGTAAATTGTATTTTCCCCGGGCCCCCGTTGTGCTCTTGGGGTCCTGCTGTGTTTATTTTGGGCTTCCAACGCACATTTGTGGGCGTTCGATTTTGGGGCTTCGGTGCAATTTTTATGTGTCCTAGCCTGACTTATCGCTCCCAGGCGCGTGGTTCCGGTAACCCAACGCCAGTTTTTTGGGCTGAATGCTATTTTTCTGGATTTTTTTTAATCTCAAAAGTCCGAATTCCGGCCCGATATTTCAAGACCCTGGCGCCATGTACCTGTATCCCATTTCGATTTTTCGAGATTCGGGATTCTTTTCGACGGCATACACAATTTCTGAAGGCATCAGGTAATAAGTTTTGTGCTCCAGAGCCATTTTACCGACCCTGACATTGATTTTTGGGGGAATCATTCTTTTTTGGAGGGCTCCAGCTCGACATTTTCGGATACCGATCCGGTTGTTGTGGTATGGGTGTAATTCCAGCAGTGTGAGTTGATTTATCAAGGGATACCGAAATAAAACCGTAGAATTGGGTAAGAGAGTTAGGGTTGAAATCCGACGAATCAGGAAAGATAGTGGTAGATGAGGCCGCTCCACAGGATAATTTAGTTGATCACTAATCATTTCATTTCGATAAGTCACCTTTGACAAAATTGCGGTCGAAATCCCAGGCGCGTTAATTAATTCGTGAAGAATTTGTTATTTTAACTTGTTTGGTAGGTACCTTACAACCTGCACCAAATGTTAGAAAAATTCGCAAATTCTTAAGATTCCGATCAGAAAACCAATTTAACCCATTTCTTGTTGTCACCTTCGCGAAATTATCGTCCTAGGACTGGGAAATGAGTGTTTAAGCTTTGCTTAGGGCATCAAACTAGTGGTAGATTTATAACAGTAGTTATAAATCTAGCTATATTCAGTTATTCTTGGAGGACATAACGGTGGGTTGATCAATGGGAGATGTGTTAAAGATATGCTTAGCATCAGCCTCGCTGTAACCTAGAGGCCAGCGGGAAGATTCTTCTGTTCGAAAAAGCATCGAGTCGTTGGTTGGTTTTAACACTTTGGTATTTATCTACATATTACTTATTTATACCTTGGTATGTCCCAGTTTTCAGAGCTAAAAAAATTGCATTTGCGTGTTGAGTACATAATGTGCCATGCCAAGAATAAACAGTACATTAATATGAAATCATGTTTCCCATTCCCGAAACATACTAAGAGCCTAAAACAATAGGAGACCCTAACACAATGGAGGCCCCTTTTCTGGGAGAGAAGGCCCCCTTTCGAGCTTGCCCCCTGGAAGAATTTCGTGGCGACGACACTGAATACATACACTCATTTTGATAATTAAACCTGGTTTTGGTTTTTCATGCAAGACTGCCTATCCTGTCTTTTTCCAATATTTAACTAATCACAAGTAGCCTGCCTTGTTCTTCATTCAACACCGTTTAGGTAAAAGTGTTTTTAGGATACTGGGAAGAAATTGCTAGTAAGCCTTAAGATCTTGGAAGCCTGAAATGGCACCTGTGAACTTTGCCAGCTCCATACACAAAAAAAATGGTATAACTATGCAATCTGGCATTCATATTTTGGTAGATACGGGGCCATCATTTATGAATAGCACCATCTTTTTGTTATTTATGTGCTGACCATGATGTGGGAGACATCCAAAGGGAGGTGTTCCGGAAATAAAACGTGATCAGATGCACTCCCTCTTCCCCTACTCTGGTGCCATTTTCAGGCTTTTGAGAGCAGTCAGCTCAAGAAAACTGCAAGGAAGTGACCTCTGATATTTTTTGCACTTACACCGGTATTTTAGTGGCAACAAATAATTAGTACCACAACAGCTACAATGAAATAATCCTGCACAACCACATTCATATTCAGAATATGATACAACACAACAGAACAATTGTTTTAAAGTTCCTCTATGCAAGCTGTTAGAGGATTTTCATGGAAAGAACCATGTGGATATAGACACATTGTTCTTTTTTTTAAATTCAGTAAACAGTATAAATACTGGTTTGGCCATACAAAAGCAGCAGTAGGGCAATTTGTTGCATGCATGAAGTGTTTGGAAACCCCTTCTTACCCTACTACCACTACTGCCCAGCCATGATGCAATGGGCAATTACAAAATTTTGCACAAGTTGGTGAACGGCACAGCATGGCATGATCCCTCATTGTTTATTGGTTGGTTCACGACACACTTTATGAACATTCACGGCTAATAGCGCCGCCCACACTGTTTCGCCGGTGGGCCGAGGGATTGGGGAATGTCCTGAGTGGCGCGAGAGTCGAACCCGGGACCTTTGGTACCCGTAGCCCGACGCCTTAACCACTCGGCCATCCCGCCCCCTGTCTCTAGTTATCTTCGATCGCCAGTCGTGGTCAATCGCCGCAATCGCCACAATCGCCGGTGTTGTCGGTGATCAAGGCGGTATATATACGAGGTGGCGTCAGCCCTATTGCGCAACGGGGGGGGAGGAGTGTTTTTTTAGGCGTGCCGGACCATAAAGGTCATTTGCGCCGCCTTTAAAGGAACACGTTGCATATCTGTCTATGAAAGCGAGTGTTACGATCAAGGTACAGACAAGTGGACATTTACGTTAAGGGAATTTTGCGTTATACTTTGTGTGAAGTTTTTGGGTGCTGAAGGCGGGGCTGGGTTGGGGACGTCTCCCTGATGTCTAACTGGTTTTAATTTTACTTTACTCCTCCACATAATAATTTGTGGTTTGGGTGGGGCTGGGGTGTTTTGAGTGTCGAATTGATTTTGCCAGGGTGCCGGCTTTAGCCTACTCCTATCGAAGAGCACATGAGGGATTTTTACCATGCGGACAAGGAGGCAATTGTCCACACCGCCTCTTACGCCGGCTGCCGCGTGCTAGTTGTTAGTAGTTGGTTAGTTTATGCATGCCATACAGGGTTGTCAGTTGAGTCAGTACGGTGTTTCACAATTTGGCTCCTCTACGTCCGCTGTTCCTCTGGGTAGCCATTTACGTTAGGTGTCGGAAGGTAAATCGGCTCATCTACGTCCGACAGCTCCTCTGGGTAGTGGTTTTACGTTAATCTATTTTTTTTTTTAAAGTTTCGTTGTTTTCCTAAAGGAAGTCTGCTCATCTACGTCCGACGGCACCGCTAGGTAGCCAATTATTCTTAACTGGGAAGCAAATCGGCTCATGTACGTATGACGCCATGCGGGGATGGCTATTTACGTGTTTCCTACGAGTGTTTCGCGGTCATGTATTGCAAGTTGATGTGAACGTTGGTGGTGCCAAGAGAGCTCCTGCTAGTTCTGTGGCATACAGCTATTCAAATAGCAATTGAATGAGTTATGCGTGTTTGTCACCGATAAGCGATGGAAGCGATAGGGTGATGCCCTCTCTCTGGCAGAAGGCCTCAAGTGGTTGTCTCTGAGAGCTAAAGCTACTGCAGTCTAGCAGGATGTGGCCTATGCTTAATGTGGTGTTGCAGGTGTCGCATTGAGGTGTTGCGTGTTGGTCCTCCTCTAATCGAGGCTGTGTTGGTCTTGTGCAACCGGTTCTAAGTCTAGTGAGGATGACCTCTTTCTGTCGGTGAGACTGATTTGATGTGTTCCATGTGCCTATGGTTGGTTTTATTGCGTGGGCGTGGTTGGATATGTATGGTGTTGTGTTGTGCTGTGACCATGTTTTCTGTTGGTGTTGGCGAATGCGATGTTGTAGGAGTGCTTTGCAATCGTCTACCGAATATTCCACGCTGGGGTAGGTGTTCGATGCTAAGGCTTGCTTTGCGAGCCGGTCTGCTTCTTCGTTACCTGGGATGTTGGCGTGGCCCGGAATCCGGAGGAAGGAAAAGTTCCTGTTTACGTTATGGGCCACGATTTGTTGGATTCGATCAATGATGTGATGAGGACAGTCGTGGGTGTTGGTAATTGACTGTAGGACGGATTTGGAGTTTGAGCAAATCACTACGTTTCTGACTTTTCGCTTAATGAGAATGAAAATAGAGGCCAGAATGGCCATTGCTTCAGCAGAGTAGATGGAGAAGTTATCCGGTAGACGTTTGGAAAGTCTGAGACTTGGTCCAGTAATGCTGATGCCTACCTTGGCCTCGTGTTTCGACCCATCCGTGAATATGAGTGATATGTGATTGTTGTCATCGGCGAACTTGTGAAAGAGGCCTAGAATCTCCGCCGATGTGATAGTGGCTTTCTTCTCCGAGAGCAAGTACTCGACCTTTGGTTGACTGAAAGTCCAGAAGGGCCTAATGGGCGGTCGAGCTGCAGTGGATGGCATTGTGAGGTTAAGATCTGAGAAAGCCGTGGCAATTTGAATGCTATATGGTGGAAGTTTGCGCGCAAATCGGCTCTTGTCGTATCTGCCAGGCATGAAGCAGCGCTGTGCCGGATGATTTTGAATGGATTTGATTTTGATGTGGTAACGGCACAGGTGTTGTGTCCTGTGGTGGAGTGATGGTGTGTTTGAGTCTACTAGAAGACTAGCTATCGGTGTAGCGCTAGGGGCGCCTGTGGCTGCTCTGATGCAGCTGTTTTGGATGACTTCTAATTTTTTACTTTGACTTTCTGAAATTGTGGAAAAAATGATGCTGTTGTATTCTATGATGGGTGGATATGATGGGTATTCTCTGCGCAGCTTTCTGCGCAGGTCCTTATATGACGTCATCAGGGGTACCACTTAATACGGGCCAAGCCGCTAACACGCTGTTGAATATACGCAGCGTATGCATAGAACGGGGCATAAAATGAGGATTTAAAAGGTGCAGGTGCAAAACATAGAGCGTCATAGTCCCGGAAGGAATCTCCAATACCTTTTATACACATATTATACCCGGAAGAACGTACAAAGCGAGGTAGGACAGGTCAAATATGGCAGAGAATTAGCATCTTACCGCGGCGAAATGCAGTAAGGACGTATCTGAAGTGTGGTCGTCGCCATGATGGAATATGGTGGGGAGGGGGTCGAGTCTTTTAATGTACATCAAATTTAGCATTGGGCTTATGGTGCTGCACGCCAAAATTAATTGACCGAAAGGCCTTTCGTGTGTGTGATTGTGGTTTTAGGGCGCATCGACCATGGTTGGTCATTTAGCGCCCACCGAAAGGCCTTTCGACCCATCTATATGCGGCAGTGCCCCTGATATAGGAGGCAAGGAAGGGGACAATCGTTTCTTTTTTAAGATCGACAGGACCATAGGGAGCACGTAAGAGGCAGACATTCCTTTTATGGGGCATCTGTGAACCTCCGTACCAGCTCAGCAACATGGGTGGAACTTCCAGAAAACGATTTGGAAGAGCAATGCCTGGAGGTAACAGGAAGGCCTATGGATTGGGGGAGGTGGGCTCACGCCAGTCGTAAGCGGGGGTTGATCCATTCCAAAAGTATGTAAAATTTCACTCTAGTTCGGAGGTTACATTCGGCGGATGGACTGGGAAGCGGTCAGACATAGGGTACTAAAAGCGGCCAGGCATGTATTGGTGGCATTCCCTAACAATGCGTTCAGAACTAGATCTGGATGATTCAAAACACTCCTACACGTCCGCGTAGTCGACCTAGTCGGCTTATGTGCTGTTTCCGATTCAGAGCATGAATGAAGGATCACAATCGAAGTTTGTGGAGCAGAGACTTTGCATATCGTTCTTTCAAATCAATGATCATAGGCCTCACGAGCAACAATGAAATGGTATACGCCACACCTGTTTCATAGCAGTACCAGAGCCGGTAGCAGTGTCAAGTGCCGCGAGGACGGGCGCAGCTTGTCTGCCCCTGGTCACAGCGGCAGCAGCAAAACACGCCAACAGGACAGTGGAACCGGGCGATACGACGGCAGTCAAGTGCCGCCAGGACGGGCCGACACAGGGAGCGCCGCCAGCCCGTCAGTGGTTACAGTGGCAGCAGCAAAACACGCCAACAAAACGGCAGGATCGGGCGTCATGAAACCAATGCAAAGTGCTGCCAGAACGGGCAACACAGAGGCGCCGCCAGTCCGCCCCTGGTCACGGTGGCAACAACAAACACGGTTACAAAGGGCAGAACCGAACGACACGACACGACACACAGCAGAGACGGTGACACATGGCCGGCAGTGTAAGGGTGGACATCCTATCTCTGCCTGGTGACATGACGGCGGGCCTGCCTAGATGCCTGCCCCTGCGCTCTGCCGAGCAGAATTCTTGCTCAACCAGCCAATGCGCACATGCAGCCTAACTCGAGTCAGCCTCCGTCTCACACAACTAGCCACACTCCTAGCTTCGGCTGCCGGCTACTAATGACGCCCACCTCGGGTCTCCCGATGTTGGTGTCGCCTGTGCAAGTTGAGTCCATGATGAAGCAGACATCAGAATTGAACTGGTTTGGCATCTCTCTCTACCACGTATGTGGCATGCAGTGCCCGCCGCGACCGATGGTGATTAACCAAGAGCTGGACACAACGGCCAGGAGCGCCTCCGGTGCTTCAGGCGTCGGACAGCCAAGCGATGTATTGACGCATCATTTTGTAGGTGACGAAGCCGGCAACAATGGCAAGGCCGTCCTGCTGCAGTCCCAGTTTGCCGATGATGGTCCTGTCAAAATTCATGTGAATAGAAGTGGCATCAAACTAGTTGAGCTGGTTCTTTATTTAGCTATACAAAGGTAAGATATGAAGATAAGGTTAGCAGCATATGAAGGCTACATGTTTGATGGCGGTGGCCGAGTTCTATCGGTGACTCAGCAGAAGGACTTTGGTGCTATTCTGAACACAATATTGGGGGCATCAGAACAGACGAAAGAATCCAGGAAGAAGGCACTGAGAATGCTTGGGGCAATATATAGGAATGTATCATACATAAGTGAGGAAGTCATCAGGAAGCTTTACTGTGCATGTCAGGCCACATTTGGAATACGGTGTCCAAGCTTTGGCTCCTAGTTATGAAAAAGATTGTTCGCTTTTAGAGAGAACAAAATATGGCTACAAGAATGGTTAATGACATAAGCAACCTGGCATATGAGGAAAGATTGAAGAAATTGAACATGTTTTCACTTGGATATAGAAAGTTGAGAGGAGCACTCATTGAGGTCTTTAAATTTGTTCATGGTCAGGAGGATGGATATATTAGGTAAATATTTGAATATAACAGAAATGATGCACTTGAAGGTCATCAATTCAAAATTAAAGTTAACTACATCAGGACAAGGTTAAGACAGTCTTTCTTCACCAACAGGGTAATATAATACTGGAACCAGATGCCAAAAACCATTGTCAATAGCAGCACGTTGAACATCTTTAAAAACACCGTAGGCAATTATTAGAAGAATAGAGGGAGGGCTTTTCAGTATTCCAGGGAGGGCTGATCGACGGATTTGGTGGGCAACTGGCTGAGTGTTCAGAGTGCAACCAAGAAGGGCCCTTGTGGCTCATAGTCACACTGATCTTTTGTGTCTTGATGTCTAAGATGCTCCAAAATGTAGCTAGCATTCCAGACAAGCATGATGCAACACTCCATACCATACAGATCTGATAGGCAGGCTAATTCATGGAATGACACCAGAAAAGGCAGGTGTTGACACTTACATTATTTTCAGCTGCATCCGTGGCTAGGATCATAATCATCAGAGGTAAAGTGGTTGTAACAAATGGATGAGCAGGTTGGATGAACTCCATCAGATCCTTTTCACTGTCAACCAGGTCTAATATGCGTGCATCTCTTGGAAACATAAGCATGTTGGTTGACAATCTATTCTTTCCATATCTTTCATCCAGATGATAAAGACACCACAACAGAACACTATACAATACAACTAAAACTAAAACGCACGTACATCGAACACAAGGTGCGACAGACATAAAACCAAGCACAAAACAACCTACGAGGGAGCTATGTAAACAACTGCGCTATTTATGACTCAACTGCGGCATCTAAGAATTTGAGAAAATGAGTGCCCCTAAAACGCTGCATTCGTGATGGTCGTCGCCTAATTCACAGCCTAACTGATAATGATCAAATAACAGCTCAACACGATTCCAAAAGCACAGACATGATATTATATGATTTAGAAAGTGAGTTCAATTGAAAATATTTCCATTTTAAAATGCATGAAACCATTAAAAGGGCCCAAAAGTGTTACTCCAGATGACGTCATTTGTACCATTCGAGCCGACACGCAGGAAGGCATGGGGATGACAGGGGCCCAAGGCCCTTTACATAGGCCCTTTACATCAAGATAACTAGAGACAACAGGTACTCCAAAGTTGGCTGTTCTAGTATAGTTAGTTGAAACTAGACAAAACCTACGCCAAGTGACGTCATATACCAGAAGCGCTTTTTTATTCCAGAATACTGCTGAATTATATTCTAGTTTTGGACTATACCAATAAATCTACTAAATATGGTGCTTTCATTTTAGCACAATTATGGCGCTTTTCTCACGATTAGTTTCACCGTTGGTTGTAAAGCATATTAGTCATTCATTGAAGCTTGAATATTTTTTCTTATTCTGCTAGCGTGCTGGTGGCTTTGAACCGCAAGGCACCATACCCATAATTAATTTATCCATGGCGTGGTTGATATTGAGAACACACCTCAGACAATTTTTGCGAATTAAGGCCTTATACCCACAATGTCAACTTGGTCAGCATGTCATTGATGCAATCTGGTGATTAATGTTAGCATGTGCGTTGGGCCCCTGTCAGTTATCATATTGTTTCTGTGTGCTATATGTAATCATGCCATACTGTGCCATTCACCAACTTGTGGACAATTTGGTAATTCCTTGCCCATTGTATCATGGCTAGGCAGTAGTGGTAGTAGGGTAAGAGGGAGTTTCCAAACACTTAATGCATGGAACAAATTGCTCTACTGCTGCTTTTGTGTGGCCAAACCAGTAATAATAGTGTTTACTGAATTTAAAAAAATGAAGATGGTATCCATGTTCAGATGGTTCTCTCTATCTAAGTCATCTAACCACTCACATAGAGCTACTTTAAAACATATAATTGTTTTGTAGTGTTGTGCCATATTCTGAACATGAAAGTGGTGGTGCAGGATTACTTCACTGTAGCTTTTGTGGTACCAATTATTAGTAGCCACTAAAAATACTGGTGCAATTGCAAAAAAAGATATCAGACCTTAAAATAAATTTTCAGGGAAATATGTACTTTTTAGTTAATATTTGAATTCTTGATATGCCTTTCCAACGCAAAGTTGATTGATGTGCTTAAAATGTGATCACTCTCACCAGTACTGTGTGAGATGTGATTTAAGGGTTCATTATTGCAGTTTTGAGGGTTTACAAGTGACGTTTTGCACATTTTTTCTTAGGCAAAGCTAAAATGAGGTTGGGATAAGTTAAGCATTTCTTTAGCTTCCTCAATTTTCAGATCGAATTGTTCATGAATGTTTTTTATTGGAAGCTAATTTATGTTCTCTTCTGAAAAGAGACAAGGCTGGAGCTGTGGCAGGTTTTTACAATTGCACCTGCAGAAGAAGATTTGCATTTTAGTTGAGGTGGCATTTCAAGAACAAATTGTAAATGCATGTTTCTGAAAGTCATTAAGATGATATGACCATTGTATTCCAGCGCAAATGCATGCTTTTCAGTTCGTAAGTGAAGTAATGCGAAATGTGTTGCTTTGAGTGGGGTAATTGGTAATGAAGGATAATGTGAAATGTATAAACAGTGCATCCAAACCAATGTCATCCATTGAATATCTTTGATATCACATATGCAACAATGCTGGTTGAGTTATCACCACAATCCTTCCCCAGTCCAAACCTAACCTACCTCTTTTTCAGGAAAAACACTGTTGTTTCTATTCTATCCTCCAAATTCCAAAAACCTTGGTATTTATATATAAGAAGCCCCAATGAAGACAATTTTTTAGACAGATATATGGACTGAACCTCTTGAAGCTTACTAGCAACTTCTTCCCAGTTTCCTGAAAATAATTTTCCATAAACTGTGTTGAATGAAGAACAAGGCTACTTGGGAGTAGTGAAAGATCAGAAGAAGACAGGATAGGCAGTCATGCACGGAAAGCCAAAACCAGGTTTAATTATACAAAAAAAATGAATACATATATTTGCATGTGGCTATTTCTAACATTTTTATCATGATATTCCAGCAGAATAATGGCCAGCCTTTTCTACATGGAGTAATGTTAACAGATTCAGCCTAGGATACAAAATGTATGCTTCCATTAACTGAGTTTCCATGTCACGAGGTTAATTAATATACGGTGCACAATTGATGCGAGTGTGTAATTAAGGTACAATGGATCTACCATTTCCTTCGTGAATCACGTTCAACATCCAGCATACAATATCAGTAGGTTTTAGATGACCGAACATGAGTATGTTTTAGGAGGTCCAACATCAGTTCTTTAGGTTAGATTCAGTTAGGATATTTTTGTAATTTGACATCAGTGTTCTTTGTTAGTCACCAAAAATCCCATTTCCCCACACTTTCCATATTTTCCATATTATTCCATATTCTCCCCACACTTTACATAACCTCTTATGTCTTATGGCGTGGGGGATAGCATGTACTGTCATTGTCAACATTAGTGTTTTTCCTAGTGTTTGAAAAATCTTAGTTGAATGATATTAATATAATTTTTTAGTGAAATTACTTTTTTTCTAGATATCAGCACATGAACTTGAACTGCCGATTTGCTGAGATTTCATTTCCCATAGAAATGAATATCAGCTTCCTTCAAATCACATCAGAAAATGATGTGAATTGAAGGAATGTTAAATGCTAAGCGTGGCGGTGGGGGGGGGAATTATGTGTGGCCTGGTCCATGGCCAGAAAGAAACCAGCGGACCGATCGCTGGGCACCCATTTGCGTATCCCGAAGATGAACCACGAGAAGCGTTCTGGACTCGCCTCCTAAACATTAGCGGCCTGATGGTTCCCACAGAGGAATTCTTCCACACATTCAGAGAGATGGATGCAGCGTTTTGTGTTCACCATGCCCAAGAACCCAACGATCTCAGCAGACATCCAAAGGTCATTGAAAGTTTCAAATAATTAAATTTAAATAAAAATAATACACGAGACTAAACGTGCGTGTTGCAGTCGCACCGAGTGAATGTCAAGCTCAACAACTAATATGTGCCTGTGTTTGTGAAGTCGGTAGAGCGTAGCCTGTAGGTTTACACGTACTCATCGTCCCACTACGGTGCTCGTGAGTAGTCTGTGTATGTATGCATGTCGAGTTGTTCTCAGCCACAGATGTCACGATGAGGATGTTCCATCTATTCTTGCCAGTTCGTCCGATTTTATAAGGTGCCAGATATGTACGTACTGTAATGTTAGGTATTGTAATGTATTGCCGCAATGCAATCTCATTAAGTACCGTGGCTTATCTGCACCTGCTACCGATAACCTCTTATGTCACGCGTTTGGTGGAGCCGCGGTAGCTTAGTCCGTAGGGTGTTGGGCTCTTGACCGTAAGATTATGGGTTCGAGTCCCGCAACCAGCGGAATTACCGAGTCCACCCGCGACCAATCAGTTTGAGAAGTTGGCGACGCTATATGGCCTAGCAGTTAATTGCGTCGTAAAGGAACCCAAGGTTCTTTTTCTGCTTCATGTGTTTGCTTCTCCCAATATATGTCTTGCGTTGTGCTTCCTCAATATATCGTTTTAATACGCACTCTGTTGGGCGCCGGAATATATATATTCATGTGCGCAAAATGACGAACGCAGTCCATGCGCCCAAAATGCACATTCACTTCCACCACAGAGTACACAACCGAGAAACAATCGGCAGTGGGAGTGAGGGCTTCCTCAATCTTGGCAGTCTCGTCTTCTCCAGATGCATGCTCCTCGTATTATAGTCTGATTGATAAACAACTTTTGTTACCGTATTTATGCCGTGCTGTACTGCAAAATGCGTGATTTTTTATTCTTTAAAATTTAGTCCCAGTTGTTGCTGGGGTGGCTTTAGGAACCAGGGTTCTATTGCTAAGCAGAGCTTGTTGCGTGAACCCTCGCCCCACCACCCGATCCACGAATTCCTTTTCAACGGGATAATTTTGATCGAAAGTTTAACGTGCCGTCAATACACCGGCACGGCCGCCCGGTAGCTCGTCCACGGCCTTATCGGGCCAGTTGCCAACTCACACTCCCGGCCGGGGGCTAAACGCGAGCGCGCGAAGCGACTCGAACCCTGTGTTGCCAGGACAGGGGAGACCAGCACAGGCCAGCGCTCTAACCAATTGAGCTACCGGGGTGGCATTTCAGGTTGCACGACGCGAATAAAGAAATCATATTTTGAAAGGAAAATATTTTATTTAGTTAGTAATAGAACACACTTAATTAAAAAGATATATGGTATTACATGGTAATTTTCCATTCCAACCACAAATTAAACTGTTATTAAAGTTGCTTCCGAGCTGGTCTGGCATAGAAATTGCTGTTACCCCTGCAATATTGCATGCATGACAGAAGTTTGATTCACATGGCGTGAGTGACGCAGCCAATTCATTTCGACTGAAAATGCCAAACAAATAACGGTGTGCAAACATGGGCAAAGCCACGGTGGGTAATGAACGGGGATGCTTCCCCAATCTTGCCAAGTTCCGCGTTAAGCCTTTGACAATGCATGATAATCGAACCGAAATCCTCATGCGGGCATCTAAAATCCGTCTTAGCGCTTACGGGTTCCACAAAGTTGTTGCCGAATCTAAATCGAGCGTTCATGGTACGAAAAGCGTGATTTTTAATTTTGCGCCAGCACTCCAGAAAGTTCATGATTGTCACCGAAATATTTTTGCAAACGTCTGCTCCTGTCAAAGCAATGCTTGTCGCAGTCCTGGTGGCGTGTGTTCGCCGTGTATCGTAAAAGGCGTGGAGCCGAGCTTAGAACTGGCATCGCTCTGACTCCAGCTCGGGTCCAGTCATTTGACTGTTCGGCAGCATGCACAATTGTTGGTTTTGTTACCTTGATAATCATGTACTGTTATTATATGCACACCTCGAGGAGCAGGGACTAATGTTGGTCGGCGTGTACTGGTGGGAGGGGAAAGGGCAACCGTTAGTTTCTAGCTCAATATTTGCAATGCACTGCCGTAGTGCCACAAATTATTAAATTCAGGGGATCCTGTCTCCTGTCCCACCCCCGATGGTCCGCTGCCCGTGTCAGGAAGGGACTGTGAGCCTGGACACTGCCATAAGCGGTGACGTGTTCCGTATTTCCTATGCCTGGCTGATTAGAAGAAGTACCCAACCATAAATTTAAGGTGGCAGAACCCCAGCCTTGCAGAATATCTGAATATTGAATATTGCAGAATATTTCCCTTCTCTTTATGAAAAAGATCGTCCCATGTGAACATTGTCTTAATTCACTGTCGCTTATTAGAAGAACTTCCCACGACGCGCACAAAAAGCTGCCGGCCTTCAGGCTCGAACCGGCTATCTCCGAGTCGGCAAACCGACGCGCTACCAACTGCGCTACCAACACCGAGTCGCTCGGCTCGCTTAAGTTAAATAGTGTCGATGGATATGACATGGGTCTAAATAACACCATTTTACACAATAACTAACACATTCGTGTGAAAGTCTCCCATGATTATCGAAATACCATTAAACAAGCTTCCAGATGACGTATAATTTGCACCACTCACGTATACTTGTTAGCCAGGAACGTACGCGGAAAAGTACCATTTCTTGCTGTCGTGGTAATCTGCTGAACCCAAATCAGCGCCCAGATGACGTCCCCGGCTGCCAATGAACATTGACAGGGGCCGGCATTTTGGGAGTATTTGAATAGCCATAAAGGAGTGAAGGGCTGTGATACGAAGTCTGCTACGTATATCCAGAACCGCAAGAGGCCCGGGAATGCCGCTGGCCGTTGGAGACACGTTCTCGTCGTTTGAAGAGTTGCAGGGATGTGTCTCGAAGTTGGGCCAGGAGACCCATACGTTGTTCTCAAAGAGCATTGCATCGAAGCTCGAAACGGAGTTTGAGAGACATCCAACAAGTAAGCTAGCGCGCTATCTATGTACTCTACCAGATAAGAAAGATGTCATCAAACGCCTTCGGTATCACAAGGTGTCCTTCGTCTGTGCACATGGTGGCAAGCACATTCCTAAGGGGAATGGAATACGGGAGACCAGGTAAGTTGGGTAGGGTTTCTCCTGAAGTTATTAACTTGGGATATTGCTCTTTAAGGGGTAAATTTGTTTTACGTGTTTTTTTCTTAATCTTCAGAATACTATAATAATGACCTTTATTTCATGCCTCTCAGTACATATCTGGGATACCATACAACACACAATGCCTTCATGCATACACACCAGCAATTCAACCAACTGAGACAGCAACCACTGTGCCACATCTGCTCCATCCTACCCTGGGTAATGCACATGAGCCTGATCAGCTCTTTCCAGTACAATTCATTCCAGCGGTGACCTAAATGTGTGTTTGATGTCAGCTTTACTGGCCACCAGTAAATCCATAGATACAAGTTTATATTCATACCTAATTCGAGCATGATTTTGTGCAATAATACCCAACCAAGCTACACCACTCAAGTTCATATTCATACCTAATTCAAGCATGATTTTGTGCAATAATACCCAACCAAGCTACATCACTCTCATGCAGTGCTTTTATGATGGCATTGCTCCCGTCCATGAGGCTATCCACAAATAAAAGCTGTCTACTTGCAACCAGCATGTGGCATGGCAGCATTCCAAACTTGACACAGTTCATGATTGCAAGATAACCTAGGAACCTTGACTAGCCTTTTCAAGTAGGAGTGATAGGCTATAAAGACATTGTGGAAAGCTCGTTTCACACCCACAGTGTTCCACAATTCACACCCATAGAGGGGACAGTATATATTAAACAGCCTAACTAGGATGAGCTTGTCTGCATATCCCAATGCAGCACAGAGCATGTTTACCTGGTAGCACAGTGCACATCTGGTCCTTTGCATATCTGCACAATCACTCATGTTACACTCAATTTTGTGCCCCAGATATCTGAACTTCTCGACCCACGTAAGCAGTTTTCCACAGAGGAGTACTTGTGGCCCTTGGCTACACATCAGGTGTGATGACAAGTATGGTCTTTGAGGGCTAAACATCATACAGGCAGTCTTTTTAACATTAAATTTCACATCCATTGAGGCTGCAAAGGTCTCGCAGATCCTAACTAGCACCTGAGGTTCTGCCATAGTGGGGGCTAGCAGAACACTGTCATCAGCATATGCCAGAACATTTACAGCATGCAGTCCAACAGACAACCCACACCAGTCTTCTGCAAATCATATAAAAGCTTATCTACGTAAACATTAAAGAACAGAGGTAAGATATTTCCCCCCTTGTCTGACACCATTCTGAAGAGAAAATGATTCTGATCTACTGTCAGCCCACCTCACCCCCATCTGTTGGGACCAATACCACATAATTAGAAGTCTGAGGTATGCTGTCAGGACACCCCTGTCAGCTAGTTTTTGAAAAGACAAAGACATAAAGACATTAAAAAATTAGTGCAACTATGAGCCACAAGGGCCCTTCTTGGTTGCACTCTGTACACTGAACCAGTTGCCCACCAAATCTGTCAATCAGCCCTCCCTGTAATACTGAAAAGCAAGCCCTCTATTCTTATAATGATTGTCTATGCTGTTTTTAAAGATGTTCAATGTGCTGCTACTGACAATGTTTTCTGGCAGCTGGTTCCAGTGTTCTACTACCCTGTTGGTGAAGAAAGTCTGCCTTAACCTTGTTCTGCTGTGGTTAACTTTAATTTTGAATTTATGACCTCTAGTTGTATCATTTCTGCTAAATTCTAACATTTCCCCAAGATATCCCCTCTCCAGACCATGGACAAATTTAAAGACCTTCATGAGCTCTCCTCTCAACCTTCTATATCTAAGTGAAAACATGTTCAATTCCTTTAATCTTTCCTGATATGCCAGGCTGCTTATACCATTAACCATTTTTGTAGCCCTCTTTTTTTACTCTCTCTAAAAGCCAACAATATTTTTCATAGCTACGAGACCAAGCTTGGATTTAGTATTCCAAATGTGGCCTGACTTATGCACAGTAAAGCTTCCTGATCACTTCCTCACTTCTGTATTTATTGCCCCGAGCATTCTCAGTGCCTTCTTCCTGGCTTTCTTGGTCTGTTCTGATGCCCAAAATGTTGTGTTTAGAATACCTAAATCCTTCTCATGTTGAGTCCCTGATAGCACTTGGCCACCCCTCAAGTATGGAGCCTTCATATGCTGCTTACTTACATGCATGATTTTGCATGCATGGGTGCTGTATAACCACTGCAGTTGATGTGCCCTAAAACCCAAATAACTAACTAACTATATGCATCATTTTGCACTAATCAAAATTAAATTTAATTTGCCATTCTTCAGACCACTTCACAAGTTCGTCTAAGTCTAAGAAAAAGCTTTGCATGACAAACTCTGTCAAATGCTTTGCTGGCATCTAAGAAGCAGGTATAGACTGGGGCTACCCTGCCTGGTGTAGTGGTGAATAGTTTCCTTGAGAACATGTGTAGCCTGGATGGTGGAGTGTCCGGCTTTCAAGCCAAAGTGAGCATCATTTGTATGTAAGAATGGCTCCAACCGTTCTACAAGGATGAGCTCCAGCACTTTAGATATGCTGGTAGAGAGAGCTATTGCTCAGTAGTTTGATGTCTCATCCAATGGGCCACTTGTGTCCTTGATGATGGGAACCAGGAGGGAGAATATCAAATCATCTGGCAGAAAGCAGTGGTTCATACTCGCATTGAGCAGGACAGTCAGGACGGACAAGATACCCAGCCATAGATGCAACAAGTGATCAGGGGCTATGAAGTCCCAGCCTCAACAGTTATCGGGGGAATATCATCTGCAGGCTCTAGCAAGAACTGATTGATTGCAACATCATCACTGGCACAGCTGTCATCATTGAAAATAGAATGAAATTTTTTCAACATGTTAGCGACATCTTCCTTACCAGTGAAGCTGTCAAAGCTTGATGGAAGTGGAATGCCACATCCCATTTCTTGTCTAATCTGAGTCCAAAAATCTCAATGCATGCATGCAAAAATCTCTCAATTTCTCAGTGCATACTTAAATGAGAGGTGGGTTTGTCTCATGTGCTGAGCTAGGGGCCCATCTCTGGGAAAACCGCTGGACCTCCAAGAAATAAATGCCCTGCATGCAAGACCATGCCTTAATTTTGCCCTGTGGTTCCAGCCAGGCAATTGGCAAGGGTGGTTCCTCTGGCCAGGATAATTCTGTCTAATGCAATTATTTCCAGCAAGAGCAATGGCCCCAACCAATGTGGAGTATCCCTGAGTTATTTTATCCACATGTGGCAGACACCTGCAACCTGGTCGGCAACTGTTGTTCCTCAGGTCTCTAAGACCAGTAGGGCAGTGCAGGTCTAAATGAGCTAAAATATAATAGTTGTAACTAGCTACACTTGTGCCATCAGCTAAGCTCCAACATACCTTTGGGGGCCTTCTGGTCTGTTGTTCTGGGTCAGCATAATCAGTAGGATGTGCAAGTACTTGAACAGCAAGGGGAAGGTGGTCATGTAAGCTAACACCATATATGACAGATATACCATGAACTAATTAATGCAATTTGTGGCTGAACAGGCAATGGTCAAGCCATGTCACTGAGCTGTAAGATGAGCTGACATATGTGTATGTAGTTTTGTTATGTCCCAAGTAGTCCACATCAGATACAACTAATTGGTTCTCTGAGGAGAACTCCTCAAGTTCTGTGAAGAAAGGTGAGCCATGGCTGTTTGCATTACAGTCTCCAATAATCCCATAATACATTTTTATTGACACCTGATCCAAAATGCATCTCAGCTGGCCAAGAGTCATACTTAAATTGTCATGACTCTCATAATCTCTATATTCAGTTGGCTGGTAGACATTCAGCAGTGACAGGCAACCAACATTTGTGATTGTGTCAATCTGGACTATTCTCTTAATTATTACTTCAATTTTAACACAAGCTTGGTGACACCTTTTCCACAGTATAGCAACACCACCAAATGGTCTCCCAACCAATGGAGAGCTAGATGAGTCAAAAGCAGACCAAGACCCCAAACCAAGAAAATCTTTGTGAATGTTATTCAACATGGGTAGCTCAAATTTAGACAACCATGTCTCCTGCAGAAATATCATGTCATATGAATAACATAAAGAGCAAACTTCAGAGAGGGAGCTTTTCAGTGAATGATGGTTGAAAGTACACATTTTTGGCATGATGGGTGAGTAGCTGATGAGGTGAAACTAGTATCAGACATGTCACCTTACATCATCCACACTGGCACTGCAAAGGATTGTCAGTGCATTGTCCTTGCTAGTAATCTTGGCCCTGTAAAAAAAAACTTTGATGGTGACATGTGTTGCCCATTTCTCAGACACAAGCATTCGTGCAATATCACCAGATGGGACTGATACTTTGAACCCTTTGTACCCATACTTGGCCAGACCATGGGGTATCTCTACTGCACTGACTCCACCTGGCTTGCCTAATGTGCTTTGGAATAGTGTGTAGGAATAGCAAAAGGTTTGTTCTCGAATCATCTCCAATGTGAATATTTGTATTGATTTGATGCAAAAGACGTGGTTATGTAGAAAATGTGCTTGCCTTCATTTGTCCTTACCTTATGTTTTTTTTTAAAAACATTCACTACATGCATTTGCTCTCCCTGGCACAGATTTGTCTGCTTCTGGTGCACCTCAACAAGCCATTGGCCATACTTTGTAGTCTGGCAGTTGAGCAAAGCAGATCTATTGGAAATGCATAGTTTTGTCGTGTTTGTGGCTTATCGGCCAGGTGTGTGCATCCATGCATCCATGCGTGCGTGCGTGCGTGCGTGCGTGTGAGAGATACTTGTAGGAATGTGCAATATGAATTTGAACTGCAGCGATTGAGACATTTCTAAAGATATATTAAGCCTTTGGAACTGCAACTGGTGCTCATTGCTAGTTTGAGTGGGTATTTTATGGCAAGCCTGGATGTGGTAGTGATTGTAGTACACTTTGGCAAGTTTAACATGGGGCTGCTAGTTAGCCATCTCATCCTGTTGGAAGATTTCTGAAATATATTTTAAATCCTTTTGTGTGCACTTGATCAATTTGTCTTTGTTACAATATGGTAGCATTTTTTAGCATTCCAATGCGGAGTTTGATATGCTCTTTGTAATCCTGGATGCAAGTAGGAATATTTTGTGGCAGTCAATGATAAAAAGGATGCTTTTCATGAAATGCCTGATACCAGAATCTCAGTCCCCACTTCCCAGTAAATATTGAGTACTATCACAGAGAGGTTCAGTGCCAAATGGCACCAGGGGACGAGTAGTCTAGGGCTAAGTTGCCCGTCTCACAATCGGAAAGTTGTGGGTTCGAGTCTCACCTGTCGCTACTCTTCGCCCGAGACCAATCGGCGTGAGAGATTGGCGACGCTACGTGACTCAACAGTCGATGTGTCTTAAAACCAATAACCTACCAACCAGCCAAATGGCACCATGAATCTAAAAATAATAATGTGAGGATTATTTTCTGGACAGTATAAATGTTCTGATTGAAGGGGAAAACGAGAGAATACTTTTATGGAGATCATAATATTTGTGGATGTAAAAAATGCAAGAACACCCTGTTTTCCAAACCTGTGCATCGCTGACCTCACCATCAAGCAATCAACAATGATCATCTATGGTCATATGCATTATCCATATATCCTTGGGCATGATTTTGATATTAGCTAGCCTATTTCACTTCACCCATTCCACCTTCACTTGATGCAAAATCAATTTCAAGACAATACAATGTGGTGGGACCAGTTCCAAGGAGCAGATCAGGAATAGGACCGGCAAGATGCCAGTCCCATTGCTCTTGATCACACCATTGTGACATCAGTATTTCAAAAGGACATATGTCACACTGGTGGGACACCAGTCGCACCAGTGGGAGACCAGTCCTACCAATGGGAGACCAGTCACACCAGTAGGTCACCTGTTGCATCCCAGCATTGACCATTGCGAGTGGAACACATGTCCTATCACAATGTCATGTCAGTGATATCAAGTTGTGGTAAGGCAGATGCAGCACAATTCACTTCAATAGTTTGTCTAATGGATTGCTATTAGCTTAGATCCATAGCAAGGTGACGTGGCACTGTTTGTATTCCATACCACCAAAATATATTATAATCACCTGTGCACATTGAACAGGTCCCATGCCAGACATGTTAGGAATGTGGGAATGTTATCACATATATTGTCAAGTGAAGATGGTAATTTTTATTGAGTCATACCAATTGGTAGTATTTACAGTTGTTAATAGCAGGGACGTCGTTTTGGACACGTCCAGGATGGCTTGAACCACGCACACTTTTATGCTATTTCAATAAGGATTGGAGTCATCTGAATGTTTTTGAAGAAGAAAATAAAGATGAGAACACTAGTGCTAATCGCAGGCATATCCAGAAAGTACTAAGTCGTCATCGTTGTTGCTGATGTGCCCCTTGTTTATTGCGTGATTCACAATGCACTTCATGCACATTCAGGGCTCATGACGTCGCCCACACTGTTTTGCTTGTCACAGGATTGATAAATGTCCCAAGTGGTATGAGCTTGTGTCCCTGCACACTAGATCTTCTTAAGTATTACCCCTGTTTGAATCCTCCCTTTTGATACCATTACTGGGCTGGTATATCCACTAACATTACCAGCACTCTTGTGAATGGAAATTACACCAACTAAAAAAAAAACATCTGTTGAGGTGCCTGACGATGGTCAAATGTGATCATTTAGCACATATGATCATATCATTGGACTGTGCACACAATAATGACCATGCGTGGCAATGTGAGGCAATCCTGTGTGCATGTGCTTTGTTTTTGTGAACAGTATATTTCTTCCAAAATGCTGAAAAGCTGCCTATTGTTTACAATTGTTTGGTATCCAGGGTCTAACGACCCTGTTTACCTACAATGATCAAGTAAGGCTGTATTTGTGAGTGTAAAACTTTCATGCGGCACATTTGTAATTTTCCCGGACTGGCATGAACATATCTAAGTATATTGTTATGGATATTTATGCAAATAAATAGTGTCGCAAAATACTTGCGTCCTACACCTCAGGCATTTCAGCCATCTCAGTTATTTTCGTAGAGCGACGTCCCTCGTTAACAGAGTGGGAAGGGTGAAGGGTGGTAGTGAAGTCTAGACCTTTGTATGATGTTGAAGCGACCGTTGAACCGCATCAAGTCAGTCTCTTCCGGTGAATAGCATGCTTGATGACTGGAGTGAACTGTGCATGGTGTTTTTCACTGTGTGTGTGTGTAAAATAATGGTTTTTCGTTAGGTGTGAGACGTCCAAACGAGCACAGTAGGACGTCGAAATTTGCCACGCAATTAGTGTCATTTACAATGCTTTCGATGTTTTTTTTTCAGACTCAAATTTGAGCCAATGGTGTGCTTATGATTGCACGTTTATCATTTGTTGTCAGACACACAAGTTAGTGACACATGCGGGATAGTGAGAATAATGCCTATGCCATCAACTGGTAATCTATGCTATATCACGCTATATGTAATCCATTTACCTGAAATCGCATTGCGAAGTGTTTGTGTATAACTATTCCTAATCGAGAGCATGAACATGACACTTATAGACGGGATACCGTTAGGAAGGATACATGAAGACTTCATAAGCACGTATCAAGAAGCAGGTTGTTAATACTTCTTAGAGAAGGATGTCGATTAAGTGTTCATAATGTGGTATATGCCACCCTATTCCATGAATAGCATAAAATACAATCCGAGATAGCCAAGTTGTTCCTTGATTCATCCCAATTCAACCAAAAACAAAGTTCAATGAAATAGCTCTCTTACCCTCGGAGTTATGGGTCGTCAAAGTTAGGCCTCCTCACTGACCTTGGGAAATTTGGCAAGACTGTATCTTTGGAAATATTTTTTGGAGGATTTTTTTGTCTTCATAAATTAATTGTTCGCCCTTGAAAGTCCCGGTACACAACTTTTCAAGAAAATAGAAAATGGTCGAACGGCACCCACCGGACGGCACCCACCGGACGGCACCCACCGGTTGAGTTACCATGGAATGCCTCGTGGCACACAAGTCATCACATTTCATTCCAGCTAATATATGTAGATCCTGATCCGCCATTTTGTTGGCCCTGTTAACCTGTGTTCCATATCGATTCAGCATTGTTTTTGCGCTGTTTGCATCTGAAATGAGCACTAACAACTGTTTGCGCCTATTTCAGGACCAGGAAGATTCAGTGTCCTGTGAAGATTTATGCTGTCTGCACAGGATCCGAGCTTTCTGTACAAATAGTCAAGGTTAGTACATATTTTAGGTATGTTCAAGACTGCTTGATGCTGATGCCATAGAGGAAACAATCAAATTCAATGCATGTGACCCTGGTCCTGCTATATCCATCAAATGAATGGTACCCAATATCAAGGAATAATTTTTAACAATGTTTGAGCAAATTCTCAAACCTTCTTGACAGGGCAGTCTTTGCTCCATTGTCTTACACTATTCATAGCCCCAGACATTTGTTTAATTTAGCTATTGTAGTGGTTTACCATATCCTGTACAGACTTGTGAGCAAATTCAGATACTTTTATCCAGTATGAGATTCAATAGATTCCAGGATACTGTTGCACGAATCAACCACACAGTGCTTTGAAATAGCCACACCCCACTGCAAAGTGAACGAGTAACCTAGGGGTAAGTTGCCCGTCTCACAATCGAAAGGTTGTGGGTTCGAGTCTCACTTGTCGCTACTCTTCGCCCGCGGCCAATCGACATGAAAGATTGGCGACACTACATGACTGAACGGTCAATGTGTCGTAAAACCGATAACCAACCAACCAACTTCACTGCAAACTGACCACACCACACCGCAATGTGAACTGACCACTCTGCTGTGCACTGATCACACTGCACTGTGTACTGACCACACCGCACTGGACTAGTGTGCAGCGCAATGTGGTCAGTACTGCCATTTTGTGTTGTAAAGTCACTTTCCATGAGGAATTTGCTGCAGCATTACTTTTATTCTGCTGACCAATATTTTGGTCAGTTGAAGCTTGCCTTCTTTTTATCACTTGTATTTTTCAAGGGAGCGAAGGTTGTTCAGACTCAAAGGTTTAATGGCTGGAATGTTTTTAAGATCTGTGATTTTGGCATTGAATAGCGCTAAATAAGCACTTGATCATTAAAAAAAAATATATGTCATCCAGAGCAGTGAACAGAAAGCAAATGGTCACTGTTTCGCCATTATCGCTTGAAATTGAAGCGGAATTTCGCCGTTGCTTTAGAACTCCATCGCCCACCCTGGTGGACCCACTGGGTGACTGGTCATATTATGTTCCTTTCTGCGGTTGGATTTGACGTAGTATACTTCCACCAGCAAAGGTAGCATATCGGCATTCAATATTCTCTTGACATCACATAATATTTTGACCATGAAATGTTGTAGCATGTTGTGACCCCCAGTCCTCTCATTTCCCTGACGTCGATGCGTTCACGCCAGGTTCCACTCACGGAGTTATTGGTGCTGTACAACATATGTAGTTGATGCGCTCACCAACCCCAGTAACAATAACATCAACCTTGTGTTATGCTATCTCACTTAAGTTTATACCAATTGTGGTGTATTAATTGTGTGTGTGTGTGTGTGTGTGTGTGTGTGTGTGTGTGTGTGTGTGTGTGTGTGTGTGTGTGTGTGTGTGTGTGTGTGTGTGTGTGTGTGTGTGTGTGTGTGTGTGTGTGTGTGTGTGTGTGTGCGTGTGCGTGTGCGTGTGCGTGTGCGTGTGCGTGTGCGTGTGCGTGTGCGTGTGCGTGTGCGTGTGCGTGTGCGTGTGCGTGTGCGTGTGCGTGTGCGTGCGATGTCCGACATGTCGCAAGGGAATCAGAAGTATAGTAGGCTGTTTTATGGAACTATGTCATGTGCTATATTTAGCAATTTTATAGTTTTGTATCATTTAGTGCTTACCTTACCACCTTACTATTCCATACACTTTCATTATCTATATCAATAGATTATCCAACGAAATATGGTTTCCGGAATGCAACTGAATATCCTTCATTTTGGCTATCCCAACTCGACATGAACTGGCTGCCAAGGCCCCAGAACTTGATCTGTAGTTCTTGTGCATTTTTTAAATGTATAGCGTGCTTCCTGTGAAGTGTTTTTGATTGGTGACTAGTAGATGATAGGTGAAATTTTGTTGACCTCTATGCACCGATGATTTCCTAGGAAAACCACAATCACGAGGTGTCCGAGGAGTGCTTCAAGATGTTTCCCGAGAATCGACGCCTCCAGCCAGAAGACCAGAAAAAGGTATGTGATTTACTGTCTTCAGGTTTGAAGACAGACGCGGTGCGAGCTATGCTGGAAGAGGAGACCAACAAGTATGTTACACGTAATTACCTGTTCAACATCCGCAGGAAATTAAGAAGATCCATGCAGCCTTCCGGTAGCCTGCACTTCTTTAATTCCTCAGGTGGTCGTGCTCCACAGGTGACACCGCGGTCTGAGCCGCGGCCCGTTGTGGCCCTGACCCGGTACGAACGCTACATGAAGGTGGTAGCAATCACGGATCAGATCGCTTCTCTGACTTCTCAGGCGACTGGCGCAAAGTTCAACGCCATGGCTGGTGCTCTGAACGACGCATTGCAGATTTTGAAGGATGGCAACGTGTTCTCCCCCGTGGTGGCCGAGGACTCTGACTCGCCGCTGCACAATGGCCTGGTTGCCGGCTGGTGTGCTCCCTCTAATGGCGAGTCGTCTCCGCTGGTGGGGGGTGCCAGCGGTGGCCGGCTGGCCTACACGCCACAGGGCCGTGCCGCTGGCGAGACCGCCGGCTGGACCGACCACCGAGCGCACAAGCGGCAGCGTGGTGGTGGCGCCAGGCCAACAAAACGGCGGCCGGCTGACTGGGCCGGCCGGCCGCTAAACTAACAGCAAGTCTGCGGATTTGCCGGCGCTGCGGTTGTTGCCAGTGATTCTAGTGCGTCGGGACCGAAGGATCTGGCTGGCCAGCGACACTCGGAGCGGCCGGCGGGCATCGGGGGGAACCGCCGGGGCTGCTGACGTGGCAGCCATGCCATCGACGTCAACCCGGCTCTCCTCGAGGGGCTCGGAACACTCCGTCTGGATTGAGAGATTTGCCGTACCATAGCCAGCGGAGAGGTGAGCATGTGGTGGAAATTTACGGGCATTCCTGCTCCGCAGCTTGGTTTCGCGTGCTAACCACAGGAAAGTCAGAGTGGTGAGCGATGGCAACTGCCGAGCGATTCTATTAACATCTATGTGGGAAATGTGAACCTGACCAGCCAAATCTGGCGTGTCATAACCATGCATTTTGGAGATTTGTCAACTACAGGTTGTAAGGACATGATATTCACCTTGGTGAATACATTAGGTATTTCAATCTTGTGCATATATTGACGATACTTTTGAGTTTGTAACTGGTGCCACGGTTATGGTAATTGCAAAAGCTGTTTTGTTCTTTGCGTAAAAACGAATACATTGGCGAGCTCAAATGTGAATCCAGGAAGTAAGTCCAGCTCTGCCTCCCAAGCCTGGATAAAGTATCATAAATATTGAGAAACATCAGGCTTCGAAGATCAATTTTAAAAATTGTCCTCGCGCTCATATGGTGCAAAAAAATGGCGTCATATACTCTTGCAATAGTTTGATGCATTGAAATGAGTTGTTTGTGTAAGAATTGAAAGGTGATTGTAATGCTGAAAGGTTGTGGCTGAAGCACATGTTAAATACTATTTGGTCACTGGCTCTCAATGCTGTAGCTCATGCAGTGGGTGTAGCTCCCATGATGGATACTGGAAAATTTCCAAAGAATACTTGGGTTCGTGCAATACCAAGATGGTCCAGGATGTTCTCTTGGCAGAAGCTAAACCTAGGGGAGTGGTCCTGTGATTTCAAAGAGTGGAATTGGTATGGCACATCAATAACAGGTAGTTCTGTATGTTTCAGCCATGGTACGGTGAATCCGGGTGCCTCGACCTGACCGGTCCGGAGTCGCTCCTCCGGCAGGGTGAATCTGCTGGCCGCCACCAACAGCACCTGGGCATTCTTGGCTGCCTGAAGCGACACTTGACTAAATCTCTCTGGCCTGCTCGTCTGAGCAGGGTGGCCAGCTTCGACCAGAACCGATTGACTGGGTCTGCCTCTGGAACATGGCTGACCGACGCTTCTGTGCAGTGCGGCCGATGTGTGTGCGTGTCTTCTCTCACTTACAGTGTCTACTTGCGTGCTAATTATGCAGAAAATGGCACAGCATGCTGCTGGGTGCCATCAGTGGAACAGACTGCTTCAGACGTGATTTGGGTGCCATTCAGAAGCGCAGACACTGCGTAAGACGGTGTATGTTCAATTGTGCTGTCGCTTTTCATATATTGCATCTAGATGTGTCTGAACATAAAGTTGTGTCGTTGATAATATTTTCGCTTCATTGTCCAATTTGTTAGTAACGTTAAGTATATGTTAGCAGCAAAAAAAAAATGTGAGCATCAACCTGGGTGTGAAAGCCATGACAGTCGACACATGTACCGAATGTGTTCATCCCTGTTTTTTTAGGGTACAGGATTCATGATGTGTTAGAAGACGCCATAAGTCGCACATGTCCCATAGGTGATATAAGTATCATTCGAAAGTGTACAATTTCAAGTATACAGAACCTTACTTGAAATTGTATACACTAAGTATGCCTTGTTCGAATGTATATAGTTGTAATGTACATATTGTTAACCATCCGTAGATAATGTATTCTTGCAATGCATAGGTATTGTATGCTTGGACAAGGCGAATGTCGTGGTGATAGCAAAAAATCGTCCGCTGCATCAAGAGCAAGCATGACGCTACTGACATTTGCTTCCCGCTCGGCAACCGCTACCGTTGCCCGAAAAAGCTCGAGAGGATGAGCAGTGGACAGCGGCAAGTTCTGCCAGATGTTTACAAGTTTTACGACTCCTTAGGTTTTGTCACACGACCGAACCCTGACTGCTTCTGCGATGTGTTGTTGCCAGATGTTTCACCGTTGTGACTGTCCGTCACAGCGGATGGTAAGCTCGTCCATCGGGCTAACCAAACGTTGATTTATACTCTATGTGTCCATGTAGTCCCCAAATCCAAGGAGGAAGACCGGAGAGTGCGTTTAGCACTCAAGAGGCTTACGTCGACTTCGAGTGGACGCCAACCCGAACACACGGCGCACTATCGTGGCCACCTCACGCATATCGGGGCGACCTTCGGCCGCGGGTCTGTCGAGAACTGCCTGCCGAAGACACTGGCGACGGGCAATGTGGCACTTGAAGCAATGCAGCACGCTGTCTGGCTGGGCGTGAACGGCGAGTGTATCATGAAGCGGGCTTCAAGGCCATTCTCTGCAACAGCCCGGGTGACATGAGCTCTGTGATTCAGGCGCGAAAGAACAGCCCCGATGCCCACCTGCTGAAGACTTACTGACTGCGGTGGGGGGATGATCGAAGTATGCCTCTTCGATCTTCGAAGAGCATTCTCGGGCAGAATACAGAAATGCCTCCAACGAAGCTGGACGATGTCCTAAAGGAGGCTGTTCGTAGCATGATAGAAGATGACTGGGGCAGCGAGGTGAACACCACCAGGTCGGCGTACTGCGGCAGCCAGCTCGAGGGCAGCCAGTGCTGCAGACTGCTGAAGGCGGCACAGACGATGCTCGAGCGCACTGGATTGCATGCCAGTGTCGTACGTCAGGACTCTCGGTTCTTGCAGCGCAGTGATCACCACAAGTTTCACTAGTGCCCAGATTCAGGTTGTGAGGCAGCGATGTGCGTGTACTGGAAGCATTACTGGAGCTTGGTCTGTCGGCGAACATGAAGATTCACGTCGTGTTCAAGCAAGTCGGAAAATTCCACCGCCACCACCACAACTAGGGCCTCTGTCGTGCCCTCCGAGCAGACTGGTTAGTCCGTGCACGCGGACTTCCGTGATACATTGTTTCGGTCGCATTGCTCGTCGCCAGTGCCTTCGGCAGGCAGTTCTCGCCGGATCCGCGGCCGAGGATCGCCCCGATATGCGTGCGATGACCCTGGTAGTCTGCCGGCCATCAGAAGGCAACTTCAGCGCCAAAAGCAGGCTCCCCGGTCTTCCTTCTCGTCGTCTTGATGGACTCGATGGACACGGAGAGTGGCAATCAACTTGTGGTTGGCCTGATAGCTGGGTCTGTTCCCTTGTTTTTGCATTGCTACTCGTAGATCGATTTGTACATCTGGCAGTACCTTCCACTCTTCTCAGGCTTATCCAGGCTACATCAGCAAATGTCGAGCACGAAGCGAATGTCAGTAAAGTCGTACCTGCTGTGGAAAATTCTTCCCAGCATTATGTCGCTCGTCATCTTGTCGGCTTTGCTCAAGCATACCGTACATCACCTGTCTGCTAGCAACACATTCCTCATGCTTTCAGATGTACATACTTCTAGCATCACAACTGAGACATTTTGTTAGACTCGTGGCTTATTCCAGCGCGCCATGGTCAACAGATGGTTTTAACAGAAGTCGATTTTGTCAGGTTCCCATAATGTTTCATGCCAGTGTTTCAAATACAGGTCACTGTTTGTGGGGGGGGGGCGTCTTTCAAATGCAGGACATTGTCGGTGATAGAGCTGAAGTTGCGTCCCCCGCTCCGATGATGCTTGACCTGGAAGGAAGCTGGAAAGCATACGCACAGATGTCACATTTTTAATTGAGAACCGGGGAACTATTTTATAGCATACATTTAGTGCTCCCCTGCACGCATACATGTAGGTATGTGTTTATTTTTGGTTCTTTTGGTTATGGGGTGTGAATGCGTGTGGTATATGTCGGTTTCACCCAAACCAGAAAACTGCCGCCGCTGGCTGTGCTATAATAAACATATCTCGTGCTGTGGCCTCCGTTCAGGTAAAGGCGGAAGAGGTGCAGAAGCATGTTTGCGGCGACTTTGGGGACGGTCGCAGTCGCGATGGCGATTCCGGGCGCTGGTGACGTTTTTTAACGGCCACGTACTAGTCTGCTGCGACGCAATGGCCTGATAGAACTGCACACGAGTGTCGCAAATTATCTGACGATCGTTCAAATCTGCGGTGGGGTTGGAGCGATTCGAGGGGGCACATTATTCATCTTTGGCGATATTTACGCACTAGAATCATGGTTATCGCGGATGCAGATTCTGGCCGTTGGACCGGCAACGCCAGCTGCATATAAGGCGACATGGTGTGGCACTCGTGCATACCTACAGTGTACCTGCGCATTGCTTTATTTTTGCTATTCGAAGCATTTTGTTCTCTCTGTCCACACCCAGCGGCTTAAATGCACAAAAGGTTTACCAGAAATCTGGTCAAGTATTGAATGGTTATTGATAACGGCTATTTAAAAAAGAAACTCCCAGGAAAACGTCCATGCATTGCCTGCATTCAGGTGATGGCTAGAGTGCTACCCCGAATGCGGAAGATCCGTCGGTGGGCTTCTTCAGCTCTGCCGACCTACAGAACGGTGCGGCCGGCACGCTGGTCGTGGACCAGCCAACTTAACATCTACAGTAGCCCCGACTCCAGATGAGCGCAATGACCGGCACAAACTTCCAACCTGACCGTTCGTAAATTCCTCCACCGACACAGGTGTATCGTCAGGCGATACGGAAAAAAATCTCCAGTCGTGATCCATATTTTGACCAGTGAGACTTCCTAAAATTCCACTGGCATGGTCGCGTCCCAAGTACCACGCCATCTTGGTAGTGTAACCACAGTGGGAAATGGTCGCTGCCGAGAGGGCCGTCGGCCACGGTCCAGTTAAAAAGTTAGGCGAGTTGTGGACTGCATAGACTTAGGTCCAACGCCGAGGTACGGCCGGAGGGCAGGGTAAAATGGGTCGGGGTTCCGGTATTTAAAATGCATAACGATTCATCATGCATCCATGATTCGAGTAGCTGACCACGTGTATTAATGCCATCACATCCTCATGCAGTGTGGTGGGCGTTGAAATCGCCTAGTATCAAGATCGATGGGGGAAGCTCGGACATCAGGTGTCTTAGCTCATTGGATGGGAACCTAGAACCGGGCGGCAGATAAAGCGAGCAAATAGATATAAATCGATGGCTAAAATGCACTCTTGCTGCAACGGCCTGCAATTTGGCGTGGAGCACTAATCTCCGTCCTGCGACCCTGTGGTGGACAGCCAGCAGCACACCACCATGTGCAATTGTGTCGGATGGTATATCTTTTCGAAAAACAGAGTAGCATTTGAGGTTGAACAAGTAGTCTGGTGTCACCTTCGTTTCCTGCAGACATGGCCGCCAGAGTGTGGCGATTTAAAAGAGCCTCCAGCTCTTCGATGCTGGTCCTCAACCCCCTGCAGTTTCACTGTAAAATGGACCGATGCTGATCCATTTAAAACGAGTTAAAGTAGGTATGTAGAAATATCACAGTTACTATCACCGAACAATCGCACAAACCCGAGGGTCCATTGTAAAAACAATGAGTGCATGGGTTGACAGCGTGTAGCGTATGTGAAATATGTTGGGTATATTTTAAAAAGGGAGGTAAAATAGGTCATTTCACGACTAACTTAACGGAGCCCACGAATTAGTCGGTGCATCAGAGGGCACATCGGCACTCTGTCCAAGGGACTGGGTCCTAGGGCGGGAGCTCAGCGATCCTTGGTCCGGCGGAGATCCAGACGTCGGCAGGCCTCGCTTCTGGGCGCCCAGTCAGGGTGGGGGTGGGGGAGGGGCTCATGCTGTAGGAAGCTGGTCCCTCCACTCGCCGCTTTGGCAACGGGGTGGCCGGCCTTTGGGGTGCAGCCTTGTCAGCCCCTCGGCGGCCCATCGCTCGGGCCATATCAATGAGCCGCGCTCGATTCGCTTCGCGAACCCGCCTTTCGGCTTCTTGATGAGTAAGCCTAGCCTCGGATATTTGAAAAGGTCGTTTTGTACTACGAGACGGCGATGGAAATGCAAAAGTAGAGGTTGAAAGTGAGGGCGAGGTCTGACTCGGGGGGAAGGGCGGAGGGTTCAGGGAGGGAAGAGGTGGAGAGGAGGGATTTGGAGGTGGTGTCGGTACATGAAGGTGAAGGGGGATTTGAGGAAGGAGGGGATTTGTGGTGGGTGGGTAGGGGCAGCGCTTGGGTGGAGATCGAACGGGTCTCTTTGACCGGTGGACCTGTGTCCACTCCCCATCTCCAGATGTTTGGGATGAGGTCTCGGACGGCTCGCTAGCGGCCCCACTAGTGGTGGGTGGGGCTATGGTTTCCTCGGCAACGCTTTGGATTGGCCGCCCCTGCCTCACCGGAGACGCAAGAGGAACGCCAAAGGCTCGAAGAAGGGCAGTCAACTGAACGATGAGATCAGATGACTTTTCGGGCTGTATGTGTTGCGGACGCGTCAGACCACGGACTGGTGTATTTTTTAATGCCGAAGCGTAGGACGTTTTAGGATGTGATCGGTCACATAAGTCTCTTGCTTCCCGAAAGGTTGTTTTTTGTGTTTGATCGCCATGCTTTTTTTCCTTCAAGCAGGACGGTCAAGTTCGGTCAGAAGACGTGTGGTGACTTCACACTTACCACGTGCTGGGCGATTTCTACAAAATTGAGTCGTATGCCCATATCTCTGGCACCTAAAACAGCGCATGGAGTTCGGAAGGAAGAGACTCACGTTCACACGCACGCACCCCACGCGTATTTCTGATGGTATGTCTGTTCTGTTGAAAGTCAAAATTATGTTATTTGTCGGGACTGTGTCCGCGCCTCTTCTCACCATCATCCTTCACGCTTCCGTGATTCCAAACTCGGACAATCCATCAACTATCTCGTCCTGAAGTACGCTGCTCAGGTCATATCAGTTTATTATTCCTCAAGATGTTTTTTGGTCGATTGGGTTCTACTTTAATTCCAATACTCTCATCCACTCTCGTCTTACCTCTCCGGACACTGTACACAAACTCATATCCTCAAGGCAATTTCCGCCTCCTTATCCACCACAAACTCAACCTCCAAAGCACCATCCTTCAACCTCTCACATCTAACGATGCTCCCAAATCTGTCGCATCCGTTTCGTCGTTGAAATGGAGGTAAAGATGCAAGACTCGTCGCAAGTCCTCCGAAAATGAGGACCCGAGGTCTAAAGGGAACGTTAGCGCTGTCTGTTAGGGGAGCCCCACCCACGACGTGTGGGGGCCTGGTCTGGCCCCTACGAGGGGGACCAGGGGCGTTTTTGGCTATTCTGGTTACCATGTAGTGTTCTTGTTTCTGCTCCTCGGGCGCCCCACCGCATAGTGCCCTACTGAGGGGACGCCTGGGTCCCGCGAATGGGAGGTCGCCAGGCGCCCGAGGAGCAATACGGGGCAGGCGGCGCCATCGCCCGGCCGGGAGAGAGATACTCACCACCCCGACCGGGCCGCAGCGCCGCCCACCCTTTGATCCCGGCCGGCTGGGCCGGCGGGCACTGGGAATGGTCCCAGGCCCCCGGTCCGGGGCGACCAGCCACTTGACCCGTGTGAGGCCCCACGGCTCCGCCCGCCCCTCCGGGATATCGGGACCAAAGAGGTGTGTTGGTCTCCCGTCACAACTGGCACCGTACGACGGGGGATCTCAACATCCAGGACTCAGTCAACCCCGGGGGACGGGCCGAGGGGGCGCGGCTACCCCGATAAAACTGAGCGTACGGGTAGACCAGGGTAAGCTGGCCTACCTGCTATTGACAGGGCTAGTTGGTTGGCTGGATGAAGGACATCCAAAGGGACGTGGCTACGGGATGGATACTGGGAAAGGGAGAGGGGGGACGGGTGGTGGGAACTACGCGAGTCCCCGGAAACACCTCCGTGTTTCCAAGCCCTTATCGGGCCGGTTGTGGTAACCCGAGGGAGCGCCCTTTCCCTAGCCAGCCGTGTGACCAAGCTGACCCCACCGCGGGGGACGACTCTGATCCGGGCTCCACCCCCCGCCCTTACTGGCCCAGCACGGTCAGCTGTGACCTAAGCTCCGCCCCTGCCCCCGTCCCGGCCACTCGATCACCACACCACACTAGACTCGACGCGCAGTGTCTCGATCGCCTTGTATTACGAACGCCAGGCACGACTGCCGTGCTGCCGTCAGAGCTACCGCGCCATCAGGCATGGCTGCTGAGCTGAGCAGCCGTGCCTGCTGAGCTGGTCCCATGCACGCTGAGCCGGTGCATGGGACCGGCACGTCGCGCCCTACTCCGGCCCGCTCCGGCAGTTCGCACACGACAGCGACGAATTACCAGCGGAATTACCTGTGCATGCCAGGTAGTGGCCCTATACGAGGCGGCGCCGCCCCACCCTTGCAGTGCCTGTCCCACAAGCCGGAGTCGGCCCCATACGCCGGGCGATGGGCCGGACAGGCGCGGCGCCGCCTCACACTCTAGTCACAGATGAAGTGCCGGTCTCACCAGCCTGTCGGCCGCCAGACCGACGTCTCGGCGCTGACGTCGTATCCAGAGAAATGCTAAACAGAGTATGATACACAAGTGAGGTGACCAGACCACACTCCGGTCCGTTGTCCAGGCACGCACGCCAGTCTCCGCACACGTTCACGGCTGGTGCACGGCTGGTTCACAGTCTGCACCGCCGGTTTACAGTTGGTGCACAACCGGTCTGCCGGCGCCCCGCAGTTCGGCGTGGCCGCGTTTCCGCGGCGCTCCGCACCGGTGCCGGACCTGATGCTGGACCCGGCGGCGCCGTGGCCCGGCCCACGTCCGACGGGCCGCGCAGGCGAGACCACCGACAGCCTGGTGTGCTGCGGCCCGGTGCGCGCGCCGCCGACCCCCGACACACCGGCCGCTCATCAGCGGAAGGCGATCAGGCCGCTCTGCACGAGCTTCTGGATCTTGGTCGCGATGTCGGGGTTCTGGAGGTGCCTGCAGTGGAGAGTTTGTCACATTCTGTCCTGCTGAAGCTATCACATCGGTGTCCATATCCTTTGATATGGGTGGGAGCGTCACATGGTTGCTAATAGTTTATCACACTTTCGTCCGCCTACAAAAACATCCTACCTCCGCGTGTCCACGTCTACATAGTAAAAGGCAAATTTCGCAATGAAATTGAGAATGTGCCAATAAAGAGCACAATTTCACTAATAAATACAACCGTGTGTGTTTCTAGTGGCTGCGGCAGTACTGATTGGAAACTTAGCCTGCATGAATATAGATTACGTCAAATGCGTTGCCAATTTGTGAAATTTGCAATGGGATTAGTGTCAATTAAAATGCTTTTGATGTCTTTCGGACTCAGATTTGAGCCAGACGTGTAGGTACTTACTACTGTGCATTTGTCATTTGCTTTGATATTCATAATTTAGTAACAGCTGTATTCGGTACAGGGAGAAAATTACCTATGCTATAAACTGGTACCGTACGCCATATCACAACATAGTTAATCTCTTTACCCGAAATTGCGTTGCGAAATGTTCGTTTATCCCTATTCCTTATCAGGAACATTAACATGATAGTTATAACCGAGATACTGTTAGGCATGAAACACGAGGACTTGATAAGCACGCATCATGGAGCAGGATGTCGATTGTGTGTTCAGAAAGTGGTATTTTACACCCTATTTAACGAATAATTTACCACTGCGGTGCGCGGAGCCGTCGTGTACAAACACGGACATCGGCCGCGACTGCCGACGGGATCCAGCGAAACCGACTGAGCGGCGCCAGCCCATGCACTGGTCTGACACATTCTAACACTGCTGCGATACTTCCGCCGCCATGCTATAGTGCCTCCGAACAGCCTTACAGATTAGCAACAGCAATGCAGGTCGTACAATCAGGCACACTATGAATGATTTTGCACCATAGAACTGGGATGATAGCTCGTTAAAGAACATGAACAAGACATCGTGCTGCAACTGGTCTCACCGCAAGGCCACAAATCCAACAAACTCGCGCGCACGCAGACACGTGACGCACAATCAGGGCGTGGTGGCCGGCCACACTGCACATTACGTTACATGAAGTCCGCCACGTGCACGTCGCCACAGAAGGGGCAGCGCCGTGAGCTGTACGTACTCTCTGGCTGCCTGCGGGTTCTCTTGCATCTGCTCCAGGATCAGGCGCATGCTGGGATCCTTTAGGATCTGCTGCACCTCGGGGTCGGATAGCGCACGCTTCTTCACCTGATCCGGGTCGTTGTCTAACGACATCATGCTCTCTCTGTAGCCGTTGATGGCTTCCTGTGGAGGAAGCGAGGTTCATGTTGGGCTAAGGCAATGGTGCTGATGTGTACAAGGCACTTAACCAGGGTAATGTAATCGTGTTGACGGGTTTGTGTTCTGTAATTATTTTGTTTTTGTAGGGCAGCAGGTGAAGACGTCAAAACTCCCGGACACGAAACAATTTGGCAAACAACAATATGATGAGACAGGGCAGGCAAAAGATGAAGTTTATAAATCAACACGGCACCTGCTGACACGATTTTGATGGCACAGATACCAGGAATTGATAATGGTGAAAAATCAATAGTTACCATGGTTCTATGTCGTGAAGTTTCATGGATATAAATGCAGGAAGTCAAAATTATGTTCGCTGAAGGTCAAAGCAAGATGTTTCATAAATTTCGAAATTCCAGGATGCTATTTGTCCATCGTCTTCCTCTTCCCCCTCTCTCGCTCTCTCTTCTATATTTATATATATCCCTATCTCTCTCTATCTCTCTATGTCTCTTTCCCTATCTCTATCTATCTATCTATCTATCTATCTATCTATCTATCTATCTATCTATCTATCTATCTATCTCTCTATCTATCTCTCTCTCTCTCTCTCTCTCTCTCTCTCTCTCTATCTATCTATCTATCTATCTATCTTCTACCTATCTATCTATCTATCTATCTATCTCTCTCTCTCTCTCTCTCTCCCTCTCTCTCTCTCTCTCTCTCTCTCTCTCTCTCTCTCTCTCTCTCTCTCTCTCTCTCTCTCTCTCTCTCTCTCTCTCTCTCTCTCTCTCTCTCTCTCCTCATCCATACACAACATTACCTGTCTGCCCTATCTAAGCAAGATTAACCCGATCCTGCAAAGGTTGTTTGATCGGTATCGTTATTGCAATCCGCAACATTCCGATTATTCGCTTGCTTGCGACGCGCCAATTTTGATTATCGCTGCGACCGCCGTTCCAAATCCACCTTCAACGACTAGACAAAATTAGCATATTAGCATTGCGCCAATGCCAAACAAGAGTAGCATGGGGAGACGGTGGACCATAGCCAAGATGAAGCACAGCTGGCGTAGGTAAACACCCGCCATTTCCGTCGTACCATATAAGACGCTACACCACATCGTGTACCGCACCGCTCCCCTCCTTCCCGGGGTGATGTCGCGACTCACCGAGTTGTTCTCGTCCAACTCGATCGCCTTCTGGAACGCGTCCATCGCCCTGTCGAACTTCTGCATGCCTTTGAGCAACATGCCCTTGCGGATGTAGCCCTTGACTGTGGAAACACCGAGTAAGCGAAGGGGCCAAGCGGGCGGGGGGGGACTGCATACTGGCTGATTTCCTCATCAAATAGCAAACCGCACGCATGCATGCATGCATGCACGCACGCACGCACGCACGCACGCACGCACACACGCACACACACACACACACACACACACACACACACACACACACACACACACACACACACACACACACACACACACACACACACACACACACACACACACACACACACACACACACACACACACACACACACACACACACACACACACACACACACACACACACACACACACACACACACACACACACACACACACACACACACACACACACACACACACACACACACACACACACACACACACACACACACACACACACACACACACACACACACACACACACACACACACACACTAAACCAGAGCGCTTACTCGTATACTCAACCGGATCGGTACACCCGCGACAGGCGGCAAAGAAAGCAGTCCCCGTGAAAGTTGCAAACAAAAAATCAGAGGCGGCCGGTGAAACCTTCAGATGGATAGTAGGCCGCCGACTACCACACATCACCGACGGTGGGATCAGCCCATCTGGCAGACATCGCCAACAGTTTTCGCCACACCACCGTCATCATTACACCCCCCCCCCCGTGGGAGAGGGGTAAGGCTGTCACGTTCCCAACCAGTTATAAATTACACTGGTCTGCGTGATTTATAAGGTCAAAGGTGTCTCAGCTGTTCTTAGGTCAGTGTTTCATGCTGATTCCGAAAATGACATCCGTTTTGCTCGATTAGCTCAATTTTTTAAATGTTATTTCACTCATATGAACCAAAACATTGGTCTGACTGGTTTACTAATGAATCCGAAAGAAGCATAAATAAAGGTTTAAACTCCAAACAGGCTTAAACATACGCGTCTGCGTCCATTTCATCCCCACTAGAGTCGGAAGATGACTCGATGTCGACATCGGGTTCAGGGATGGGGACATCTGGACTATGAGGGACTGGCTTGATGGCTGATGGCACATCCGGATATTTTACATGCTTCCGTTTCTTTCGATTTACTCCTTTCAGATCTGTCATTAAAAAATAGCAGTCGGTGGTATGATCCTTTCCCTCCCGCCACACCATGGGAATGCCGAACGGCATGGATTTCCGGGTCTTGTTCTTCCAGGCTCGTAGGCCTTCCACACATGACTTGCAGCAGATGAGGGGCAAACAGCTTGTCCTGATCACCAAATTTCACACCTCACTTCTCTCCGCTACTGATATATCAAACTGCAGTATGCATACTGATACATCAGTGTGTGAGTTGTTATCTTTGGCGTAGTATGAAAACTTGAGCTAATCGGGAAAAATGGATAGTATTTTCGGATTCAGCACACGAAACTTGTATTAGAACAGCTTTGTTATTCGTGGAATAGCTTTGTTATTCACAGAAACGCAGGTCAGTGTTATTCGTGGAATAGGGTAGCATATACCACATTATGAACACTTAACCGACATCCTTATCTAAGAAGTATTCACAACCTGCTACTTGATACGTACTTATGAAGTCTTCATGCATCCTTCCCAACGGTATCTAGTCTATAAGTGTCATGTTCATGCTCGCGATTAGGAAGTTATACACAAACACTTCGCAATTCGATTTCAGGTAAATCGATTACCTATAGCGTGATATAGCATATATTACCAGTTTATGGCATAGGCATTATTCTTAAGGTCCCGCATGTGTCACTAACTTGTGCGTCTGACAACAAATTATAAACGTGCAATCATAAGTACACCATTGGCTCAAATTTGAGTGTGAAAAACATCGAAAGCATTGTAAATGACACTAATTGCGTGGCAAATATCGACGTCCTACTGTGCTCGTTTGGACATCTCACACCTAACGAAAAACCATTATTTTAACCGTGTCTGACCAGCCCATCTGCAGTGGCCGGCCACTCACTGAAAGTGGGGTCCAGCCGGATGCACTCGTCGCAGTCCTTGAGGCCCAGGTCAAAGGCGGCCAGCTTCGTGTAACAGGCGGCCCGGTTGCTGTAGGCCTTGGGATTGGTGGGGCTGCGCCGGATGGCCTCCGTGTAGGCCTTCACCGCCTCCGAGTAGTTGCCTGCCGACCACCGGGCAGCCGTCAGTGACGCACGCTGCACGTTACCACAGGTCAGCGGATCAGTCGTAGGTAGCCAATGGTCAGTGGCGGCTCCGTGAAATATTTCGTACGGTTCATGAAATGGTAGTGGCTATGTTGTGGCTTCGGTGGAATATTTCATACGAGCCAGAGCAATGGCAAGACGCCATAAACTAGATGCAAGTAAACCGAAAAATATACACACTTAAACAGTGCCACCGCGCAGGTCTGTGGGCCTGAACAGGATGCTAGACGGGCATGCCTGATACAAATTAACCTTTTAATTTCATCACGAGTCAGATATCTGTCAAATATCGTCATACAACGTCCGTAGGCTCGGAGCCTATCAAATGACCCGTGATAAAACGTCCGTACGCTCCGAGCCCTTCCAACGAGCCTTGATATAACGCCCGAAGGCAAAATGCTGAATTAAAAAATGTATGCCACTAAAGGAATACATGCCTCATATATACATGCTGCGAAGCCTATGAGTGCACAGCTGCTATACCCTCCCAAGTAAGTCATGCAACACAAAAATACGGCGGATTAGACAGATGAGAATTGCCTGAAATCAAATGCGAAACAGTCCCAAAACTCCGCCTAATGACCATGTACAGTGAGCCATGTGCGTCAACCAACGACATTTCGTGCCTAACGTCGACAGTAAAGACCAACCACGACTGGATTGGTCCAGTCGACAGTAAAGACCCACCACAACTGGATTAGCAGCAGACAGCAGTCTCGGGGCGCATTGACTGCACAGGTCATATAGCAGTTAGGTCGACAGTAAATATCAACCAGGACTGGATTGGCTAAATCGACAGCGAGACCAACCACGACTTGATAGGCCGGGTCGACAGTACGCTAGGCATTAGACGCAATGTTGATGCGGACATCAGAGGATCTCAAGTAAAGAAAGAAAACAGGTAGGTCTCTGGTCCCATTCAAGAACTCTGAAATATGTGCTCGCCACAAGCGCGCCCGGATGCTCACTAGCATGTGCGCAAAGAATACAGTTACAATTTATGAGACTCGGTCTCCATAAAATATGATGCGAAGTACATTTATGAAAATTAGCTTGCCTTCAGCCGTCAATTGCATTGCCACTTAGTGATATATTGTGCATATTGCTACTTTGCGTATCGTCTTCTGGAACTATTTTCCACCATCGTCGGTAGGCCGCATGCGACGACGCCAGCGGCTCTCGGCCCGTCCTCGGCCACTCACCATTCATAATATCTCGGGGCGCAGAACCATTCCCTGAACGATGCTGGGCTCCAACGTCAAAATTACAGGCATATTTTCACATATGATGATGAATTAGAGTTTGAAACGATAGGCGATGTGCCTGACATGAGTTGGAGTTGAGACCGGCAGGTTTTCTCGATATTGTTTAAGAGCATTGCTCCCATGTGCGTTGAATGGAAGGAATGCATCTACAACCGTGAATTTCTCCTACACCATTCTGGCGTGGCAGAGCCGATGTTGCTTGGTATTGTTTAAGGGTCGAACTTTACTTTTTGTAATGCCACCGCTCGCCGGCCCTATCGATCTTCTGGGCAGCAAACGTCGGCGCTTGACGTGCACCGGGCCAGAACCTTAACAATGCCGGAAAGCTGCATATCAAAAAGTAAAAAATGACGGGGTCAGATGTATAAAAGTAGTCGAGTATGGCATCAGAAGGCAGCTGATTTCATGCCGGTTTATTTGAGACCATTGAAAATTAATTGGGTACTGCAGAACGCCTGATATACAACTTAAAGGAATGCAATGTGATAATTGGAGATATAAACCCTGGAATTAAGTGCAAAAAAATGACAGGGTTAGATACAGCGTCCTAAAATTACTTCACTATTAACTGTATGGATGAAGAAAGAAGTTGCTTCGGAATAGTGAAAGATTGGAAAAAAATAAAGGATCGCCACTTAAGGATTAAAAAAGCTGAATGACTTTCACTTCAGTCAGATTCATTTTACAGTATTTTGATGCTTCAGTATGACTTTGACTTCAGTCAGATGCATTTTACAGCACATACATCATGTGGCAAACTCGTAAAAACCTAAAGACAAGGATGAAATAGCACAATTCCATTAACTGTGAATTTCCAGGTCACATCGTCAATTATTTTACACTGGTTAGATATGTATAAAGGTGCTCGACTACCACATCACAAGGCACCTGATTTTATGTCGATTTATTTGAGATCATTGGATATTAATTAGGTAATCCAGAACATCTTATATACAATTTGAAGACTACAACGTGACATTGATATATTATTTGGGTTTAAGGGCGCGCCGATTACGAGGTCATTTAGCGCACATGTATACAACGTGATAATCTGAGACACAAATTCTGGAATTTAGTGCGAGAATGACAGGGTTAGATATATATAAAAGTAGTGAAGTATGGAATCAGAAGGCAGCTGATTTCATACCGGTTTATTTGAGACCACCGAAAATTAATTCATTAATGTAGAACAAGTGATATGCAATTTAAAAGAATACAATGTGATAATTTGCGACACAAATTCTGGAAGCAAGAGCAAAAGTGACAGGGTTAAGCTGTCATGGAAGTTATTCAAGTTGATATAAAAATGTGACACATTCAATTTTTGTTTAGATAACATTGTAAATTGTTAGCACATCACACAGAAGAAGCATGGCACGTTTTTATTACACGCTGTTGAGTGGCCAACTGCTCGCATTTAAGTTGTTTAAGACCAGTGACAGGGTGAAATGATTTGACACTGAAACGAGCTAAGTACCAAAGGAGAGCTTGTTTCATTGTTTCATTGTCATAAGATGGCCTGTGGTTAAAATTCGACCATTGAAAATTACTTGCACCTCCTCTAGAAACTAGAATATAGCATTAATCATAGCGAGTCCATTCTGGTGGTGTCCCTTCTTAACCCCACCACCAGAGCGGCGTTACCGGTATCATGTTCGCTCACGACGCCTTATGAAAGACCAACCACGACCGGATTGGCCGTCTGGATATTTGGGTTTAGGTTATGAGGCGCGCCACCCACCATAGTCATAAGCTGCACATAGCCATAGCTGGCCTTCTACCCGTGCCGATCAGTCAGGTACAACCGGATCTGAGCACGCGATAAAGGGCCACCCAGAGCCAACAGCCGACCTCTCAGACACTACATCTCACCCTCCTTGAAGAGCTGGTTCCCCCGCTCGCGCTCTTCCTCCGCCTTGACCGGGTCCAGGTAGGCCTTCTCGGCCACCTCCTTCATCGTCTTCTCCACCTGCGACAGCTTGGTGCGCGTGTCTGGGTTCCGGTGCTCGGAGAGAGACTTCTCATAATACGTCTTCGCCTGTTGGTAGTCCTGCAGGGCAGACGACGGTGTCACAGCCCGCTGGCTGGTCAATGACCCGGCCAACACCGCCCACGACCGACACATGTGCTTTGTAATCCCAGACCTGCCGTGGCATGTGGTCATCAAACCACGGGAAAATATCTTTGCTTTTGGCTTTAGCATCAAAAGTTCAGTTTTGTGCTTCGCTACTTGGCATCACGCACTTTTTGTTCATAATTAACTAATGATGGTGGCAAGAGCACGAAGCGAAGCAGGACATACCCAATGGAATCCAGATAACTCCTAGCGTTATTGCATGACAGTTTAATGTACTATTTCTGGTAGGAAAGCTGGTGTTCAAGATGGCAGAGATTCGGGCTCTTTTACTGAGCAGTAGGCTTGCACTTTCTCAACACCCAATAAAACCATGTCAGCGTTAAATAATGAAAGTGAGATAATAAACGACTCCATACGGTAATATTCCGTGTGAGAAAATCCAGTGCAATATTGATTTGAATCTGTGGCACCACTGCATGGTGGGATCTGTGGCATATAGGATAAATTGAATTATCGGAAGACAGAATGGTCAAAACCAGATTTTGGCCATGATGAAGACACACAGTTTCCCTGATGAAGACAATAAAGGCGAAACGTCGGGAATGTCTGAATTAAAAAAAGTACTAATTTCGCTCAATTGATTCTTACCGTTCATCACCATACCATTTTTGACGATTTAGGACACCTCACGCTTCCGTTCGTAACACACCAGTTGCAAACGCATGCCACCATGGCACCACACGTGATATATGGCACAGCGCAGCGAAGGTATTATCGGACCTCATCACCTCGAGTTACGCTGTATCTTCGGAAACCATCACACTGTCGCAATGTCATTTGCCACACTTCATTCACACAACATCCACCTTCCAGAGGCTCGCCTCGAAAGTTCACTACACTCGGTTCGCTGTTCACCACGCTCACCACGTGCGCTACTGCGTCTCGGTACTCTGCCCGTGCGACGCCGGAACCACCGGCCCTGCACGTGTGCTCCCACCGCGTGGCCCCTCGTCACGGTACCGCCCACCGCCGGCCACCACCCCCTCCAGACCCCCCAATGGATCCGCAAATATGCTGGAGCGCTTGCGTCTACGAGAACGCCACTACCTACACTGCCTCCGCAGGTTCAACCAGACCAAGCATCGGCGCCCTGAGCCACTAACAACTGCACACGTGGAGGTCATCGCGACAGCAGAGATGGCGGTGGTGTTGTGACTTTACGACGCACTCAGCAGCAGGGGCCATATGACGTCGCCTGCATCTCACCCTGACAAGAAGGGCGGGCGTCGCAGGGAATCGAACCCCGCGCCTCTGGCTTGTCAGACGCTCAGCTTAACCACTGAGCTATCGACGCCCGGCGACAGCAGAGAGCCAGTCTCCGGGTCACCTCAGACCGGTCTGGTCGGGGGGCTCCCGGGTGCAGTGGCGGCAGACTCACTTTCATCCGAAAGTAGGCGAGCGCGCAGCGCGAGAGCGCCTTGGCGATTAGCTTGTAGTCGGTACGGCTCTCGCGGCCCACCTCCACGGCGCGGAGTGACAGTTCGACGGCCTTCTCCAGTTGACCCTGCTCCAGCCGCACCGCTGCCGAGACAGTCAGAGAGGGTCAAGGACAGTCAGGCATGGTCAAGGACCACCAGGGTGGGAATTTTGGGCCTCTCCTGGAGTATGGAGACCTAAGGACATTTTATTCTCCAGGATTGTGACTGCAAATGTTGAACTTTTTTATTCTCCGAATGAAACGTGCCAATTTATGGATGACATTTTGCTTCCAGGATCTCAGTACAGCTCCAACAATGCAGTTGCAGTTTCCAGTCCATCATACAAATTAGAAGCCTGGACAACAGAACAGAAGAGTATGGCATAGCAGGTCATAAGGCATGAAATGCAGGTTGCAGTCAATTGCCCAGGAATCATATCATGTTATATCAGAATACCTACAAGTTTGTGGTGGTTGTTTGATTGCATTGCGCATGTGTCAAACAAACTATGTCCTGGCTCAGTCTAAGCCCCAATCAAGGCCGAACTCGCGGGGGTTACTCAGGTAATCGTTGGTGTGCACGATGCCTCCAAATCCGAACGAAACAAAAGCATCGACATAGCATAGAAACAATAGAGAACAAAATAATGTAAATTTCGGAACTAGTTATTACCTCAGCCAATTAATTACTCTCCAGGATATTTTCACACTGGCAGGACGGCGGCCCAGCACAATCACTCTGTAACCACAGATCAATCGTCATTCGGCTTGCGCCAATCTCGTCTCATTCTAAATAACAAAGATATGAGGGATTAGGTTTTCGTATGTCTTCAGAATTCTGTCGAAATGACGCTTCAGAAGGAAATATTGGAATATACCACGATTCTTCTTCATAATTCCTAGAAATACTGGCGTTACACCAAAAAATCTCTATTACGAAACCTCTCGTCTTGCTGCCATATCTTGCGACCATAGTGGAACTCGAAATATGCACAACGACGTCATATACTCGCATATCGGACCCGAGGTCCTGTTCTCCAGCCGCATTCCAATCGGAGACTACCGGAGAACGTAATTCTGGACATCTCAGACAGTTTTCAGTAATTCTGTTAATTTCATGAAATAGAGCATTCAATTTCGAATTGAAATGCATAAAATAGCACCAGCTAGCGAACTTCATTGATGGCAGAAGACCTATTTTTGGGAGCCATGTAAATGCTTAAAAAATGCAAAAGACCTTGGGTTACTTTGGTATGAATTCCACCTCAATTCGCAAAACTACAGTAACCCATCAAGAGAAAAGCATCTGAATAGTAGTTTTATCACTTCAGCAACTGCAGTAACTGTGCATGTACGGAGTTATTACGTTCTCCGGGCCATTTATGGTCACAATTAGACGTCATTTAAAATAGTTACGAAAAATCTATCATTTCATCATTTGACCACCCTTGGATACGTCGCCGTTAGGACAGGGCAATATCCGTACTAGAGTAGGAGAATTAACAAATTATTGGGACGGTCTCGCCCGATTCATGTTTTGATCTAGGATAAAGACAACGTAATTTCATGATTAGGAACATATATCTTCAGTGTATTGATTCCTATATAACTGAAGAAAAAGGTAACACCGTATTGACGTATGAATTCCTATTAAAGGCGACAGAAATTGAGGTCAAGCAGCGGTCTTGAAATTGTGTAAATATTGCAGTCATGTTTACACAGCGACCACACTTTGACCGCGCGTTTCGCCTCGCTGCTTTGTCCGCTTCCCTTTGCGCGAAGATCTTTGTCTCGATTGGTTGGGTATACTCGGGTTGAGACAAAGTTTTGAGAGCTTTCCGGAGAAAAACCTGGTAAGTGCGAGTGAATTAAGTGGGCGTAATTGAAGTGACTTAGGGTCCAGTAAAGGGGTGTAAGTATGCTTGTAAGTAAGCGGCTTGTACGCTTTTCAGCAATCATCTTTTTTTGGGGTGCTCCGACACCAGTAGCTTTCTGTTTTTTTGAGGGGGGTGGGGTCTGAGGCCATTTTTTTTATTCTCCGACTCCATGGGCAGGAATATCTTCTTTTTCTTGGAGGGCTCCGTTACAAATTTTTTATTCTCCGACTCCAGGTCAGCGAACCACTTTTCCCACGCTGAGGACCACTGATAAAATACTCGTGAAATAGGGTGGAATATACCACTTTCTGAACATGCAATCGACATCCTTATCCAAGAAGTATCGACATCCTGCTCCTTGACACATGCTTATGAGGTCTTCATGTCTCCGTTCTGACAGTATCTCATTTATAAGTAGCATTATCTCATGTGCATTCTCTCTATAAGGAATGGTGGTACACGAAAATTTCACAATGCAATTTCAGGCAAAGGAATTACCTATAATGTGATATGGCATGAAATATCAGATTATGTCGTAGTTATTATTCCCCCTATTCCGACTATAACTATTATTAAAGTATTAATCTTAAAACAATGATAAAGGTGCCAGCATTTACACCTACACCATTGGCTGAAATCTAAATCTGAAGACATCAAAAGCATTTTAAAGGACACTAATTCCATGGCAAATTTGACATCCTACTGTGCTCGTTTCGACATCTCACACCCAACGAAAAACGAATATTTTAACCCTGTCAAGGACAGTCAAGGAGTGTCAGGGACAGCTCGATATGCAGGGACTCTCGGTACTAAAACTGGCCCTGTTCTAGCCGCACCGTTGTCCGGATAGTCGGGCAGGGCCAGGGACAGCTCGGTACTCATGGACTCTCGGTACTCCAGCTGGCCCTGCCTAGGGCCCGCTGCCTAAACAGGCAGGATCAGGGACAGTCAGGTAGCGTCAGGGACAGTCAGGGGATGGTCAGGGACAGTTCGATACTGACGTTGAGCAATCATAAGTATGCGTAGGTGGGGCTGTTACGTTGCTACGTACATAATCGGTCACAGTAAGGATAATCTGGGGGTTGCGACCAGCGAGGCTGTTAGCCATGGTCACTGGACAAAAGCACAGCTCGCCCACATAGATATGAGCTATGGCACGATGTATGAATGAGGCCATATGGTTAGTTAGCTATTTGGACTTTAGGGCGCGTCGACAACTATGGCCATATTGCGCCCATGGGGAGGCCAGTGAGAAATTATTCGTGAAATAAGGTGGAAAATATCAATTTCCTGAACACTCAATCGACATCGTCCTCCAAAAATATCGACATCCTGCTCCATGATGTTGCTCATGAAGTCTTCTTGTTTCCTTTCTAACAGTACCTCGCTTATAAGTATCATGTTAATGCTCCTAATAAGAAATAGTGATACACTAACATTTCGCAACGCAATTTCCGAGTAAAGGGATTAACTATGATGTGATATGGTGTACTGCACCAGTTTATAGCACAGGTAATTTTATCCAAGTCTGAATATATAGCTCTTCCTAATATATGAACATCAAAGCAAGTGCCAAATGCACTTGCTTACACTTGCTTACACGTAAGTGCGTACACCATTAGCTCAAATGAGTCTGAAAGACATCGAAAGCATTTTAATTGACGCTAATTCCATAGCAAATTCCGACATCATTCTGTGCCCGTTTCGACATCGCACACCTAACGAAAACCATTATTCTAACTCTGTGGGAGGCCATAAGTGGGAAATACCGAGAACTGGAATGGTGATAAAATCCACGCAAAAACCAAATGGACTGTTAGGTTAGTTATTTGGCTTTTAGGCGCATTAACTACATTGGCCATTGACCACCCAGTCAAACGACTGAGCACACAGTCGGTTCTCCATACGGTATGTGATCCTCCAGCCAGGTACACAAGCGCGATGCAACGAAGCCAATAAACCTATTGCCAGCAATGCGCTAAATGCAGCGCCGGAATCAGACCTGCGTCAATGCGAGGACACTGACATCTGTGCATTTCTCCCGTGGAGACCATCCGGTGTCGCTACTGCGCGCTCAACAGTGCTCACCTGCCATGTTGAGCAGGTAGGTCGCGTCGGTGGGGTTCAGTTCGAGAGCCTTCCGTAGTGTGTGATGGCCGTCTCGAACTCCTTCCGCTTGTACGCCGCGTTGCCCAGCTCCCTTTTCCTTCACGGCCTGCGCACACAAGCAGGCGTAAACTAAACAAAGCCGCAACAGTCATTTCCAATGAAGTCGATAGATGGCGGGCCATACACAAGAGGCCTTTCGGCTGTCTGCGATCGCTGCGGCTCTCGCGGTTGTGTGGGTGGAGCTTATCCGCGGCCAATCAGCAGTGAGCAGGATGACGTCACACTGTCTGCGGCCGCCGCGCTTCCTGCGGTCGCTGTACCACCGACCACAGCGGCCGCAACATTGGGACAGTGTCCTAAAATTGCTTCACCATTAACTGTGTGGATGGAGGAAGAAGTTGCTTGGGAATAGTGAAAGGTTGGAAGAAAATAAAGGATTACCACTTAGGAATTAACAAAGTAGAATGCCTTTCACTTCAGGGTCACCTGCACTTTACATTTGTTTAGCAGTCATGTGCATGATGACTGCCCATACATCAGGTGGCAAAATGGGAAAAAAGCTAAGATGAGGATGAAATAGCAGAACTGCATTAACTGTGAATTTCCAGGCCACATGGTCAATAATTTTACCCTGCATTGGGAAAGGTCATCTAGCAATGGTGCGTAATTATGCGCTGTTTAGAGATGAGTTGGGTAGTTCACTGTGCGGTATGAGTGCTGCAAGGCCCAAAAGTTGTTGAATTTCTTGGCATCATGCAAAATTTGTAGATGATGCTTTTCTATGGCATTGTTGTTTCCGGGTGGTGCTTTTCCGTACAACTCTAGAGGCGCCAATATTAAGTTCCATGAAAGCGAGGTGTTGTTCAGCCATTTTCTGTGTGGCGCTGGAAGATCCAAACGTGATTGAAATTCCATCCATGGTGGAGTGACAGGATTAGTAAAACTGCTCTTTCGGATGTTCGGGCATCCAGACATTATCTTTTCAAGAAAGATGTGTGGATTTCACTTTCTCACTGGGTACGTTGAATGGTGTGAGTATTGTGCTTTAAGGTATCAAGAAGCTGTCTTTGCACACATTTTACCTTAATAGAGCAAACAAGGATTAGGCAGTAAATGTGTGCTTCAATGGACTTTTTGAATCCTTAAAATGTTTCAATAAACTAGCTTAGGAATGTAGTAGAGATGATGCAGCCATTTCCTCCGCAAATGCTTCCTTTTGTTGTGGAGGCAAAGTATCACAGAAGTTAGAAGAAATTGAATTGGGTAATATAGCATGGCATATACCCAATTTTATTTTGAATCTAACAAACCCAGCCTAACCTTGATGAACCTCCTGTATACAAAAAAATCACCTAGCCTGACCACCTGGACTTAACTATGTAACCACAGGGGAGGAAGTAGGCTAGGGTAGAGTCACCCGTCCCACCATTGGAATATTGTAGGTTGGAGTCTCCTTTTACACTTTTACCCGAGAGGCCAATCCAAGTGAGAAATGGTGATGCTACATGACTCGATCGATGTACTCTGGTAGTACTTAAGAGTTGTTGTAAAACCAATGACCAACTACCTAACCACGAAGAGGAACCTTCCTTTTATACATTTTCTCAAAAAGGAAAGGATATCCAAATTATAAACAGAACTCACCAGATGCTAACTGGCAACCAACCAACAAAGACGCTCGCTTTATGAAGGAAAATGTGTATAATTTGTTCTTGTTAGCAAACTAAATAAAGCAATATCAGTTAGGCTAGGGTTTATTAGGTTGGCTTCAGTTCTTTGAAGTGCATACAGTGGAGGGAAACAATGTGCTCAAATACAATGTTTTTCATAAAAGTAAGGTTTGGTTAAGTTATGTTATGGTTACAGTATACTTCATTTGATGTGTTGTGTAATGCTAACCAATAGCCACTATTTGGTGTGTTTGCTTGCCAGCTGAAATCTGGAAACAAAATTGAGAAAATGCCCCAAGAACAAATTTGCTATGTTAATAATTAGCTACTCTGTGGCAGTGCTAAAAAAATTGTCAAAGTACACACTAAAAAGCCTCATGTTGAGGGTTTGAATACAAAATATCACCCTTGCTTGGTTGCCAATCATTTTCATCCGCTACCACAATTAGAAAGTATGGCGCTGATATCTGAGCACAAATTAGAAAAAAAATGGACTAGATTGGGTCAAGCTGACCCAGCAACCTCTTTCCCTGTCATTTATTTAGAGAATCACATAAAAGCAAGGTACCCATTTCACTATGTATTCACTATTCACTCATCTTCAATATAGCAGATCATACTGACTCCTTTAATCATCTAATAATAACATCATATGACCTAACATCACTACACCAGGTTTTATGTGATCCACCATCAGTAGGCTAGGGTAGGTTTAGAATTAAGTTAGCCGATGTTCGATTAGGTTAACTTTTTAACTATATTAACCTTCATGATATATTACCCCACCGAAGACCCACTGCTCAGTATATTTTTTTTCTTCACATTTTGTACATGGGTGGGAACATGTATATGTATTACCAAAATATGTTTTCCTAGTGTTTTTTTTTTAATGTTGTCTGAATTATAATTTGCATCACAACCTACGACAATCTGAGCATTACTTCAGTGTGGGGAGGCTGCAATGATGGAAAAAGAACATTATGACATGCTAATGTATAGCTGGATATATGATATGCATCCCCGTCATGCATTTAGGAAAGTCCGATGTTTTCTTATGTGGCATGGGTACAGAACGGTACTATGCATGTTGCCAAGAAACCCTTCTTGGGGATGGTCAACTGATAAATGTGTAGATTATTATCTGCATGATCACAGCACAACTGAGCACAGCAGAATAAGAAGTGCAACCAAACAAGCAAGATAGCAGCGCCAGCAAACTAGGTGCCAATGAGCATGCACTGCTACTACTCAATTTTGATGGTATGATCAGCTACTTAAATCTGTCCATGGATTGCTCAGGAAAAATTTAAACATCTAACAGGTTGTACAAGAAAAGAGCCCCAGGAAATGAAGAAGTATACCTTGTTGCCTGGCAAGGGCCGAGAACACAGATGTTGATCTCTGAAAAAAGTATTGGGACAGAGCCCAGTGCATAAAGGCAATAGCAAGCTCACACTGGTTCGGGGGGGCACTCCATAGTGTCCCATGCTAAAAGTCTATATGGTTAGGGGCAAAATCACCATTAAGGTGGGATGGGCCTCTCAAAAGTATACAAGACAAAACCCCTGGACATGAAGGAAAGATAATATGCCTCAGAGCTGGAATGGGCTGTCTAGCCTGGAAAGGGGCTGAACATAAACCTATTCAGCAATAGAAGCAACAAAATGAAGCAAATATTAACCTGACAGAAAGCACAAGCCTAAGTCATCAAGTCATAAAGTGATGAAACTTAATAAAAGCCACAAGGGCCTGTCCAGGTTAAGCCTGTAAAGGGAAGGTATCATAGCCTTGGCAAACAGACACTCATACTCAAACCAGCACCATATTCCTGATTTCCCTGATTGATTATCAGAGTTTAAGGGCATGCTGACTACCCCATATAACATATCCATAATTTTAAAGAATCCATCTATCAACATCACACCCTCACCAACGTCTATTTACCTTACATATCCAATCGCATTCGCCGAATCCAATGTAACACATGTGGCTCGAGTGCCCTACCAATAATTAGACTCCGTCTATGCCTGCTTGAAGCAGCCTACTACAGCCTACAGCCTACAGTACACACCTACTTAGCATAAATATCACCCCATTCACCACTACTTGGAACCAAAAAACGAAAAGAATGTGCAGTCTAAGAATAGTCATCCACCCATTTTAAAGCATTTAAGCCTAATATTATAAACAATTCACCAACGTCATCCACAATATTTAACGTTATAAATGGAACTCCCCGCAAGACTGAACGCATGTTTTGACCGCGGCGGGCCTCAGCGGTGTTCATGTGAGCGCCGCTGCCGATGACGTTTCGGTGGTAGGGAGCCTATTTTGACCGCAGAGCCTCAGCGATCGCAGGCTCCCCTAAACAGGGGCCCAGAGCTCTTCTGACATCAATGGTACATGTTTCAAGTCATCTTATACTGTTCACGGCCGGACGATGTGCGCCAGGAAGCAAACGCAACAGGCAATCCAGTGAGGAGACAACAATTGGTTATTGCTCGAGGAACTGTGCAAGAAATAAAGCCAGGTGCCTTGAGCCATGCAAAGGTAATAAAAGACAATGAAACCATTTTTTGTACAATGTCAATACAATATATGTTTGAGAGTATTTAATGAGGCCTGCCGGAGCTGCAGCTTAAAACGAACTGTTCTAAGAGCCGATCTGAGATGTTCCCGCACTGAAACGCATCTCCTCATGATTTAACACAAGAGCACATCATGCCTGTGGGATCAAGTGTTTGGCAAAAGGTGACGATTCCGCATATGGGGGTTGGTTATTTGGGCTTAGGGACGCATCGTCTGCTTCGGTCCTACAGCGATTCCGCATATATTGACAATATAGATAGGCGCCTACACCACCAAAACCGCATGCCGATCCAGCACGGTACTGGATCAGTACGGTCACATGGATTGACCACAAAGGAGTGTCTAAGGCCAGAGTACTGGATGAGTACTGTCACGACGACCGGTGGCAAACACAGCAAGCACACCCTTCCACCTGCTCGGTTAGCTATACAGCTTTTGTTTGTTGTTTATTGGGTGGTTCGACGCACTTTATGCACATTCACGGCTAATGGCGCCACCCACACGTTCGCCCGTGGGCCGCATGATGGGAATGTCTCGAGCGGCGCTAGTGTCGAACCCGGGACCTTCGGTACACGGAGCCCAACATCTTAACCCGCGCGTCCGGGGAGATCTGTCCTGCCCCCTCCGGTTTTTCCTCATTTGCCGCCAAACTAATCCGGGCAGCATGGCCAAACCTCGCATAGCTGTTCATTGGTCTTTTCCACATATCCTCATATATTTTTAATCCTGGTCATCCTCAGGTCAGGTCTGGAGTCAGCAGAGGTAGCCCAACTACACTCGGAGTTCTAGGTGGTATAACTTCCACAATAATGGGCGATTTATTTCCAACTTATAACATGTGATGATCTCATCAGGGACCATAATATGTACATCGGGTTTTCGTAGCAATGACCTTAGGTCAGGGTCGTGGCCATGGCTTCCCATTATAGGGCTATGGTAAAAATATACAAATGTTCCCAGGTTACATATTTGCGCTCAGAATGATCTCACAACGGTTGTGGGATGTAGATGGAAGGTATGCTCAATGTTACCGCTGATATTTTTGCTCAGTGACCTCACCAAGGTCTCTGAGGTCACTGAATCACCACACATTTCTGCGTATTATATCGCACTTCATTGAGTTAGAAGGCTGAAATTACCGTCATTGTGCTTGCATAGCAAGACGTGTCGATCGATACATTACGCGGACCTCTAATGACTTCATGACCTTGATCTGAGGTTACGACTTCATGACCTTGACCTGAGTTTTGGTTGACCTGACCTTAAATTACACCGCCTATTGTCGGTATGCGCATTCCAAGGACTGTCGAATAGCATTCGCCGTTTGTTCCTATCTGTTACAGGTCCTGAAATATGTGTCAATATCTGGAGTTCCACCTGATTTGGCCGAATTTGACCTATGATGACCCAGTGACCTGAATGTTGACCTGAGAGAAAAAATGACGATAACACTTTCGGGATAGAACCCGTCACCAGCTATCCAACGCCGTTTTCCGTTGTCGCTAGCTAGCATAGTTCTAGAGATCTTAGGGGGCAGACATCTGCCTCCCGGACATGCGAAGTTGGCGCGGACCTTCCGGACGTGCGAGGAGTGTTAACCACTCGGCCATCCCCGCCCATTAGCTATATAGCAAATTGGACTAGAGGGTGCATTGGCCACGGCGACCACTCAGCGCCCAAATTACATGTGCAGGAATGTATGTGGCCACAAGTTACACCCAACAAATAATACGATGCATTGAGCTTGAGCATCATCGTGAGGTTACATATTGATTACAGTTATACACTTACATACACTTTAAAAACGCTAAACGCTAAAAACGGCTCACTCTGGCACACCAGTAAGCCTGCGCTCCCCTGCTGATCTCAGACGCTGAAGCAGCGCCTCCACAGCCGGTATAGCCACTGATGGCTAGTCTGACAGTCCCACACCACAACGCTCAGTCTGGCTGCCAGCGCTCTGGCTGTGTGATGGTCATGTGCTGCGACCTTCACAGCCGGCTCTACGTACCTGCTCCTCCGCCGGCGACACCTCCACGTCCATCTTCTCATCTGGAGCCGCCTTGGGCGTCGGCTTGGAGGTGCTTGTGGACGCTGGAGGCGGCGTCCCCGGTGGCGTTCGGTCATCGTTTCCGCCGCCCGCCTGTAGGTCAACGCCTGCGGGCAGCAAAGCAGGTCAATGGGCGCCACACAGGGAAGTGCAACGGGTTAGTGGGAACCCATGCTTGTTGAGAGTGCAAACGTCAGTAGGGGATCCACGGATGAGAAGTCATGGGTGAACGCAAGGAAGCACACTGTTGAGTAAGAACATGTTCAGTGTGAAGCTACACCAGGGTCGTTTCTATGCAAGCAGGAGGCAAAGTATGCCTGCATGAACAAACAAAAAATGTAAAGACAAAGCAACACCGCCAGCCAGTTTACCACAAATTCGACCAAACGCACGCCACATATATCCCGGTCGCGTATATGGCGTGCTATGCGACCTCCGACTAACGGTAGGCCCCAAACTATGGATCTCCGGGTGGCCAGTGCCAACGTCGCCACTGCGAACTGAGCTGGGACCAGTCGCCCACATACCACCCGCCTTGCTCACTACGTCACTCCCCGTGCACTACAAACCGCCGTTGTTCTTCGGGTTTTGAGAGGCGGAACGGTTGCGCCGCCCCACACGGACAGCCACATTGCACTCACGCACAACCCACCACTGACCACACAGATGATTAATTATTAGGGTTTTTAGGGTGGGTCAACCCTAATTTGGTTATTTTGCACCAATAACAAGATTAATTTAGCCTTACGTCCGGAGAGCTATATGACACTTGGGACTCCTCCGCTACCAGGGTGTGTATATTATTTGGAAAACTACCTCCGCAAGGAAACAAAATACTGCTCTATTTTCGACAAATCGAGAATCATCGCCGAGCAAGTCAACCAGCCCCCAGAGAGTTTCAGTTATGTCCGAAATGGCATATGTTCCTCCGTGTAGTTCGGGCAAGATACCAACACATGACGCACAGTCAGTACTGCGTCATACCTCATACAGTTAGGACCTTTCATCCCCGCACAACAAATATAGCGGGTACATAGTGTATGCCCAATTATAAGGCGACACATGGCCACCTGTCCCTTCTACTCTGACTGATGACGAGTGGCTACAGCGCTAAGTGTGGCTTAATTTCCTTCACTGTTGGACTCCACTTAGCCCCATCCGTCCTGCAACTGTCCGAGAAGAAATGATGAAATAATTAGGTAGTAGTCACAAGCAGGAAGTGGGAGCACACAGCTTTATATATGTTAAAGGCTTGCAGTCTTGCAGCCTGATCAGCCAGCTTGTTGCCACGTATTCCGATGTGCTGGAGTCTAACAAAGTGTTACTTGTTTTCCCATACGACGGAGGCTGAAGTCAGCTTGATTTAAAAATCCCTCGTACAATGACATGTTGTTGGCTGAAACTGGTGCAATGACAAAAGACTGCTTAGGAGAATCGGTGACATCAGAATGACATGAAAATCCTCGTCGACAACCTCGATGTATGCAAGGATTTTGCAAATGGCCATCAACCCGGCTGTGAAGCAAGACAGTAGCAGGTGAAGGCAGGGGAGGGATCTCGTGATGAATCCCCTCACGAAAGCGCTACCCACACCGGTGTCGATCTGTGAGCCATCTGTGTATGTGATATGAAGCCACGATATGCTGGATGCAATGTGTTCTGATGAACACGATAGTAGCTCCTCTCTGGTAGTATCCCTTTTTCTATCGGCAGTGAGACGACGCAGATGAAGGAGAGATCAGCTCCCACGGGGAGTTGTTATTCGTTCACCTGTCCTAATTCCTTGCAGTCCAATTCTCGCCCGTCTCAGGAGTGTCCTCATTCTCACGCAGTAAGCTGTTCCCCTCCCCCCGCGGCCACGAAGGATTGTATGCATCCCACGGGAAAAAAAAGGCAGCCTCAGGATGGGTGCGTCGGAAACTGACGCATTTTGCATGCGTAGCGAAGCCGCAGCACTTCCTGTCTCATCTCAATGGTGACTCCAGGGCACCTGCCAGTATCCTGACCGTGGAGAGGTGTGAAATGCTCCGGTAGTTGCTCGCAACGCAGCGTGATGTACTGGGTCTAGAATTCCTTTTATGGTTGCACACGCACTGTCATATATAAAACATGCATAGTCGAGCTTTTGTGGATCGAATCAAACTGCGGTAGAGCAGGTGGGAGTCCTGTCAGTCCCCATACGACGCCTGCAAAACATACTTCATTATCTTCATGGTTTTAAAACACATGGTCTTTATGTGTTTTCTGTGTGAAAGGCGATTGTCAAGTTGCACACTGAAGAAAGCGAGCCGTTGGTACACAGGGAACGTCTTGCCAGCAAGGTCGTCCGACAGCGGCGACGACGGCAGAAATGAACCGCTGCTGTCTTCGTAGTAGAAAAATAGAACCATTCAGGCGTCCCTACTTTTCGAGGTGAGACATTGAGAGTTGCAGCTGTCGCTCCATGATAGGGTTGACGAGCTGCACGCCCAGATAGTAAAATCGTCAGCGAAAATGATCGTCCAATCGATGAAGGTAGTGAGCCGCCGATGTCGTTTATTATGTTTTGTACCAGACGTACCAAGACGCTGCCTTGAGGAACGCCCTCTACTTGCTGCGACCAACTTGAAAACTGTTGCCGACGCGCACACAAAACTCAGTCTGTCTTGGTTATTACTGGTTATTGGTCTTTACCGACACATCG
>JAOTOL010001112.1:242500-275942 GCA_034440575.1 Imbricaverruca yamaguchii | reverse complement strand
GTCAACTCTACCCATTAGAAAAGGAAAATGAAGAAAACTGGAAAACTTAAAATTTTGAAATTTCCACACAAAAATTGGATGGCTAAAAAAATTGCATGGTCCTGATCGATTTTGCCGTCCTTTTCTGATTCCAAATAAGTTTTATTTTTTCAATGGTCCACGAAAATGAACTTCCCCAGAGCTAAAAACATGATGTAAGTCGTGAAAATCTAGCCCCCCCCCCCCCAGTGACGCCATTTTTGTGGGACAATTTTTGGGGGTGATGTCGGGCCCCACTCGTCGAGGGCTTTCCGATGAAACCTCTTTCGTTTTCGTGCGACGCTTAGTTTGGATATTAGAGAGGGTTCCTCTCACCCCCTATCAAATCCTCACACCACGAGATTAGAGGGATATAAGGACCTGACCGGAGAGACATAGAACATATAACATAGGGGGTTAACATAAAAGCCCAGGACGAGCCCTCCAATAGGCTGGTCTGTGTTTCATCATGCTTAGCCCTGTTGGGTTCTTACAATAATAGCTTCACGGATGGGGAAGTGGCTAGGTGGTAAGCAGTTATTCTGTAGAACATCCGCAAAGGTGTGTTTGTGGAGAGCGGAAAGACGCCAGCGTATGCCGCTGGGGAATGCAAGACGTGGCTAGTGGTCGGCCACGCGGTACGTGTTGTTGCACTGAGAGAAGCGCGCGGTGCCCGGTCACCGCAGTTGATCGCTGGCCATTCAGTGCCCGGCGGCACATCTAAGCCCCGCCGGCGTCTTGTGGCGGCCGCGCCCGCTGAGTGAGCCGCCGCCACCACCCCATCTGCCGTCCGATCTGGCCCGGCTCGGCCCGGTACCGAGAAGCCAATTAGGGCGCGGGAGTCGCGTTCAGCGGTGTTATCGGAGCGGCGTACTGCGGCGTCCGTCGGCCGGTGACCGATTCCCGCGTGCGTGTTTGGGACGAGGTGCTCCGGATCGCACCGATGTTCGCCGACGGTGCCGACGATTAACCCTCCCCGTCTTTCCAGTCATATCCTCACCCGGTCTCGGGGTGTAGGTCGATAAAGACCCCCTCTAATCTCCAAACTAAGCGTCGCACGAAGACGAAATAGGTTTCATCGGAAAGCGCTCGACGAGCAGGGCCAGACAACACCCCCCCCAAAAAAAATCCCAAAAAGTAACGTCACTAGGGGGCCTAGGTTTTCACGACTTACATCATTTTTGTGGCCCTGGTGAGTTCATTTTGAGGGAGATCTGAACCACAAAAATTATTTTGATTCAGAAAAGGAAAGCGAAATCGGCCAGAACCATACAATTTTTGGCCACCTAAAAATTAACGTTTTCGGAGTTTTCAAGTTTTCTTAACTCTCCTTTTCTAATGGATAGAGCGGACAGAAAAATGTTCGAATTCATCAACTTTATCCAATAAAAATTCTTACTTTAGCTACAATCTTTGATTTCAACTCTAATGGGAAATATGCAAAACTAATAAATAATCAGAAACTGAAGAAAAAAATTAAAGATTCCTCTGCTGTGTTTTGTTGCATCCCTAAAGATAAATAAACGCTGAAAGTGCCAAGTCTCAAATATCTTTATCCGTTAAAGCGTGACGGCTGGTTAAACTTTGGAGGTGATCTCACTTGACCTTGACTAACTCGTTGACCATAGATGAACTGACTTCAAAATTTTGACACCACATGCCAAATTGATGTGGGAAAAGGTAAGCAAAATCGCCGTTCTTTCCCTGCCCGCTGAAAAACCTTAGGGGGGTTCGTCAGCGACCCGCCCCCGAGATTGCGCAGGTTAAGCGTGCCCAGTCGTGACGTTTGGGATTAGTGACAGTATGATGTGCGCATATTCATGGTGAGTTTCATCAGTGGATAATCATGTGCCTTAATTTGAACTCTCTAATATGATCTATCGACTCTGACTTTCATTCACAGCAATTATTTTACATACATATATATATACATATATATACATATATATACATATATATACCTATATATATATATATATATATATATATATGCGTGAGCGTGTGTGTGTGTATGTGTACCTTCTTTTTAGTCTTCTTTGAGATTTCGGAACTTTGGCTGCATCACAATGACTTTCTTTTGTTAAAGGGATGCCTCTTTTTGTTCGTTTAGTTTGAAGCAAGAATTCTGGAGGTGGTGAGAGCAAAAAGTAAGTTAATGGAATGAATATTGACAATCATCGACTAAATAAAAACTATAAAATTATAGATATAGTTTACATGTTTGCTGGACATATTTATCTTAAATTGATACCTTTTAGCGTATATTACAGTACTTGGTCCTGGTATCGAGCAGCGAGTTGCTATTTTGAGCGCGACCTCTCTTTCGAAGTGAGACGAACACTTTGCATATATTACACAAGTTTAAGTTAACCACTTATATATTATCCTAACTTGACCTATCCCTCGCCGGCGGATTGCCGGTGCAAACTGCGCTGTTCATGAGATGAGTGGGTAAGTGAGACGAGCAAAGCCACCACGTGAAAAGAGCTCCATTATACGAGAAATAAATTCGCGAGTAAGGCGTTAGGTCTTTCGCATTCATGTTGCATTTTCTGACGTGAAGGAATCGAAAAAAAATAACAAAATTACATGACATGAACATCGGAAGGACTATCTTTTTGAACAGTCCAGGCGCGAGTTAACTTTGATCAAGAAACCCATGACATCTGCAGAAAATCTGTCAAATTTCTGATTCAAACTTCCCTTAGCGGAACTCTTCAACTAGGGTGTCATATTGTACACTTCATACTTCAATAATCCCATCCATACTCACCACATTCATTTCTCAGCCCACCACAATATTCCCAGACTTTTCAATACATCTGAGTTGAGTTCAAACTGGAAACATGAAGCTAACCAAACAAATGAATCAAACCTAAGAAATACTCCTCGGCGCAGCCAACAGCTGGATGGGTTGCACTTCGGATTTTGGAAACACCTCGGTATGTGTTTTTTTAATGCTTAGCGTAAAGCAGGATAAACAAAACAGGTTTGCGGTTGCAATGTTTTGTTTTTGTGAAGTTAATCCACATCCACAGAGAGATATGAAGCCAATAAACCTTCCTATCTATTTCTTTGTGCGGGTGAACTTAAAAATGAAACGTATGTAACCACAAGCTTGCTTTGCGCATACTCAATGCTCCAAAACCGATTGCTTTATGCTGATACTATTGTCATCTGTTAAGTTATGATAAGTAATGCAAACAAAATAAACAGTCGAGAGGTTCTCTGCAAAATTGGCAAATTTAGCATGCTAGATTGAACACTGGCCGCCGCGATATGCTACATAGATTGCACTACTGGGATGTTTTTTTTTCTTGATTGGGCAATCCAACCACCCCCTTCTCATTTTCTCCCTCTCCCCCTTTCTCTCTCTCTCTCTATCTCTCTATCTCTCTATCTCTATCTCTCTATCTCTCTATCTCTCTATCTCTCTATCTCTCTCTCTATCTCTCTATCTCTCTATCTCTCTATCTCTCTATCTCTATCTCTCTATCTCTCTATCTCTATCTCTCTATCTCTATCTCTCTATCTCTATCTCTCTATCTCTCTCTCTCTCTCTCTCTCTCTCTCTCTATCTCTCTCTCTCTCTCTCTCTCTCTCTCTCTCTCTCTCTCTCTCTCTCTCTCTCTCTCTCTCTCTCTCTCTCTCTCTCTCTCTCTCTCTCTCTCTCTCTCTCTCTCTCTCTCTCTCTCTCTCTCTCTCTCTCTCTCTCTCTACTCTCTCTCTCTCTCTCTCTCTCTCTCTCTCTCTCTCTCTCTCTCTCTCTCTCTCTCTCTCTCTCTCTCTCTCTCTCTCTCTCTCTCTCTCTCTCTCTCTCTATCTCTCTCTCTCTCTCCCTCTCTCTCTCTCTCTCTCTCTCTCTCTCTCTCTCTCTCTCTCTCTCTCTCTCTCTCTCTCTCTCTCTCTCTCTCTCTCTCTCTCTCTCTCTCTCTCTCTCTCTCTCTCTCTCTCTCTCTCTCTCTCTCTCTCTCTCTCTCTCTCTCTCTCTCTCTCTCTCTCTCTCTCTCTCTCTCTCTCTCAATCGTGATGTCTTTCCGGTGATTGCGGTGATCGCAGGTTATGATTGATGCTAACACCCACAGCGAACATCTAACGAGCCGAGCTGCACTCACTCGGCTCAGTGGTCTGGGTGGCATGGATCCACGGCACACAATTTGACAAATTAACCGGAAGACTGGAATAGCCATTTCCATTAGCTATCTTGACGTTGAATTAGGAAAGCCCGCATTTAACATTTAGCCTGTGTGGGAGACTGGTAATGCGCCCAAATCGGAAGAGAAAACGCCTAATTTGATTCTGACGTGAGGCAGGCTTTCCCACGACCGAACCCCACGTAGGATATCCTGGTAGCCGAAACGTTTGCAGTACCACCGAATGAACAGTGGTCGACCAGCAACTGCGGGATCGAGTTCACAGACATGGTCTCATTTCACGTGAACCTTTCTATCCAGTGGCGTGCTCCGCGGGCACAGCCTTGCCTCGCGCCACTGGAGCAGTCCTCTGTTCAGTCGACCCGAGAGATCGGGACGGGTCAGCCTTGTGTCCAATGTGTTGTCACGGAAAATATTGCCAGCAAGCACGTGCGTTCAAGGCTGTCCATTGGTGGTGTCGAAAACTGGAGCATCGGTCGTGCATGTAGTTCACAAATGTGAAGATACGTGTGTGTATTACACACAATCAGCAGATGGGTTGTCCCGGAAAATGGAGAGCAGAAACAACGAGGAAGTCTAGACAAATACGGCAGTGTGTGCCTTGAAATCCACATATCTTGGGTTATGAAATACCAGATTAGGCAACGCATGGAAACGAGTGACAGTAAGCCTATCATCGCCAGGAGGATCATCACCACCAAAACGGGCACAACAGGACTCGCTCGACGAAGATCGCCGTTGCTGATGGTATGCTGAGTGGACACCTCTGATTCATGCCACCACTATTCCCGACGGTTTTGCGGCTTTTGGGCCACACCGATGGCCACTTGCGCCAGCGCGTACAGCTTCTCCGACTGTTCTCGCTGCGACGTTGAGCAAACCTCGATAGCCGCCGACGATAGAGTCGTGCCCGGGCAGAGTCTGGCGGCGATAGAGGCGTGCCCGGGCAGAGTCTGGCGGCGATAGAGTCGTGCCCGGACCGAGTCTGGCGGCGATAGAGTCGTGCCCGGGCAGAGTCTGGCGGCGATAGAGTCGTGCCCGGGCAGAGTCTGGCGGCGATAGAGGCGTGCCCGGACCGAGTCTGGCGGCGATAGAGGCGTGCCCGGGCCAAGTCTGGCGGCGATAGCTCCGAGAGCACCTCGGCGAGCTGCAGCAGCGTCGACAGTGGAACGTCGAGCGACCAAATTTGCGCAAAACGAAAGGAAGTCGTAAAACGCAACGATCGTAAGCAACGATGGCCACGGTGTCAGAGGCCAGCAGCTGGAGTACCAGAGGCGCACAAGGGCAGAGCGTACGTGAGCCGTCTGCAAAGTGCCGCGGGCGCACAAGGGCAGAGCGTACGTGTACCGTCTGCAGAGTACCGGAGGCGCACAAGACTTGGAAAGGAATGAAGTACGAAGAACAACTGTAGGTGTTTCGCTCTGAGCACATGTGACGTGTAAGTGTTAGCTTCACGACCTTTAAACAACGATTATTTCCTTCCGTTTTTCTTCTCGTTGGTTTAATAAAATTACCCTTGCTTTCAGTGAAATGATGTTCACACATTCGTTCTCGCTAGCTAAAGTATATCTGGGTCTATTTTCTAACAAGAACGAATCGTTTCATATCGTTTGGAATACGGCAGCTCAGCCGTGCCCACAGCGGCACAGGATGGCACCACAACCACACGGGTAATGGCCCCACAGCTGCTGGGCCAATGACACCACAGCTGCCGGGATGATGATACCACAGCTCCCGGGGTAATGACACCACAGCCGCTGTGGTGATGGTACCAAATCTGCTGGGGTAATGCCCCGTAGCCACTGGGGTAATGACACCACAGCCGATGCGGTAGTGGCCCAACATATCCAAGAGTAATGACACAGCAGCCGTTTAGGTAATGCCACCACAGCCGCCGGGGTAATAGCACCACAGCTACCGGGATAATGGCACCACAGCTGCTGCGAGTAATGGCACCACAGCTGCTGGGATAATGATACCACAGCCGCCGGGATGATGACTGTTGAGAATTATGTGCGCGGGGTGCCTGGCCGGCTGTTTCTGACATGCGGGCCGATACGTGCCACCATCTAGTGGTGGACCTTATGACCACTGCTTTCAGCTGCGGTCGGTTGTGCGTGCGTGCGACATGACGCTCGCTGCGCATGCGTGGCATGCGTGTCATTTGCCCGAGGTGTTGAAGGAGGAGCTTTGGGTGAGATACGGGAGACGGCGGTTGGAACTGGCACCGTGCTGACCTGTGTTGAGCGACTGGACTGCGTGCTCCGTTGTGGCCTCCGGGAGTTTGTGTTGTGGCCAAGAGAGAATAGATTGTGAACAAGAACCAGCGTGAATTTGTGCGGACAAATTTGCCAACAATGACGCCACAGCTGCTGGGGATAATGACACCATAGCCGCCGGGATGACACTACAGCAGCTGGGATAATGACACCACGGCCACCGGGATAATTACACCACAGCTGCTGGGATAATGATACCACAGCCGCCGGGATGATGACACCACAGTTGCTGGGGTAATGACACCACAGCCGCTTTAGTAATGGCACTGCAGGTCCTGGGGTAATGACACCACATCCGCTAGGGTAGTGACCCCAAAGCCGCAGGAGTAATGACACTACAGCCGCTGCAGTAATGGCACCACATCCGCTGGGGTAATGGACCTACAGCTGCCGGGGTAATGCCACCGCAGCCACTGTGGTAATGTCCTACGGCTGCTGGGGTAATGACACCACATCCGCTGGGGTAATGGACCAAAAGCCGCCGAAGTAATGGCCCCACAGCTGACGGGATAATGACACCACAGCCGCCGGGGTAATAGCACCACAGCCGCCGGGGTAATAGCACCACAGCCGCCGGGATAATTACACCAGAGCTGCTGGGGGTAATGACACCACAGCTACTTGTATAATGATACCACAGCCGCCGGGATTATGACACCACATCCGCTGGGGGTATTCACACCACATCCGCTGGGGTAATGGACCCACAGCCGCCGGGGTAATGGCCCCACAGCCACTGGGGTAATGTCACACGGCTGCTGGGGTAATGGCACCACGCCCGCTGGGTAATGGCACGTGCGCCACTGCCGGTACGCCGGCTGGCAATGTCGTACCCGGCGCCGCTGCAATATTTCCCCCAGTCAGATGGCAATCGCTGCCGGTCGACAACCTGCCCTGACTTTATGACGCGCTGGATGCCCGAGGCGATTGCGCGGACTTTATGCTTTGGGGCGAATTTAATTTTGTGGCGCTGGATCAAAGGGCGGCGTTCGGGGCGAAGGAGCATTCAGCTTGCGTATTTTTGACACGCACTCCTTCTCAAGTTCTCCTTTGGACGCAGGTAGAAGCGTATGTCCGCGAGATGTCTAAGCTATTCCTGTCCCTGTAATTGGTTTACTTGAGAGCATTATTTGGACAGTGTTCTAATCGTCGCCAGCCGGGCGGAAGCCACGCCTTCACGCCTGATCAGCTTGCCAGACATGTGCGCCAAACCGCTTCAGACAGCGTGCTGAAATGTCCAATACCTGATGATGCGTCTTTGGTACATTCTTCGAAGGGAACAAAATTACGGCTGCCCCCCTCTGGCCAGTCCCGTACAGACATACACGTCAGGTCACAATACATGTCATACATGTGACGTGTTGGGACGCTTCATACAGACTGGGATGTGCTGCAACAGAACGAGGATGAATGCATTTTGAAATATGAAAATAATTAATGGTAATAATTTGGAGAAATATTGTAATACGATGTAAGTGAATACAGCTATCAATGCAAGGAGCGAGCGCATATGATTCCGAGTGGGGGAAAGCGAACCGCGAACAGTTGTGCGCAGCTACAAAGGCTTCAAAGCAGCAAAGGTAGATAGATGCCTGTCGGACCGGCCGCGTGATTCTTTACTGCATATACACACCATAGTAAACTCGCTGCGGCTTCGCTATTGCTCGAAGTAAGACATGAAAATTCAACAGCATCCCTTTAATGACTTCAGCAACTGCAATGCCTTGCTTCTATACTAAGCACTGCAACTTGTTGTCGCCTTTGACCCGAACGAAAGGATCAGTGGTCTCCGGCTGCGCCCCTCGTGCCTCCGGCGCCAGTCACAAAGAGCTCTGAAAGCACAAGCTAACGTGCACGTGGCGGGCTTCCCGGTACCGCACTGTGGTTGCTTGGAACCGCCTGCCAACTCTGGCCACTGGATATGTTTCGCTGATAGCTTTTAAGAACTCTCTCAAGAGTTCAGGAGTACGTGCACTATGTATCCTGTGGTGCTAGCGTCTTATGGGTGGTATTTCTTGCATTAAAGGTGCACATCAGATCTTGTCATATTCAGTCACGCTTGCTGTACTGAATGTATCTTGAAGAAATTAGCACTCGGGCATGTTCGAAGATATTATTAGTTAATTGGGCAAGTAAAATACAAGGTACAATGACACAAGATGACATATTCGAAAAAGGAACACCAACGTTTCGGCTTTATGCCTTCATCGAGGTGACAAGTACAATATTAAAAAACAACATATGAAACAGTGTTATAAATGTTTAAATCGATACGTGACCCTACTTCTACCACTACCACAGGTTGGCGAAAAGCATACAGACGAAGTAGCTGTGTAATCTGTATTTTGCATGTTCTAAGACATTCGTTTACAGCTCGATGCATTATTGGAAATAGATCATCCCTTACAGCGCAAACGCGTGCATAGGACACGTGGAAGACTGACAGCTGGCGAACGATTCGCACCGGTGAGGACAATGGGAATGAAGCGAGCAAAGACGGCGAGTGAATCCCATCATGATGTACATTGTGGATGAACATGGTGTCATTGTGCACCCTGTGTGGCTTTGACGTACTCATTTTATATGGTGCAGAAAGTTCACATGCGACAGCGAGTTGGAAGCAGCCCGTGAAGGAGCTCAGCTGCATCACGAGTTTGTGCTGGACTCGCTCAACTATATCCAGTTGAACGTTGGCTTGCCCTGGCCGGATAATGCTGCAGTACTCGAGCACTAACCGGACACCAGTGGCTAAACTGACAGCTGGTTGAGACATCCTCCAATTGAAACTTGTTGACAATGCCGAGTTAAAAGGCGGAGAGTCCTGTTGGTTTTTCACGCTGCTCTCAGTGTGGGGGCGGAAAGTCAATTGTTATGCAAAATGACACCCAAGTTTCGCATGCTGTTCACATGTTCGAGGCCAGTGTCCCCAACGACGGAGGTAAATTCCCCGGGAAATTTATTCAGGGCCATCCGAAGCAATTTTCACTTGTTAGGGATTACATTTAGCCTTCAGTCGTAGGGCCATCTGCACGGTGTGTGCAGGTCCCCTTGCAGGGGCAATCGCATCGGCTGCACGGGTGATCGTGTTGTAAATGTTGACGTTGTCGGCAAATATCAGACAGGAGGAACCGATCGGGTTCGGAAGATCGTTTGGAAATATTGCAAACAGTAGAGGAGATAGCAAACCGCCTTCCGGAGTGCGAAGCAAATTGCATTTGCAACGATCATTCGGCGACCATTCAAAGCGCCTCCTTGGTACACAAGGTCCAGAACATTTCACATGTGTCCATTAAGCGCTGAAGTGGTTCCCGTCCTATGTACACAACAAACAGAGCAGGGAGTGATTGTGAACGGGAAGTGCTCCGAATATCAATCGCACAGCCAGTACTTCCGCGTGCCTGCAGACCATGCCGTGCATAGAAGTGTCGCCGACTTGGCCGTACAGGACAGCGCACGATGGAAGCGTATTGCACGCTTATCAGGGCGCCGAGTGTCCCAGCAGGCTTCTGTTAACTACCCTTTCAAGGACATTTCCGAACAATGTTGCATCAGGGACACTGATCTGCAATTTGACGAGTTCTTAGCGCTAGGCTTCTTTTGTGACTTGAAACGACGTTAGCCCGTTTCCACTTTCTGTAGAAGGTATGTACCTTTCTTCAATGAAGCGCATCACAATTTAATCAATGGGACAGCGATCTCATCACAGCATTGATAAGTAGGCAATCCGTGGAGAGAGAGAGAGAGAGAGAGAGAGAGAGAGAGAGAGAGAGAGAGAGAGAGAGAGAGAGAGAGAGAGAGAGAGAGAGAGAGAGAGAGAGAGAGAGAGAGAGAGAGAGAGAGAGAGAGAGAGAGAGAGAGAGAGAGAGAGAGAGAGAAAAAGATAGAGAGAGAGAGAGAGAGAGATATATATATATATATATATATATATATATATATAGATATATATATATATATATATATATATATATATATATATATATATATATATATATAGAGATATATATATATATATATATATATATATATATATATATATATATATATATATATATATATATATATATATATATATATATATATATATATATATATATATATATATATATATATATAGAGATATATATATATATATATAAGAGAGAGAGAGAGAGAGAGAGAGAGAGAGAGAGAGAGAGAGAGAGAGAGAGAGAGAGAGAGAGAGAGAGAGAGAGAGAGAGAGAGAGAGAGAGAAGAGAAAAGAGAGAGAGAGAGAGAGAGAGAGAGAGAGAGAGAGAGAGAGAGAGAGAGAGAGAGAGAGAGAGAGAGAGAGAGAGAGAGAGAGAGAGAGAGAGAGAAGAGAGAGAGAGAAGAGAAAAGAGAGAGAGAGAGAGAGAGAGAGAGAGAGAGAGAGGGGGGTGGACAGAGCATTCAATCAAAGATTGTTGTCGAATGTTTTACCAAAACCTGGTTGTGTGCATTCAATCAAGCTCTCAACTGTGGATTGAGCCGACGATGCCGGAAGGCCGCGCTGACTCACAGAAAGTCCGAACACATTCGTTCCCGGTATGCTTAACCAGATTTAACTCCGACTCACCTTTTTCTCGTGGCAACGCCACAGGTATCCGATATTATTTGGCAGACGACTTCGCGGTTCAGTGGAAGAGTTTCCGGAGACTTCAGTTCAGTGGAAGGACTCCCAGAGACTGCCGTTCAGTGGAAGAACTTCCAGAGACTGCAGCTCAGTGGAAGGCCTTCCAGAGACTGCCGCTCATTGGAAGGGCTTTCAGAGACTGGCTCAGTGGAAGGACTTCCAGAGACTGGCTCAGTGGAAGGACTTCCAGAGACTGGCTCAGTGGAAGGACTTCCAGAGACCGTCACCCAGTAGAAGGACTTGCCGGAAATGCCGCCGCTTAGTGGAAGGACTTCCGGAGGCAATATATCGCTCGGTGGCAAATTCTTTCTTGAAAATGCGTTGATCAGAACAACTTGCGCCGCAACATCCAAGTCAACTGACATACGTCGAGCACAATCAGCTGTTTTGTAACGCTAATGAGGAGCGATAGTGAGAATGGTGCTTCGCCTTAGATGCATCTGTGGAAGATTACCAGAATAGTTGCCGTGATGCTGCCAGAGGTGATGTCGCGCAGCAAATGCAAGCAGTGCAAATTAAACCGAGTTCGCTTTGCAACTGTAGAAATTGTTTCTAGAGGCCCAATAAATATGATGCTGCATTTTGCGCCCATTCACATGGGACTACAGTTGGTTGGCTTGGTTGGCTATTGGGGCATTAGAGTGCAATGGCGGATGTAATCATACTGCGCCCACATGGTTACAGTTCAATTTATATATCTTATCATAATAAATACAAAACTGGTCGGCAACATGCCAATGAGTTGTTGAAAATTATTAATGAAATTGCCCAAGGTGCAATAAAAAGCTTTTGGATGTAAGCCATCTTCAGTTCAAGAATAAAACTTGCATCTTAGTTACAAGTAGTAAGTTAACACTCACATAAAATCACACTCACTCGTCGAACAAATGCTTTCTTTTTTACATTTATACGTAGGTCGCCAAGATCGTGTAAATCCAAACGAATAAAGCTCACAAGCCCTCATCTCCGCCGGATCACGGTTCCCTGCGATTCGTGTTGAGAATGTATGCTCTGAATGCCTTATTAGCACAAGAATTAACTATGTTACCTCTTTAAAAGAATCAACACTCTAATTTTGTTCTCACAGCGAGTGGTGTCAAGTTTCCGTTTGCGGCCACCTCCAAGATGTTCATTAAGCCGGTGACGGATGGGACGTTTGCTTCCCTCATGTAAAACGTCTGTTGTCTGTCTGTCCAGACAGCTGTCCTGGTGGCTGTCGACAGCTAGCTGTCTGAGCAGCTGTCGGCTGTTGGGTCAGCCGGGTGCTCAGGAGTTGTGTAACCAACCCGAAATCTTATGTGGCCTCGCCTGGATCGGCAGCAGCTTTGCGTTCGAAAGGGCTGACCCTAATTGCGCTATATTTATGGACTTGGCAACGGGCGACGGGCGGCAGCCAAATTAAAACTCAGGAACTTCCTGCACAGGGCAGCCTCACAGTCCGACGTCACGAGCTGCCCGTCCGCCATTGCTGGAGCGGTGCCTGGGGAGCTGGAGCGGGGCCTGGGGGAGCTACTGAGCAGGTCCGAGCGGCAGGACCACGAGTCAGCCGCGCCGGCGTCCGGGAGCGATGGGACAACTTTAACCGACAGATGGTGGACTATTCCGACCATCTCGGCGGCACCACGCTGACGCCGCTGGCAGTGACGGCATCTAGATCTGAAGTGCACAGCGACGTCACGAACGAGAGCCGTGCGAGTCCGCTGACCTCTGAGCTGATTGCACCACCTCTGAACGGTTATCGACTGCAGCAGTGAGAGGCGACCGCTCCAGCAGTGAGGCGGTATGTTGCTAGGTGAGGGATGACCTGGTACCGAAGTGAGATGGTGCAACACTCCAGCTGTGGGGCGGTATGTTGCTAGGTGAGGGATGACCTGGTACCGAAGTGATATGGTGCAACACTCCAGCTGTGGGGCGGTATGTTGCTAGGTGAGGGATGACCTGGTACCGAAGTGAGATGGTGCGACACTCCAGCAGTGGGGCGGTATGTTGCTAGGTGAGGGATGACCTGGTACCGAAGTGAGATGGTGCGACACTCCAGCAGTGGGGCGGTATGTTGCTAGGTGAGGGATGACCTGGTACCGAAGTGAGATGGTGCGACACTCCAGCAGTGGGGCGGTATGTTGCTAGATGAGGGATGACCTGGTCCCGAAGTGAGATGGTGCGACGCTCCAGCAGTGGGGCGGTATGTTGCTAGATGAGGGATTACCTGGTACCGAAGTGATATGGTGCAACACTCCAGCAGTGGGGCGGTATGTTGCTAGGTGAGGGATGACCTGGTACCGAAGTGAGATGGTGCGACACTCCAGCAGTGGGGCGGTATGTTGCTAGATGAGGGATGACCTGGTACCGAAGTGAGATGGTGCGACACTCCAGCAGTGGGGCGGTATGTTGCTAGGTGAGGGATGACCTGGTACCGAAGTGAGATGGTGCGACACTCCAGCAGTGGGGCGGTATGTTGCTAGATGAGGGATGACCTGGTACCGAAGTGAGATGGTGCGACACTCCAGCAGTGGGGCGGTATGTTGCTAGGTGATGGATGCCCTGCTTCCTAAGTGTGATGATCCATCGCCGCAGCAGTGAAACGGTGTGCTTCTGCTACCGCTCCAGATGCGACACTTGGAAACACGTCAACGCAGTTTTTAAATGCTAGACTTAGCGCCAGTTTACATTTAGCGTGCTTTCATTGCTGATTTTGATAATCATTTGTCTTCTCCTTGGCGTAATTATCGGCACTAGTTGGAAGTTCTCTATGTGTCCTGATCCTTTTTCTTTATAGCGTGTACTCCTTCAGCGAATAAAACGGCTCTGTCAAACGGCCATGCGATAGTATTCATCATCGAAACGCTGTCTACGGATGCCTACCTCACAACAACCCCGCCAAGGCGTCCGCGCCTCGTCAGTCTCGTAAGAGGCCTGCCTGCTGACTGCTTCCATTGTCGTCACTGCTCCCGTGACGTCATCGACCCGACGCCGGGATCAATCGGAGTTGAGTGAACGAGTTTGGGCTAAATCCGTGTGCGACGATTTGCCAACCTGATCTCAGCGACGAGACGATCGAGGCATTTAGCGTCTGCTGTTCGGCCACCAACAACCACCAGCGGCCACCAGCGGCCATCAGCGGCCACCTGGGGTCAATAGCGACCACCAGAGGCCACCAGAGGCCGCTGCAGCCGTCAACCACCGCGAGTAGTGTTCCCCGGACTGGTGCTATGCCTCCTTAAACACGTGTGACACGTCTACCGAACCACATGTGACGCGTCTACTGAACCACGCGTAACACACCCACTGAACCACATGCGACACACCCACTGAACCACCTGTGCAACTGGGGCCGGACGGTATCGACTGCGGCCCACTCATTTGCCATGCTCCCCACCGCACGGCCGGGCGTCGACACTAACGAACGGGCAGATGTCAGCGTCAGCCCCCGTGGTCGCGCTCTTGCGGGACCCTTGCTGCAGAGGCCACTGTCAGCGTCAGCCCCCGTGGTCGCGCTCTTACGGGACCCTTGCTGCAGAGGCCACTGTCAGCGTCAGCCCCCGTGGTCGCACTCTTGCGGGACCCTTGCTGCAGAGGCCACTGTCAGCGTCAGCCCCCGTGGTCGCACTCTTGCGGGACCCTTGCTGCAGAGGCCACTGTCAGCGTCAGCCCCCGTGGTCGCACTCTTGCGGGACCCTTGCTGCAGAGGCCACTGTCAGCGTCAGCCCCCGTGGTCGCACTCTTGCGGGACCCTTGCTGCAGAGGCCACTGTCGGTGTCTCCTGCTGCGCAGCGGCACCGTTCCGGTGCGACGGGCACCCCCAAAACAACATGGCCGCCTGTTGACCTCGCCGACGGGTTTTGGTGTCGGACAGCAGGACGCGGAGGGGGGGGGGCTCCCACGCATTCGCCGCTGAGGAGAGCCGTGGTGTGTCCGTTGAGATCCGCTTCTCACGGATGCCCAGAGAAGATCGAGGAGAATGGGAAGATAAATCGACGACCGGGAAATATAGAACGGAAGAGAGAGAGAGAGAGAGAGAGAGAGAGAGAGGAGAGAGGGGGAGAGAGAGAGAGAGAGAGAGTGAGAGAGAGAGAGAGTGAGAGAGAGAGAGAGGGGGGAATGAAGAGAACAAAGGTGCTCCATCTTGGCCCTTAGTACGCCTTGAAGATCTCGTAAGTGTCTCTTTCCTGCTAAGTGTGATGTAGAAATTGCATTAATGAGAAGGAAATAGGGCTGAAGACCTGTCGCCAAACCGGGAGGGGAGGAGAGGGGAAGTCGAAACATTTTCAGATTGAATAGGGAACAATGGCGTCACCACCTTCAGCTTCTAGGTAGGGTTCAACCCCATTGAGGCTGGAACATTTTCAAACAAAAGGGTTAAGACCGTGGCTATTTTTTGTTCCAGTCTCCCGTCCCCTTCCGCACACATGATGTAATAACTCGCATTTAATCACCTTAGGTTTCGAAGCCATCGAATTATTACTGCTTTTGAAGACAAAATTTTGAGTTCAACTGCTAAAAAGCTTAGTCTCTGCCCTTTCAACCTTCGCATGCTCCTAACCCAGACAAAACCAGCCCGTCCAAACATCTCATCGTCGTAGAAATAAAACGTTCCTCCGCGGGCATGTTATGGTAGGCTATTACGCGGGTGTCGTACTTTTAAATATTTACTGACTTTCGTTCCTGCTGTACCAGTGACTATTGTCATTAATGGCCGTCACAATAGAGCAAGCATTTCATTGAGCAACTGGCTACCAAAACTGCAATAAAGATGATCGCTCCCGCGCTAGAATGGAGGAAGAAAAGTCGTGTTCGCTGTTTTGTAATACACAAAGCTATGCAATAGCCGCATAACCCTTCCAAAGGTAGCACATCCTTAGGAACAGACCAGACAAGCATGCGAGCCAACTTGTCGGCCACGACGTGGGCCGTGGCGATGTTGAGCGTGACGGGGACCCGCCCGGCGGACCCATGGGCGGTCCAAACACCCGATTCAAATGTCTCCTGCTACATGGACTGGAAGATTCGATTCAGTATTTTCCCACATTTAGCGATTTTCCAGGTGGGGTCTGACCACACACAAGACTCTTCGATGGGATCCCGACCCAGGAACCCCAGCAGTGGCAACGTCCATGTCAGAGAAAACAGGTAATTAACATTAGTAGGGCACAACACTAAGGGGCTTTCTTCCCATGCCCAACCTCGTGAGATTATCACCAGTGGTGACAGAACGGGCTTTACACGATGCTGTCGTGGTATTGTGGAAATTGCTAACTATGTCGACTGTTGCGCTTTCCGTCGTAAAGAGGAAATCTTCACATCCCGGTTTTCCGACTGACGAATTGACACGATCGCGTAACGACCGTTGTAACGATCAGTGCAACTGATAAAGCATTACTTGTCGGCACGCACTCCCAGCATTCCAGTCACAGAAGGAGAGTGCTGCAGAGTGCAGCCCGCTACAGGAGTGGTGGACTAGATCAGGTGCACGCTCAGGCACCTACTTGGAACGACATTGCATGCGTACTTGGCCCGGTGACCTACGCTCGCCTGGTGTATCCATTGCTCCTCACTATACGCGATGAACAGCTGCATTGCCAATCCTCAGCGAGTACACTCACATTCATCCATTTCAACAAAGAATTAATTTTTAACCATAGAAGTTAGTTGCTGGTCATAGCCAACGTGGTATTTACTGAACTTCTGGAGGACAGCAACATGTCATACACATCGTCTTGGAATTCTGATATCTCACTGTCCTCCCTGTCCCATCGTACCGCCCAACCACACAATCCCACCACACAGCTTTATCACACTGCCTCACCACACCATCCCATCGTTGATGCAGTTCTACGATACCGCCTCACCATCCTGTCCCACCACACCATCCCACCACACCATCCCACCACACCATCCCACCACACCATCCCACCACACCATCCCACCACACCATCCCACCACACCATCCCACCACACCATCCCACCACACCATCCCACCACACCATCCCACCACACCATCCCACCACACCATCCCACCACACCATCCCACCACACCATCCCACCACACCATCCCACCACACCATCCCACCACACCATCCCACCACACCATCCCACCACACCATCCCACCACACCATCCCACCACACCATCCCACCACACCATCCCACCACACCATCCCACCACACCATCCCACCATCCCGCCGCACCATGGAATTTCACTGCCCCGACATACGCTATCCCGACACCATCCCACCGTACTATCACACGGCACTGCCACACCATGGTATCTCACTGCACCGAAGCACGGTACCGTCACACCGAACTATGCCGCCATACCCTTCCGCCACACAGTCCCACCACTTCAGCCAGAACAGGCTGTGCATGTTACGCTGATCCGTCGTGTCTTTCGGAGGAGCCGTGAGATCAAAAACAGTGTGACTCGCAGTGCCGCCTGTGATTTCGACAGCTCTTCACTGAGCACTGTGAACTGAGGTAAGCGCACATTAAGCGAATATCTGGCAGAGAAGTCCAACATATGGAAGAGTGCAGCCAACTGAGAGAAATCTGAATGTTTTTCAACGCTGAATAATTACTTTTCGGTAATTTTTAATACTTAAATTCTTGTGCCGAAATTGGAGTAACGAAGTAGGGCTTCCTTGCACAAATTGTGCACACCTCTCAAAGAGGTCAGAGGCCCAGCCAGACCTGGACCCCAGTTGTAGGACCAGGTCTGGCTGGACAAGCTGCACCTGAGCTACTTGTCAGGTATCTACCAATCCCCGGCAGCGCCTCATCTAACTGCCAGTTCTTGCTGGGCCCTGTAGTCTCCGGAGTGAATCATAGCTGGACGCTAACAAGGACGGGAGGGAATGGAAGACGGAGTCATCACCAGACGAATGCCGATACGCAGAGTGGACAGACGGTAAACATGCTCACAACAGTCAACCACAGGTGCCACGGAGGATCAAAGATGGCGCCATAGCTGTATTGTCACCGAGGCCATTCCTAAGGTGGGCTCATGAACCTGCAGCTTGCAGTGTGGTGCATCGCATAGGTTTTGTTAAGGTAAAACGGACACATATCGAGCCCGACTGCCCGACCGAGTTCGCATTGTGCAGTAAAGCGAGTATACACACTATGCATATTATCTGAATCCACTCGCCATCCACCTCACGAGGCACGCCGCTCTCTGGCGCTGAGCCGGGCTGAGGCCAACACCAACAAGCCAGTGGTGGCGGCAGCCGCAGTTGATTAATTAAGCGTCACGGTCGACGTCGTCAATTTCTCACCCAACGGCGCATTTGCGCGCCGTCATCATCACAAACGACGGCCTTCGCCGCTCTGGGGAGCTCATATTAGGCGCAGCGTTCCAGGCGGGGAAATGAGAGAAATCCAACTGAATAAACTGGTGAAATAAGCACGCAACTAGCTAAGCTCAGGAAAACAAAGTCAGCAATCGAATAGTTGATTAAGAAGTGCGGTTTCGGGCTAGTGATCACAGCACACAACGGTTCTTGGCTGAAACAAACAAACAACAGACTGCACTTTAAGGATAAACCACTATCTACTAATCCCGTGCGCAATAGGCTTAAGAACTCGTCAGGCTGCTGCGCCGACGTTAATCCTAGTCCGACTACATTTTGGTGGGACAAGAGAGTGGAATAAGGCAGCTAATTCGAGGACCAAAGCTAATTTGTCCACGTGAGCAAGGTGGTCACCTCGTCACGTTGCAATTACGAAAGCTTAAAACCTTTTCAAATGTCCCCTCGAAGGGTGCTTCCTGTAAAAAATAGCATGCTAATCATGCTAACTCGTTAAATATGTGACTTGGAATCGACGTAGCTCGGCGAGCTTCAGAAAGCCTACATGGTTATTTCATAAAACTGACAGCATGAATATCCCCATCAGCCTGGCAACACACTTCAAAATTAATATACCTGCGCCCAAGTCTTCGTAAAACGACCGTGCCAGTTGAAGACTGGAGGACGCCATAGGCAGAAGTGGAAGGGTGGGTCGAAAGACCTGCATGGGCATAATGATGCAAGGACAAAACTTGGGGGGGGGGGACTTAATCGGACACAAATACCTGTCAATGGCCTTCGACCTCGACATTCGACGGAGACAACACTTCACCCCGGGGGTAAGTAGAGCATCTCTGCAAACGACCGCGTCGAATTTACTTTCTCTTACCTTTTGGATCCTGGCAAATATTTGCATGGCATTCACCACAGTAAACGTTATTAAAAAATACAGTTTCCATGGTATCGTCACTTCGTGGTTCTCGGAGCACCTAACATATCTCACACGCAGTGTTTGTGCCCTGGGCAGTTTTCACACAATAAGTTTTGCTGGCTAACAACATGGACATTTTTTTTCAAAGTTCCGCCCTCGGACACTTAATGCACTGTATGCTTATCACACATCTGAGCTGACTCGCCGGAAATCCGTTCGGTATTCAGTGTGCATATGACACTTAAATTTTGCTCGGCGTAGAAGTTGTAGATTCAAAATGTCGCCTCCCGCTTGGGAGCTTCCCTCAAATCCCGACGTCTGGATTCGCGTCAGTAGACTTAAAGTTAATGCTAAAGAAGCACAATTCGTGATCTTAGGCAGCTCTCAAAATCTGCGTAGGACACTTGACGTAGCAGTCAACTTCGTGCAGAATCAGCTGGCTGTCACATTAGGAGTAATAAACCTGGGCGTCGTGTTTGACTCCTCCCTCCCCTGGAACCCCCATGTTTTGGCTGTCACATGACATTGCCTGGGAATTATGGTCGGCCCCTTCCACCAGCGAAATTGCCTGGCTTCCCATATCGTTCGTATTCGAATCAACACCTTGGTCCTCTCACAGATTCCCTATTGCACTTCCGTTTATAGCAAAGGTACCAAAATTACCTGTTCGTGATCTACAATCTCATCCAAAGCACAATTTAGCCAAAGCAATTTTCGTCGGCAGGAAAGTTGATCGCTGCGCGCATCTGTGGGAGGAACTCCGCACATTGGAGGCAAAACACCTGATCAGATACCGCACCCTCAGTCTCCTACATGGCACGCGGCTCTACAGCCAGTCGCAGTGTCCCGCGACCGAGCCTCGCACGCTGGTTGGAACGCGCAGGACGAGCGGCAGCATGCCTTCAGATCCAGGACGAGCTTCGCGCGGTGACTGGGGCACGCCAGCGAAGCACGCGCATAGCGAGTCAGCTGTCTGTCCCCAGGCCCAGGGTGAGGGTTGATAAGCGCAGGCCTTGTTACGGTGACTCCGCCCCTACAATGAGCTGCCGCTTGAGCTACCTGAGCTGTCAGTCCCCACCCCCTCCGTTTGGACGAGTGCTCAAGCTGAACCTGCGTGGAGGCGCGACAACTTGAAGCGTGTTCTACGGGTGACTTTGGCGACGCATGTTGTATGGTCTGTGCGCTCGTAGCCGTGCTTGGTGTTTTTTTTATTTATTTAATGTTTTCGCAGCCCATCGATGTTTTGACGATGGGCCAGAAAGCTACGAGTGCATTGTGGGTGGTGCAAGTATATGCGTATGCCACTGTCTAGGTCATATCGTCAGGTCGTTAGCAATGCCCGCCTATTTGGCTAGTGATTCAAAACGTCAACGCGTTTTCAGGCTTCTTCTTGAATGATACAAATATTTGTGCATAAACTACAAAAAAAGTTTGTATCTTCTTTTATGTAGCAAACTACCTAACTGTGGGTTGAGATGACTTAGTGGAATAACGTTCTGAACTGTGCGAAGCTTGTTCTTTATGATTCTTACCACCAGATCTGGTAATTTTCATGCAACAACTGCAGCTTACCGGTAGAATTGTAGGCTACCCACGCAGAGATGCTTAAATTTGAATGGAATTATGAGTGATGCATTACATCTAATTGTGATTGTCATCTAATCATGAAACCGCTATTTCGACAATATAAATATTTTTTCACTGTTAGCTGAATATGTGCTAGAATCACGTGTTCGAAATTGTATTGCCATACACTTTTTGCATAAGTTGAAAAAGTTCATCCGGTATTTTGATGAACAAAGTAGTTCTTCTTTATATATTGAACGGCGGCTGACGTCTTACAAAGACATGTTCGATATTACGTTAGTCTGTATATTTTTTAACCCTGATATAAGGAATTTCCAAACACACCATACAAAGGATATGCATACACAGAACATATACAACATTTTGAGCAGGCAGATCAACAACCTTAGGACCAGGGGATTCTATTAGTGAATTATTGGCGATGAAGAATTCCCAGATTATATTGGATTTTGCACCGGATGTTCGCAACCGAAGGATTTTCTCCAGGAAAACTGGATCTTTCAAGGGGGAAAAATCAAAATAATATAACTTGAAGGCATCGGAAGATGAATGAATATGGAGATTAAAGCCTAGGGAAATGAAAGCACAGGGAGATGAAGTGATATCAAGTTTTACCCTTTACTTTTACCACTGCACAAAGGGATTGATGCAGGCTCTGGAGTCTTTAGCGATACCGTATGATAGGCGGAACGGATCCCATCCAAATATTGTGAAGCCGAAGATAAAATGTTCCGCAACTTCAGCAAACACAACTTCGCCCAAGTAATGTCAGGTCACGGGCCTGAGATGTCTCAGATGAGACAATCGCTGGCTGTTGTTCTACGAAAGTGCTAAATCTCGCCACTGGCATTGCATAGTGGCGCCAAATAAGCATCATTGTTAGTGTTTTGTTGTGATTATCAGCTACAGCAACAGATTGAACGGAAATAACCACCCCTCTAAAGTGCTCATCTCATTCCATCCATCGCCGTCAACCTTCCATTCAGAGGCGTCCAACTTCTATCTAAGGGCTTTTGCTCTCCATCAAAATACTCGGATTGCCAAGTCAATAGCGCAACGTTTGATGCATAGGCTTTAATCAGGCTTGTGGCCCACGCAACATTGCATGGACACTAATCTCGTTTTGTATTCAGACTGTATGCGGAATGTTTCGCCCTGGTACAGCAAGAACACGGTTTCGACACGGAGGACAGTATAATCGGCTACGTCGCGAAGCTTCGGTACCAAGAATTTGCACCCATTCACACCTGCCTTATCTTCCGAGTTGGCTGAGAAATTCGTCGAGCGGGCGAGAGGGAGGGTACATTCGAGCAATCCTGGAAGGGTGTCTTTCCCCATCAGAGGGGCGCACTTTTCCATGGGGAGGGACGCATACTCCCAGTGTCCCCTCCTCCCGCATCATCTCCTGCATCCTGTAAAGGGGCTTCATGTTTGCAGACTAGAACCCTTATGGCTCAAAGACCCGCCCTTCCAGCCCAGAGGTTGTTCTCTTCTGCGCAGTCACCCAGCCTCCAGCGCTGGGCTCGGTCCTCATACACAGAGGATCCATCTGTGTCGCCCAGAGGATTGGCCCGTCTCCGACCGGCCGCTCCGAAATGCTGCCACCGCTGATCCCCCACGATACGTCCGCCCAATATAGAAATACGTATGCAAAGGCTTGCGGAGATTGGCCAGCTCGCTCGCCGCATAAGCCTTTTATCCATGTCGATCTTCTGCGGCGTCGCGGCCGCCAACAGTACGGCGTCTGCACGTCATTGCCAATAATAATTCTGCATTTGTACGCCATTGCCGAGCACGATTTGACATATGTACGTCATTGCCGAGAACAATTCAGCATGTGTACGTCATTGCGGAGAACAATTCAGCATGTGAATGTCCTTGCTGATAACAGCTCGGCGTTTGTACGTCATTGCCGAGCACAATTTGACATATGTACGTCATTGCCGAGAACAATTCAGCATGTGTACGTCATTGCGGAGAACAATTTGGCATGTGTACGGCATTGCCGAGCACAGTTCGGCATTTGCATGCATCTAATGTTCCGGGAATACATTTTGCCGCAACTGAAGGGACCATCAACAAAGCATGCACATCTAAGCAGGAGGCCATTGAGTAACGATGGATGCTGTATGCTCATCATCACATTGAAGCTGGTAATAATCAGGATCACGCCCGTCTCAAACTCAATTGTGAAGTTTTTCGATAGTAGCAGCATGTCCGTGGCAGTGCTCTTCGTGGCATTGCAATCAGCCTAAATAGGCTTTCAAAAGGCATGTGAGCCTCGGTGGATCAATCATACTTTGGTGCAGCTCAAGCACCACATGTCAAGACTAGAACTCCACCCAGACGCAAGCGGTGGCATAGCCAGGATTTGGTCCAGGAGCCTAAAATGTGGCTTAGTCTTGATTACGAGTTGAAAATCACCCCCACAGGCCTTTGATACGGCAGGTTGAGTATAACAGTAAAAAGCTTAATGTTAAACTGAGCTTCAGAATGAAGTTGATATTCCTGTTAATAAGCATAGTACGTTCGCTCAGCGCAACATTTCTAAGCGGAGACCGAGTCGTACTGGGTCATCCCATCCACTCAACACGGCCCGATATTGCCAGGAAGCGGCCTAGAGAACTCGCAGTGCAATATCACGTCGTGTCCGTGATGGCGCTACATATGTCTGGGAAATGATAATCACATCCTATTATATCTAGGATGGTCGCAGTTCGCCAGGGAAAACAATTTTGGCAGACAAATCAGCTGGCCATATTCCTACGTGTGCGAATCCGCGCAACAGTCACGTTGCAACAAATTTTAATATCAACAACTGGCAACACTGGATGGCAATACCAGACACCGGTGTCTGACATCTTATGGCGACGAGCGGCACGAGTGTTTTTCGCTGCTTTTTCGCGGTGCAACGTGCCATAGTTTACCCCGCTCAAGTTCGCCTCTTCGGCGATGGGCCCGAAACGACACCACACCACGATGCCTCCGGTTCTCCGGTGAACCTCATGCTCACAATTGACAAACCGATGTCACAAAAACTATGGGGATGTATTTATTTTTGACTTTGGGCCACCTCCACAGTCGAAGTATTCTCTTTTTGTTATGTGACATCGGATTCTTACTTGTGAGCAGGAGGCTATTTTGTTCTACACTTATCAGAACGTTGTTCACACATTTAGCCAGCTCAACCGCCGTCCTGGAAATAGATGGCGCCACCAGTGCATGACACTCGGGCAAGGACTTGACGAGGACTAACGACACCAATTCGTAGTTGATGTCGGTGAAAATAGCACCAGTGCACTCAGAATGAACAGGAGAGTCTGTGAGGCATGAAGGTGGGCGTAAGCCAGAGCGATGTGCTTTCAGGACGGTGAAAAGTCAGAAGTTCATTAAAATGCAGGATCTTCGAAAACTTCCGGTGCGGTTAAACGTTCTTCAATCGCGACAAAACTTCACGCATCTTATTTTTAGCCCTATTGGCAAGTTTGGCGAGTAGCCCGTCGCGAACCCAGAACTTCCATATTCTACCAACAATCCTAGTCTGTATGGGGCATGAAATAAAGTCCGCACTTCACATGCATACAAGTATATGTTGATATTAGATTAAGAGATATTTCCACATTTGATGGGTGGTGTTCAATACCGCAAACGGTGCCCTCACGATCAACGAAACACGGCACGCGGCAGTTGCCCCACCTTCCAGCACCACTGGCCACCAGCTGCACCAGTTCTTTGTGGAGTTCTTCGCTGGAATGGCTCGGCCGGTCTCCTGCAGACCGCCTAGGCATGAGTTAGCTCCTTGACATTATTGGTATATTTGTGTGCTAAAACTGCATTTTTGGCATAATTATTTCATGGCATCGATGTTGTGCTATTTCCTACGCATGTCTAGTAACCTTGGTTTAATTGTTTCTTGTGGCCTGCTTAGGATTTAGCTAATAAAGTCCCATGTTTCAAATTATATCCTTAGATATAAAGGCATAAAAGGTTAGTGCAACTATGAGCCACAACGGACCTTCTTGGTTGCACTCTGTACACTGAACCAGTTGCACACCAAATCTGTCAATCAGCCATCCCCGTAATACTGAAAAGCAAGCCCTCTATTCTTATAATGATTGTCCATGCTGTTTTTAAAATGTTCAATGTGCTACTACTGACAATGCTTTCTGGCAGTTGGTTCCAGTGTTCTACTACCCTGTTGGTGAAGAAAGTCTGCCTTAACCTTGTTCTGCTGTGGTTAACTTTAATTTTGAATTTATGACCTCTAGTTTCATCATTTCTGCTAAATTCAAACATTTCCCCAAGTTATCCCCTCTCCAGACCATGGACAAATTTAAAGACCTCGATGAGATCTCCTCTCAGCCTTCTATATCTAAGTGAAAACACATTCAATTTCTTTGATCTTTCCTCATATGCCAGGTTGCTTATGCCATTAACCATTTGTGTAGCCCTCTTTTGTACTTTCTCTAAAAGCCAACAATCTTTTTCATAGCTAGGAGACCAAGCTTGGATGCAGTATTCCAAATGTGGCCTGACATACGCACAGTGAAGCTTCCTGATGACTTCCTCACTTCTGTATGATATATTCCTATTTATTGCCTCGAGCATTCTTAGTTCCTTCTTCCTCACTTCATTGGTCTGTTCTGATGCCCCCAGTTTTGTGTTTAGAATAACACCTAAATCCTTATCCTGTTGAGTCACTGATAGCACTTGGCCACCTATCAAGTATGGAGCCTTCATATGCTGCTTACCTGCATGCATGATTTTGCCTTATCAAAATTAAATTGAATTTGCCATTCTTCGGACCTCTTTACAAGTTCGTCTAAGTCTTTTTGCAGGGAGATATGCTCATTTTGACCTGCTATTGCCCTAAAAGCCCTCAAATCATCCGCAAATTTCAAAACGTTACTGCTTAGGCCACTTTCAATGTCATTTACAAATATAATGCACAGTAGTGGCCCCAGTACTGACCCCTGGGAGACTCCACTAAGAACATTTTGCCATGATGACTTTGTACCATTTAGCATCACTCTTTGCTGCCTACCTGAAAGCCACAATTATATCCATTTTAAGATGCTACCCGCAATACCATGGGCCTGAAGCTGTATCATTAACCGTGTATGGGGTACCTTGTCAAAGGCCTTACTAAAGTCAAGATATGCTACATCAACCTGATTTCCCTGATCAAATTGTTCTGTGGTGAAGTCCAAAAAGTCCAAGATATCTGTGAGATACTATCGTCCTTTTCTAAACCCATGTTGAGTATCTTGCATCAATCTGTTACCTTCTAGATAACTAACTATTCTATGCTTGATAATTGATTGTTGATGTTCTGCGAGTGCCGAAGATACCGGTGACATTGCTTGGACAAGATCACCGGCCTCGGCTAAGAATGGATGGCCTTTCTAAAAGACATGCATTCTGGGACGTTGCATATCCTGCATTCGAATTCAGCAAATATGTGCATCCCTCGTGGTCTCAAAGATGCTATTTACAAACCAGGTAATTAACTTAGATTAAGTTCTGTGACGAAGTTAGTTTTCGGGGCATCTAAATCCTCTAAATTCATTCCCCTACCCATTCCGTTCCGGTCCCGACAAGTTTGCGGCACGTACCCTGTGTCCCTCCGTCGCATACCTATCGGCCGACGCCCAGACGAGGTCGGCCAGTGGACATTGCCCGCCCTGGCTTCCGGCCACAGCCACCGGCCGTCCCGGTCACAGCCAAGGTGACCCCCAGTACCCCGGCGCGCACCGCCGTCGTTGTCAGATTGTGAATGCCATGTGAAGTGACGTGACGTCAGTGGGTGATGTAGGAGCCATATGGACAGGCGTGTCAATGATGTCTATACCAGCTATCAGTGGGCTGTGGCGAATTGCACGTCGTAAGTCGCTAGAGCGTCAGGCGCTGTGTCGCCAGACCAGAGGCTACAGTGCCGTCGTCTGCCAGTCAGTTGTTGTTAAGCAACATCCTGTGAAATGCTGACAGCTCACTGTCCGACCCTGATACCGCGCGACCCTCACAAAGGCCAGTCTCTGGGTGCCACCAGAGGCGGCTCTGATATCTGGCTCTGAGCTGACGTGTGTCAGATGAACAGCGCGAGCCATTGTTCCGACTCGGGGCCGATGCCCGGGCCACGCGGTCAGTAGTGACGTGGTGGTCACATGGTAATGACGTACTGTCTGTTGCTTGGGACGCGCCGCGAGAGGCACTCGTTTATTCTCTCGTCGACGGGCGCTTGAGACGGGCGGTCGCCCCTCGGGCGGGCCCGGTCTGTCCTGCCCTGCCCTGCCCCGCACGTCAGTACTAAGGTACGCTTGGACTCTGTCGGACTCGCTATGGCGGTAGAGATATAGAGTGAGGGTGATTGTTGACCTGTCAATATGAAGCTATTGTATTAATACCTGTATCACGCTGCGCTATTAACGACTCAAGCATCTTGGCCGTTGTTTGACTAATAGCTCAATATAGAAGTGGTGGCTTTGGAGGTGCGTGTCAAGAGATGTGAGACCAGAGCTACGAAATTGGAAGCTGCGAGCTGGTGAAATAATTATCCCCAGGTTATCGTAACGCTGAGGTCCATAGTCTATTCACGTGCCTAATGGAAGTTTTCCTCAGACAAAGTGGGGAAATGTCTGAAAAAGCTCTGGGGAGCAAAACTTCATTACAGTTCAGGTGACCATTGTAAATAAAATTAATTCTACAACTTGACCTCGAAAGCTACAACCGTTCTTACTTTCGGTAGTTAGATAGAAGCTGCTTACAATCCCTTGTGCCAGCTTTTGAATGCACGCCACTTTTTGTGTAAACTGCGGAAGCTTGACCTAACCTATCCTGTTCACCATGCACCTTTCCAGGACTTAACACACACGCAACCATGGAAATCCGCGGTGTCACCTATTTTGCGGCTCTATGTCACCTATAATTGGTGCACAAACCTGTACATGTTCCTGATTCCCCGGAAATTGTGAAATTTGATCTCCTGTGCAAGGTCACCAAAGACTGTCCCAGTCGTGAACGACTTTCTAAAAGGCATTCCACTAGGACATTGTGGAACTTTGCGCGGCAACGTACAACTTATATTGAGAAACAGAGCTGGTATAATCCGACACGAAGCTGAACGACACCATGCTGACCACCATCCACCACTCTTTGGACCACTGGACGCCGACCGGGCTCGACTGACCTACCTCACGCTGTAGAGCACACCACCGTCCGCGTATATCCGAATGTACATATTTGGCATTGTGATTTCGTGCAGGTGGCCGATCTTCTCGTTCTTGAAGAACAGGTCCGGCATCCATATTTTCTCCGGGTCCGTGAGCGTCAGATACTCGACCCGACCTGGTGGACACTCGAGAAGGTCAGGTACTCGAGGCCTGGCCCGTGTGAATTTCGACGTCACCGGGTGGATCGGCACGACAGTGATGGGTCAGCACAGCAGTGATCAGCAGACACACCAGCACAGCCATGGTCACGCGGTGATTGTGTGCTAACGGTCGACACAGCAGTGATCAGCGGACACACCAGCACAGCCATGGTCACGCGGTGATCGGGTGCTAACAGTCGACACAGCAGTGATCAGCGGACACACCAGCACAGCCATGGTCACGCGGTGATCGGGTGCTAACAGTCGACACAGCAGTGATCAGCGGACACACCAGCACAGCCATGGTCACGCGGTGATTGGGTGCTAACAGTCGACACAAGCTGGTAGTGCGGCAGTGGGCCGCGACAGGCACCGTTTTCGTGACGAGTCACAAAGGAGGCAGGACATGGAGCGACATTCGGAGGACAGCGATGGTTCGACTGATGACTGATGTCGACTGATTGAAGTGAACACAGCCGTGGCCATGTCTAGCGGGTGGGTGGAATGGCGTCTCGGCAGACGGCCGGATGGCGACCTGAGCTGGCTGGCGTCATAGGTCAATACCAACCACGCTCTTCGCAGCAGGGTTCTCGACAGTCGCCCCTCGAATGAATGAGCACGCGGCGCCTTTTGCCGGACTGGACGCGCTTACGGGAACAGCTCGGGGTTTTGGCGGGAGCGCTGGGCACATCGTGCCGGCACCAGTTCAGTTAAGACTGCAGTAAGGACCACGGAAAGTTCTGAAAAGTCGCCGCGATCACACGTGGAAGACACCAGTTCCGTTTGTGTTTTAGATAAAATCGGTGTATTAACGAAGTATTCCAGTGCACGGTGCGATGTGATGTAATTCAAGACACACATTGAAGAGCTGTGCATCATTGTGATCACAAAAAGCTACAAACAATATTTCTCCAGGGCGTATGAAGAAGAATCATAAACTCTCCACACGGCATTAAACAAGCACACAAACAGGTCATCACGGATACTTCCCCTTCGTGTCGGCATAGCTCATGTAGTCGTACTTACCCTTCATGTCGTCAAATTTGAGCCTTTCATCGGACCACTTCTCTCTGAATAACAGCTGCACACTGTACTCCTGGAACATGGGCGAACAGCTTGGGTACAATTGCGAAAAACCTGATGTCAGAATGCTGCGTGTCTGGACGCAGCTCTGCTTCGAAATTTGTCCATGGAACATTACACTTATTTCTGTGATGCGCCACCTGACATATTTCCTAAGCGAGATCACTTCGTTTAGTTCAATTCTTCGAACTAACGTGATCTTACACAGCTTACAATGCTGCGAGTATAGCAGCCAACGAATATGCAAGGATAAAATTAACAACTAGTTTGAGAGGATTATGTAAGGCATTCAGTTCCTTTTGGACTGCATGCAATTAAACGTTGAACTTAATAGTTGTGGAAATGTAATTCGCTCAAACATATGAGCCAGCTAATTTCAGCAATAAGGTAATAACAGATTAACATCGCATATATGCATCGAAATTCACGAATTATTTGTCTTACACGGCATAGTAATTTGAACAGAAGTCGCTCCGTCATTCATCTTTATTCAACGCACGATGCCGGAATAAAACGCGTCGCTGCAGCATTCCTTTACCTAATGACTAATAAAGCAGCATCCCTTCAGCGCAAGCGCTCTTAGAGCAACATCAACATGCATGCACATCATCAAAGAGTGGTCACCAGCACCAGCATGCATGGGGTGCTGCTCCCAATCCCGCTGACGAGCCATTACACTCGTGCGAGTTCAAATATTCTTGCTGACCAGTCAATCTACCCGCGGTAGTTCAGGCAGTTCTCCTGACCAGTGAATGCTTCTATAGGAATTTAAGTCGGCCTAGTGACAAGCGTTCCTCCTTTCCACCATTTATTTCTCTTTCAGTCTATCGATTTGTCTATATTTTGTGTTATATATACATATAAATATACATATGTATATATATAGATAGATATATGCATAGGCGTGTATATATTCCTCTGTCTCCCTTCCCTCCCCTCCATGTTTCTCTCCCCTTCTCTCTCTATCTCTCACTCTCTCTTTATCTCTCTCTTCGTCTCCCCGCTCCGTCCATATCCCGATGTACTCGCGTGACCCAGACCCAGTTCAAATCGGCTGTTTGTCTTGGCGCCGGCGGCCGTGACCGGCGTCACTCCCTGCGGCCTTCTTATGAACGACGCCGTTGCCGAGCGGCGTGATGAAAACGCGGCGACATTATGAAACTCGGCGGCGGGCGGCCGCAGCCCCCCCCAACGTGGCCGGTGTCCGAGCCAGGGAGCCGCGCCGCCAGTGTCCGGACAGTGGAGGCTGGCGGCCGGGGCGGACGCTGACCACGGTATCCCGGGCGCTACACCGCCAGTATCCGGACAGTGGAGGCCGGCGGCCGGGGCGGACGCTGACTACGGTGTCCCGGGCGCTACACCGCCGGTATCCGGACAGTGGAGGCCGGCGGCCGGGACGGACGCTAACCATGGCGCCCCGGGCGCTACACCGCCGGTATCCGGACAGTGGAGGCCGGCGGCCGGGACGGACGCTGACCACGGCGCCCCGGGCGCTACACCGCCAGTATCCGGACAGTGGAGGCCGGCGGCCGGGGCGGACGCTGACCATGGCGCCCCGGGCGCTACACCGCCGGTATCCGGACAGTGGAGGCCGGCGGCCGGGGCGGACGCTGACCACGGTGTCCCGGGCGCTACACCGCCGGTATCCGGACAGTGGAGGCCGGCGGCCGGGGCGGACGCTGACCATGGCGCCCCGGGCGCCACACCGGTCGATGGCCGAAGTTTGTCAGCAGTGGCCAGAAGTTGAGCTTCGGGGGCGGTGTGGGACTAGCCCGACTTGGGACCGTGGGCCTACCGGCGCATGGGCCGGCCCTCGAGTCCACTTTGGGGCTACTCTCCGTTGTCTCTGTGTGGAAAGCCAATGGCAAGTGCTTGACACCTGCCGGTTCAGAGGAATTCAGTCTATTTGTTTGTCGGCCTTGGCACTGACTACAAGCAATCGAGTGATTGCGCAAAATGAATCAACCATCATTCTGATGTTTTTTTTCGTAGTTCCAGTCACTCAGAAGAGGTCATTCATTTTAGCCTTTTCAATTATGACTCTTTACATAACGGGTCGATTGCACGAATTCAAGCGGCAGTCGATATACTAACAGGCTTAAGTGAGTGAGATAACAATGACGTCACTGTGATTACATGACGTCACTGTGACGTCGCTCCAGAGTTAAGCAAAAAGATGACACTAGTCATACAAAAACGAGGTTTCCTGTAGTAATCAGACAACTAGAAGTATAGTGCCCTACATACGGTAGATATCCAGATCATTTCGTTTTGTGACCTTCATTTGTTTCTCTTGAAGGTAGATAAAGTGGGGTCAAGAAGCGATGTTGGTATGCTATTTGATATTAGAGAGCGATGCAACTTTCAACATTAATATGTTTCACAAGGAGTCTTAACACTCGCACGTCCGGCGGTCCGCGCCAATTTCACATGTCCGAGGGGCAGAAGTCTGCCCCCTAAGATCTCTGGAACTATGCTAGCTAGCGACACACGAAAAACGGCGTTGGATAGCTGGTGGTGGACTTTATCGAAAGTGTTTGGGTAATTTTATCGCTCAGGTCAATATTCAGGTCACTGGGCCATCATAGGTTAAATTGGACCAGATCAGGTGGGACTCAGATATTGACACATATCTCAGAGCCTGTAGCAGATAGAAACAAACGGCGAACGCTATTCGACAGTCCTTGGATTGCACTATCGACAATAGGCGGTGTAATTTAGGGTCAGGTCAGCCGAAACTCAGGTCAAAGTCATGAAGTCATGACCTCAGGTCAAGGTCATGAAGTCCCCTAGGGAGGTCATGTAATGTATCAATCGTCACGTCTTGGCGATACAAGCACAATGACGGTAATTTCAGCCTTCTAGCTCAATACAGTGCGATATACTGCCCAGACATATGTAGTGATCTCAGGTGACCTCAGATATCTTGGTGAGGTCACTGAGAAAAAATGTCAGCGGTAACATTGAGCATAACTTCCATCTACATGCCACAACCGTTGTGAGATCATTCCGAGCGCAGACATGTAGCCAGGAAACATTTGTACATTTTACCATAGCCCTATCATGGGGAAGTCATGGCCGCGACCGGACCTAAGTTCAATGCTACGAAAAAAAACAATATACATATTATGGTCCCTGATGAGTTCATGATATGTTATAAGTGTGAAATCAATCGCCTAATTATTGTGGAAGTTATGCCACCTAGAACCCCGAGTGTAGTTGGGTCACTTCGCCTGACCTAGTGACCTGACCTGAGATGACCCAGGTTTAAAAATGTATGAGGATATGCGGAAGAGACCAATGAACAGCTATGCGAGTTTTGACCTTGATAACCCGATTAGTTTGGCGGCAAATGAGGAAAGACCGGAGGGGGCAGATATCTGCCCCCACCGGACGTGTGCGTGTTAAAGAATGCATCAAAGCCTCGCACATTTCTCAGGATTTTATGTTTCGATGTTGTCACCTTTGAAAAAGGCATTTTCAAGTCAGCACACCCTGGTAGTGATGTAGGATGATCTGATTCAGATCAAGACATAACAATCTGACTTCGAGTACATGAGTACACATAGATTCAATAATCGCAATGCTCTGGTTCACCTCTGCATGTAAGGACAACATGGACCGTGGGGGCGGCGGGATAGCAAACACTGCAGATAAGACTAACTTCAATGCGACGCAATGCCATGACACCGATTAGCATTCGCATCGATGCTCTCACATAAATAGCCTTTCTGTCAATCTGAAAGTACTGAAGATGTCAAGTTGACGCCTTCTGAGCTCGCTGCTAACACAAACCCGAACGAAAGGCACCGGCACCCCAGTGATTTGCCGGTTAAGCGATGATGCCACGAGCACATGTTAGTTTACCAAGGAACTGTATCATGCATGATAACAAATGGCTACAAAGCGTCGAAAGTTTATCCACATATCAAAGAGCAGACTACATATCATTATTTTTCCACCATAGGTCATCAGTAATTAAACATTATTCCTGTTTCTTCCTCTTTGCATGTCATATTCCTCACGTTTCCATTTGGGGTGCGGAATTTCAAAGCACATAAAGAGAACTCTGAAAACACTAATGCTGCTGGGGTGGCAAAGGAACCCACAAT
>JAOTOL010001112.1:0-237500 GCA_034440575.1 Imbricaverruca yamaguchii | reverse complement strand
CACAGTGGGGGGCCGATACAGATATCGCACACGATATACCGATCAGCACACAGGAAACACACCTGACACAGCGATGTGGCTATGTGCGCGATGTACATCCCGCACAGTACACCAATCAGCGCAAGAAACATACACCGCTCTACTGTCCAGCAACTGAAGTCCACTCCCGAATACAAGCAGGGAATAGTGGTAGGTGTAAGATACACCAGTTGAGATAAAAATCCCTAAATTGGAAAGGAAAGATGACTGCACACGACCAGCTCCAAGCCATGCAACTGGAAATGTTAATATAGCAGTCGGGGTTTCAGGCACAGCTGGCGTGTGAGTGAATTGGACGGCCAGCCTCGGTGGGATGCACCCGAGACCCGACATTGCACGTTTAGATAATATTTTATTAGACATTGCACGTTTGCTCGGGTCGCACACATGTCAGCGATATGATATAGTGATACATCTATGATATAGTTTCAGCCAGACAAATACAACTAGGAAGCTTCTGGACTGCATTCAACGACGGAGCCTGATTTCGATAAGTCAGCTACCAATATGACATGGAAATGAATATTAATGTATATCTGCCAAGATTGGCTGCAGTTTTTGTTCAAAGGCACGACATGCGACCGAGACATGCAGCTCGTCTGTTTCAAGTTGAGATGTGCTCTGCTAGACTGTCGAAAATGTACACTTTAAACTGGGTGCTTGAAGGCATTCGACTCTGCCTGCGTCTGGCGTTTACACGGAAAGAAGCAGTTCCCATCCCAACGTTGTGGCCATACACAAAATCTCAAGTATCTCAACTTTCATCTAGCGATATGAATTATCTGGTCGGCAGTAGCATTTCCCATCGTTGCTCATCTGTTCGAGCAGCTGTACGAAAGTACTCCTATAACTATGAAAATGCAAGGCTGTAAATATCGTGGCTTCAGCGCTGGCATTTGCAGCTGCAATGCTAACAGTCTCGAAAGTTGCATCAGCTATGCCACTTCGCAAGATTGGTTTCCTTTTTTGCAGCATCAGCTTTGCAATTTGCAATAACAGGGGCTTAGCTTATGACGTTTCATCCATGCCTGACGCCTTTCATGTTGCAGTTGGCGTTAAATACATTGAAGTATCCAACCTATGCGAAATATGCCCGAAGCTGTAGGCCAGCCTCTGCTTACTGCTTCTTCCTCTAAAAAACGTGAAGACGTCTGAGCTAAACGTCTGGAATATACTGAAATGTGCCACAGAGATAATATAGCGCGTGAGTTTTTGCGAGGCTTCGCACCGAAACTTAGCGGGGTTCACCCACTACATGCCAAACAACTTCTCTCGGACTCGCTGCACTCACTGTGGCCAACGCTTGTCACAGATGTAAGACATTACTGCACGTGCTGCATAAGCTGTTTATCTTCGCTGGAACTTCCCAGTCTACCGATCATGGGCAAATACCAGGCACCGAATGCCTCCTAGTCGCGGCACACACATACACACATGCACAAACACATACACACATACACACAGACACATACACACACATACACACATACACACATACACACACATAAACACATACACACATACACACATACACACACATAAACACATACACACATGCACACATACACACACATAAACACATACACACATACACACATACACACATACACACATACACACATACACACATACACACATACACACACATAAACACATACACACATGCATGTACACACGCACATAAACACATGCACACACAAACACACCCACACACACACGTGCACACGCAGACACACACACGCACATACACACACATACACACACATACACACACATACACACACACCTACACTCGTATCCCCCAACCCCACACACACGCCGACTGGAATCATTCCGGTTCGCTATGCGCTGAGCCACAGCAAGGCACAGCGAATCAGCAAGCCGATTCCGGTTCGTCACGCCTTCGTTCGCGCTACTCGTGTCCGGCGTGCCGGAGATGACGACCCGTCGGCCACCAGTCACACAGCTGGCATGTACCTCTCCCGGGGGCGTGACTCGGTCGTCCCAGAATACCGGCCGACATTGTTCGGTGGTGACGCGGTGCGACGCGTGCGACCAACAGCGGCGGGCGAACCGACACCGAGCCAAGTTCCTCGGCTGATCAGCATCAGCACCAGCATCAGCACCAGCATCAGCGTCAGCATCAGCATCAGCATTGTTCAGCTCTTGATAAGCGGAAGACCTACTGCACTGGTATCGCCGAGTGTCTCGACGTGACCGTGGGAAGATGAGCCGCGCGACCGGCCGAGTACTCGTAATGATTGCTTTTCAGGCATACCATCACCAAAGCAATGCTTGTGGAAGTCCACCTGGTGCTGTTTGTCTATCGAGAATAGTATCGGAGACGCCTGGATTCGAACTTGCGACTCCCACATCGCTCTCGCCCGGGGGCGCCTCAGATCAGCTGACCGCTCCGTGATATAAACCACGCATGTCTTGCACACACATGCTTGATATCTGGCAGCATGTGGGCCCTTGGCGTGATTTTTGCACACGGGTGCTTCACAAGACTTTCTGCCCTGTCATGAGTGACGCAGTCCTTCACTGAGCTTGTCCACAGAGGATACTGCCAGCTTGAAGCTGATGCGGTGATGCGACAGGGTGTTTTGTGGTGTTTTACGTCACGCCAACTTATTACAACATCGGGCTGACATCCGGGCTGCGAAATACCGAGCTGTGACTGGTGTCCATCAGTCGGCCTTGCCCGCGGATCCTGTGACGTCTGGTGTCCCGCGACCCTCGGATCCCGCGACATCTGGTGTCCTGCGACCCGCGGATCCCGCGACCCTCGGATCCCGCGACATCTGGTGTCCCGCGACCCTCGGATCCCGCAACATCTGGTGTCTCATGACACGCGAATTCCGCGACGTCTGGTGTCCCACGGCCGTGGATCCCGCAACGTCTGGTGTCCCGCGACTCGCGGATCCCGAGTCGCGAGGGCCGTGAGTCAGAAACGACGGTGAGCTACCAGTTGGACAATTCGGCGCGGTGTCTTTGCGTTCGAAATTCCAACATGACATTCGAAAGCCCGATTTCGGCAGCAGTGGGAACAATTTCTCGCGAGCACAGCCGGAGCAGACACAACTCGCGACCGACGATAAGAAACGTCGGTGTCCAAGTAGGGCGGTGCGATCGGACGGATGTGAGTCGGCCGCGCGGCGCCGGCCCGGTTTTTCGCCCACCTCGCCGGCCTGGGTGCGGCAACTTTGCCCTGTCGGCTGCGTGGGGCCGACGTCGGCTGCCGACGCCACCAGCCGCATTGATCTCCCGCAGCCGCCCCGCACGACCCGACCACTATTTTTGCCGCAGAGCCGGCCTTCGCGCATCCTGCTCGCCGCAAAAGCAGCGGCGCCTTGTTGACAACATCTCGGCGGGGGTGTCCCCACTGCAGACATTGAAGCAAATCGGAGCGTTGCCTAACGTTGAAAACAAGAACACGTGAGACCGAATAAGCGCCCCCAGCCCCCAGTCAGTTAGTCCAGGGTGCTCGGACGGCCTACCGAAATGAGTACCTATCCATCTTGATGAGATGAAGAAGTAATTATGTCATTATATTATAGAGTATTATGCTGTAGATGCCATTGATGAAACTTACGATACACGCCTACACATATAGGTAAATGCATATATATACATATATGTATTTATATATATACATATATATATATATATATATATATATATATATATATATATATATATATATATATATATATATATATATATATATATATATATATATATGTGTGTGTGTGTGTGTATGTGTGTGTGAATTTGTACAGCTATATTATGTATAGCTATGCAATGCTGCATGGAGTATACATAGTACGCTCTGGCATCATATTATCGGGTGCGCAATGTCTATTTGAATTTCGTGAAGTGAAACTATTAACATACATACAACCTATGCAACACAGTTAGCACACTATGGCAGACCTCCACGTAAAACGCATTACCGTTCGTAGCATCTATGACACATACCCCTCCCCCACCACACCCACACACACCCACACCCATACATGCATACACACACATACCCACCACACACACACATACCCCCCCCCCCCACACACACACACAGATACCAACGTACACACACACACACACACACACATATATATATATATATATATATATATATATATATATATATATATATATATATATATATCCGGCTGATGTAGACGGGATTGCATGGCTCTGATTCGATTTGTGCATGATATTTGAAATAATGATTGTCATCAGCATGTGTTGAGTGCGTATGGCTCGTAGATATTCTATAAGCACCCCCACATGGCCTGTATATGTAAACCAACTTGGCATCGACTGATCCAGGTGCCGTGTTGCCAAACAATGAAAGCGTAGTTTTCATGACGCAGTCAGTCATCTATCAGCAGTAGCTCAACTTGCTTTCCGTGTCATTTTGCGGTTGTTTCGTTATCATTCTGTGATATTTTCAAACATTTTTATCGGCATTGTTAATTAGAACGGTACAGTCCATATTAAGAGCGGTCCAAATCAGTTTCCGGGAACAGAAGTAGTATGGTTCAAGGACATACAACCAACACAGCTTTCAGACAGTGGACCTGTGACGGAGATCAAGACCGGAGATCTGCGAGGGCGAGACAAACGAAATACGGTCAACACTCACCTAAGGAAGGATGAAAATCGCGAAGTATATCGAGCCCCGATTGTATTTGTGCTACACCATTAATCACTTGTCATCGCGCGCCGATATATCGGACCAGGAATCAAGGTGACCATGGCCGGGTGTCGGAGACCATGGCCGGGTGTCGGGGACCATGTCTGGGTGTTGGTGGTCATGGCCGGGTGTTGGTAGTTATGGCTGGATGTTGGGGACCATAGCCGGATGTCGGAGACCACAGTCGGGACTCGGGGACCATGTCTGGGTATTGGGGACCATATCTGGGTGTCGGAGAGCATAATTTTATGTTGGAGACCATGACGGGGTGTCGGGGACCATAACTGGGTGCCAGGGACCATGGTCGGATGTCGGGAACAATGGCAGAGTGTCGGGAACCATGATCATGTGTCGAGGACCATGTCTGAGTGCCGGGGACCATGTTTGGGTGTCGGGACCATGTCTGGGTGTCGGGACCATGGCACTGGGCGTCGGCGACGGCGGTGACTCGCCTGATGAGCCGTTGACGCCGGACGGCCGGATTCGCTTGTCGTAGCCGGTGGCGTTGCGACCCGCAGTCGACAGAATGTTGTCCAATATCTGCTTCTCCTTCTCTCGGTAATTGACACCGTCCACGCTGAAACCAGTGGGCGGTGTGATCGTCCCCTGGTCGCTGTGCGGAGCAGTGCTGGAGAGCTGCACGTGATCAGGAGTCAGGACGCCAACGGCAGTCGCCCGCGGTGGGATCGCCTCTTCAGCACGATATGGGTAGAGAAGCGTCTTTCGCTTTATGCGCAGGCATAGTGTTTTCATTCGTTGCATGGATGTGCTTCCTAGGAAGATTGACAGCGTGATTTACACCAAAGGCGTGATTTTATTTTTGAGCAGAAACCCATCAGTGCGCCAAGCTATCATAGAAGGTTGGCCGGAGCATGCTTTTTAACTTTCATTCCTTCGGCATAATGACAAACTTGGTTTGTATGCATGCCATTGTGTTGCCTGCATCGAGAAAAAGCAACTGATTGCTGGAAGCACTTGCTATACAGCAACGGCCCAGAGGTGGACTTATGCGGCATTAAGCTGGCCTTTTGTGAGCTTTTTGATGAGATGAAGCTGCTATTTTCCGGAGCTTCCTCCAGCGCGGCATGAATACTCCAGCGCCGAAGTAAGGCTTATTCACCACACAGCACCCAGCAGTTCTTCCGGGTTCATCCTCTCCTACCGCTTATATTGGCCATCAAACTGCAATGTACATGCGGCAGCGGGCGTGAGCTGGCTGAGAGTGGATGGAGCTAAGAAGAGGGGTTCACCAGTAATACACCACACGGTGCGTCGATATTCAACAGTGACATCATCAATGAAGCTTGACTAGGGAAGCAAGGGTAGTGAGCAATAAAAGCGCAAACAATCAAGTCCATGTATCGTCACACCAGTCGCCCGGAAGTTCATCTTAAAATGCACCACTGTAATGCCAACCGACTAAACTCACAATATATACACCAATGAATGACATAACGAATGACTGATCAGTTGTGCCAGTACATCTGGTATATTTCACATTGACCTCGATACATATGGGTGCTAACCAAGATGAGTTACAATTTAAGACTAGATAGCGTCAGCTTGCTGTAGGAAAATATATACAGAACATAATGATGCTAAAATAAGATACCATTAGGGCCGAAAACAAACATGGGAGTGTATGCAGGATGACACAAGAAGCTGGAATAACTTATAATCATCTAACATATCAAGAAGAAATAAGTCACGGCTCCGTTCAGATCACTTCCAATGTCAAATGGATTAACGGCCTGCTGTCGAAAGGTATTCCGGCATTTCAGTGAGCTTGGGACTTATAGAGCTCATTTAAAGGTCCGTACGCAGGCTCTCCCATGCTGGTCTCAGTGCTGACGGACGGTGGATCGAAATGCACGAGGTATTGTGTGTTCTCCTATGTTAGTCTCAGTGCTGACGGATGGTGGGCCGAAATGTACGAGGTATTGTGTGTTCTCCTATGTTAGTCTCAGTGTTGATGGATGGTGGGCCGAAATGCACGAGGTATTGTGTGTTCTCCTATGTTAGTCTCAGTGTTGATGGATGGTGGGCCGAAACGCACGATGCATTTTGTGTTGCGTCGATGCTGCAGCTACCAACAGTTTTGAGGCGTTAGGTGAGATAATGCTGTCTTTGTCATGATGCTTTCTTTTCTTTGAGTTTTAGGTGATAAATTGCGGTGCTTTGCACCCTGCCAGTTTGGATGCCCTTTCACATCAGATATATACCCATTTGACACGTTTTATATTTTGTATTCCGCTTTGCACTGGGTTTGTTTGCTTTGTGTAGTAATCGCATGGTAATTTTGTCCACTCTATTAGACTGCTTGCTGATTGCATCGACCCACTACACTGGCGTATGATAATGTCCATGTTAATTAGATATAAACTTAGCACCACATTGACAATCATCCTTTACCAATACTAATGGTAATACAAACCTGGCATATTGCCGATATGATATGGCAACAAAAGTGGGTAAATTTCTGTGTCGTACTGCCTTACACTAAGCGTGTATGTGCATGGAACAATGCCTTTCGATTTGATTACGAGGCTGCGCTGAACATTTGGAATCAGAGCGAACGATTGGCCCAACCTCTTTTGCGTCTAATGTATTTGTGTGTGTATGTGTGTAATATCTAAGGTGTCTGCTTCAGTCCGGTGGTGGTATTTTTGTGAATTGGCGCCACCTGTATCCAAGGAGGAAATGATATTCAGTGAATGTTCTATGGTTATTGCGATTAAGCAACACGAATATATATCACGGTACTTTTGAAATGACTCACGGACGAAAGTTCGAGCGCAGTTTTATTAACCTATCTGGAGCTACACAGGTACTTTCATTGACTAAAAGAACGTCAAAATAGTGTTTTCCTTGATCTTGATTTTGACAACAATACTACAGAAGATAAAATTTGCATAATTAACCATGAACGTCACATAGCCATCAATTAAACCTGCAATTTATGCCAACTTTGACTAATAACTACTTCCTCCAAAACCAACACGTAAAAGAGTTTGAGGTCCTCCTGCACCGGTACCTTCTTTCAGGCGAGCTCGTGACACCAGACGCTGTTTTGCTGGCCATGTCGGCGAACATATCGCCTCAACGGACATTTGTCGCCGCTCGTGACCTTGGAGCTAAAACACCGCCTCTGGCGATGCATCTGCCGTCGCGGACACAATGCATGGCCGCTGCCGCGATAACACTCGGCCTACGCTGCAACGCTTCCATACAGGGCCGGTCATGCCAGTGCCGCCTTCAGCCTCGGCGCTGGCCGGCTGGGGAACAATGACTGGTACGTGCAAAACGATGGATTGGTTGGCCGAACGATGGGCAAGGTCTAGAAGGCTAGGAGGTATACCAGACTTGGCACGTTTTCCGATTGGCGTGTTCCCTTAGTCTGGGTTGGTGTTCTTAGTAAAATAATTTTTACGACGGAGGTGCTTTCTGAATTTCGTGCAACTGGTGACGCACTTCTTTCATATGCATAATTTCTTTCCCGAGTAAATGCGAATATATATATATATATATACATATATATACCCAATATATATATATATATATTTATATGTATATATATATATATATATATATATATATATATATATATATATATATATATATATATATATATATATATATATATATATATTGGGAAATTGTTCCTGAATAAATAGACAACTATCCACGAGCAACTTTTTGGATGTGACTTATGCATGGCTTCCTTCATGACGAGTTTTTTTTTTCTTTTTACAGATACCCATTGCATTACTTTCCTCAATATGCTAGTATCACTTCAGCAATGGTGTAAATATTCTCCACTTATCGCTAGGCACCTCCGGTCTAGGTATGTAATCATCCGAGTCTGGTGAGAAGGAGTGTAGTATATTGTTATAATACAACTATTGAACTACCTTGCTGCAAAGGTCCTACAAATAGGTTTTAATACCTACTTACCTTGGAAAATAGAACATTTAACCCATTCTTGAATATAATCTCAGATGATCTTGCCCTTACGTATTCTCATTTTGAACGCATTCGAGACAGTTGTAACTTCTATGATGCTAAAGATATCAGTAAACAAGTTGAAATAGGTCCTGACATAGGAAGAAACATAGATATTCTCCATTTGAATGCAACCACTTTGCTGACTCATTTTTCATGTCCGTATCCTCTCATGGTTTTCTTTCCCTAATATCAAAGGCTACTCGTCTATATGATACATCATGCCTACTAATTGACAATATCTTCTGTAATGATGTGTCAAAAATAAAAGAAACTGGTATCATTGAATCTGATTTCTCTGATCACTTCTCTATTTTTTCAACGTCAGAATTTTCAGTTCCAAAACCAATCACTGCAAAACGAACAGGAACCACCTTTAACTTTCGTAAAATTGACGGTTTGAGGGATTGTCTAACCAATAAACATGAGGGGATTTTTGATGAAAATGATCCTGAGAAAGCATGTAGCAGTTTAATTGATGCATACAAGAGTGGGATTGATAAATTTACATATACTCAAGTCATATCGAGAAAAACAGCCTCCATTAAGCCATGGATTTCACCTCCAATATTATGCTCAATCAACCAAAAGCAAATATTATTTAATTAAAAACTTGCATATGAAACTGCTGAAAGCAAGAAAAAATATAATAGGTATAAAAAGGCACTGATTGCAATAATCAGGAAGGCAAAAATACTTTATTATGAAGCTGAATTTGATAAAAATCAAAGTAATCCAAAAGAGACATGGAAAAATTACTCAGGCAAGCTCCTTCAAAACTGATATTCCTTAAAAAATGAACACAGATGGAGACATCACTCTAGAAAATGATGTAGCTATAGCTGAATGATTTAATAAATACTTCACAGAAATTGCACCAAAATTGAGAGAACAAATTCCTGAAAGTAACATCAATGCTTTGGAACATATGCACACTTACCCAGGTATATCAATGGTGCTATTAGAAGTAACAGAAAACAATTCAGATATAATAATTTCTTCTTTAATAACTGTTGGGTCTGGAATTGATCGAATAAATTCTAGGATATTTAAACAGTCATATAAGTTAATATTACCACACTTAACCCATATCATTAACTTACGTCTGAGCAGTGGGATCTTCCCCAAGCCATTCAAAATTGCTGTTGTAAAGCCCATCTACACAAAGGTGACCCATCAACATTTAGTAACTACAGACCAATTAGTATTCTTCCATATATATATCAAAAATATTAGAAAAGATAACCTACAACCAACTCTTGGAACATTTCACCCTACATAACTTACTTTCAGACAAACAATTTGGTTTCAGAAAAGAGAGGTCCACATACATGCCTCTACTCTTAATACAGAGCCTGATTACTAAAGGATTTGAAAATAATGAATTTGTTGTAGGAATTTCCCTTGACTTGAGAAAGGCGTTTGATACCGTTGACAAAGAAATATTGTGTGCAAAAATGGAAAAAAACATGGTGCAAAGGGTAATGCAATCAAAATAATAGGGTCATATTTATCGGGAAGAACACAAGCTACTGCAATAAACAACAGTACCTCTACTTTCAGAAAAAAATTGAAATGGGTGTGCCACAAGGCTCAATTTTACGCCCATTACTATCTATAATATATATATATAAATGACATTGAAAATTTACATGTAGAATGTGAGACATTTTTATATGCTGATGACACTGCCATTTTTTTAAAGCACTGACTGTACAGAGCTTCATCACAAGATCGCAAATTCCTTGCCAAAAATTTCGCAATGGCTACATTCAAATATTTTGTCATTAAATGAATCCAAAACTGTATACCAGATACATAACAATCACAAAACAGATATTGATCTCCAGATCGGATTTAATGGAATTTCTATTTTACATCAGAATCCGGTGAAATACGTAGATGAAAATTTGAAATTTGCATCCCATATTCAGCAGTGTCTCAGACATGAGAAGTCGCAACATAGGAATGATATCAAAAATTAAATATCTCCTAGGTAAAAATCACCTGCTAAAATTGCATAATGCATTAATTCTTCCATACGTAAATTATTGCTGTTTTTTTGGGGTGCAAACTATGCTAATCAGACACACAAATTAGTGTTACTTCAGGAAAGAATGATGCGTATTATTGAGGGTGTATTCCCCCCCCCCCCCAGAGTGCAAACCCTATCTTTAAGAAATACAATATTTTAAAGGTCCAAGATCTAGCAAGACTTCAAATGATGCTCATTATGCAAAAATTAATTCATCATCAGGTGCCTCATTCCATCAGACCCCTTTTCACAGAGTTGCTTGACTCCCCATATTCCATAAAATTACAAAACCACTTCCAGAATAGGTATTCAAACAAAAATTATCGTCTCTTCACCATCGAATATTTTGGACCCACTCTTTGGAACTCCATCATAGCAAAGCATTTTTTGCATTCAAAGATACCAAATTATAAGACTGTTCTAAAAAAATAACATTAAGACATACTCCTTGAGCAGATATTAAAATACTTAGCAGCTAATTGTTGCTGTGTTTGTATGTTTGTACAGGGATGCTGGCATGTGAGTGTATGTGTGTGTGTGTGTTTGTATGTGTGTGTGCTTGGGTGTTGTCATGTTATTATGTGTATGTGTGTATGTGTATGTGTGTATGTGTTTGCACTTAACCATATATAAAGTTGAAAACACCCAACCACTGGTTCCTCCCACATTCCACCCAACAACAAGCCCATGCTTAGCTGGATGGAGTTGTGGGTGGAGCCAAAGTAAACAAACAAACAAAAAATCAGGAGTGCTCACCACCATCCGGCCACAAACCAGCTGCTAACATTATAGTTTAGACCCTAATTTCTTGTTGGGATGGATTCAGGGTCAGTCATATGTCTCCTTTGGATATGGTTGCTAACAGCATTCTTTATTATTGGTTTTACTGCTCTAATTCCCGATGCTTTGTATGCTTATTTATTTGTTTTCCATCTCTTAGCTGGGAGTGCCGCGTCTTTACTGTTTATTTTATGGTGTTAACGTAGGGTGCTTGCAGTCGTTGGGTAAGGGGAGGGGCGCTCCTGGTCACCTGATCTTGCGTGTCGGACATAACAAAAATATATATGTACATATATATAAATGCATATTTACATACCTGAAATTTAATCTGCACTATGAATCATTGTAGAGTTAAAGTCTGTTAATTAGCGTAATGAAATAAATAAACGTTTATATTATTCACATACCATCCTTCTATGCATGCAACGAATTTACATCTAATAAAATAACACACAGTTTACCTACATATGACTTACCAATAATACAATTACATTTTCCTCCACAATCCAGAGTCTGAAGGAGTGATCTTAGTGATATATTCATGTGAAGCCTCTAAAAAAGAGCAAACAAACCACTACATTGGGCGACCTTTAGCTGCCATCTTTTTGTGACATGTCAGGTCATACTGCACATCACCTTTTACGGCTCTGGTGACACCATAGATCCTACTTAGTTGCGGAACGATAAATAATCGATAAATATTCACGGCGCACAAAGTATGCAGCATCAGCAACATAAAATCGCTCATGCGCCGCATTAAAGTTGGCCAGCGTACGCACGAAGGCATGTTCGCGGAGTAATTCCCGTCTTCCGAAAAAGAAAATAGGGACGTAGCCAGTGAATGTCGAAGCAGGGTATGGATTTTGTGAAGGGGCCATGACTGCCACACACAATTAAGTCATCGGACTTCGGCCACATTCATTTAAGAAGGTCCTGTTTCGAAGGGAGTAAATGAACACTTGCAGGGGTCGGAGACATTCGTAAGGACCCGCATGCACTCGTAAAGGCTGGCAGATGGTCGTTTGTTTCTCAGACATCGACCCCTGGTGCTGCCAGAGGTGTCAGGCCAGGGGTCCGTCGAAGTCCAAAGAGGGAAAACCCTTCTCCGTCCCTTAGCTACGTCTCTGCCGAAGGCTGTTCGAAAAAAATACGTTTGTACCTGGATGCGTTGTGAATTAAAGCATGCAGCATTCCTCAAGGGTATTATGAATATGTCTTAAAATACTCTGAGTAACATTTGAAATTAATGCGGTCATTAGTTGTTGGTGTCATCAGAGAGGTCGTTTAATATACTTTGCGACGAAACATTGTCCAATCAATTGTTCATGTTCCCTCCCAATGTCCTTCCGATCTAATATGAAACAAAGGAATCCCATCGAATATCGAGATGAAAGTGTGAGCCAGACTGACAAAAATTTGGTTGTAAGTAGGTAGGTGCAATTTCTTCTTTTTTATTCTCAATTTTCCGCCGGGTGGTCGAACGGGCTTAACGAAATATACTTTAATATACTTTACGATGAAACATTATCCAATTAAGTGTTAATGTTCCCTTCCAATGTCCTCCCGATCTAATATGGAACAAAGGAATCACATCGAATCTCGAGATGAAAGTGTGAGCCGGACTGGCTAAAATTTGGTTGAAAGTGCGTAGGTGCAATTTCTTTGTACAGGGGCAGGTATTGGTAAGCACATTTGCCTAGGTTTGTTTTAGTAGATAATGAAGCGGCTGCGGTTTTGGTGTTATAGAAAAGACCAAGTCCATTTTCGGCCAGACGTGCCTAATATTCAGAGGATCGTTAGTGCCAGGAAAAGCCTAGTCATCCAGACATGAGGTAGAGATATTCAGAGAGTACGGGTGTCTGAACTGTTCACATTAAACGTAAGTCATGAGAGTGCCTTTTGTTCCCGATTCCTGTCTCCAAGATATGAAATACCGTTGTGAAGCAGCCTGGATTGGTAGACTGTTCCGCCGTGCAGCACTGTATTGCGGGCCGATGCGTGGCAAGGATAGTTCCCGGCTTGCCAACTTTAGAATGCGCATTATCTCAGGAGCCGTTCGCCACCGATTAAAATATGTGTACCCTCTATAAGTCTGAAACATGAAGTTTTCTACGCAAGCTGGGAAAAATACCCTTTAGCTAAAAGTGGAATAAGTATGCGTTCAGAGCTTATTAGATTGTCTGGCTTAGCTTTATCTCCCTCAGCTCTCCCCCCCTTCCTACGGCACCTCCTCATCGCCCCACTCTCCCACCATCAGTAGCGCACACATTGGCTACATCGGTCCAACATGTCGTCCTCATTAGGTCCAGAACACGTAGTTCCTTCAACATAAGTAATATCCGACATCCTTCAAGGCGCCAGTCACTCTACCACATCAAGCAATAAGCTCTGCATAATTATAGGAATGTGGTGCATATTATTACATTAATATTTCGTATTGTATGTATCCCAGGGCAATACCAAGTCGAATTACGTTGCAAAGGCAGGCTTGTCTGACGATTAACAACTAAAGGCGGAATTATCTGACGATTGTTAACCACCGGCATGTTTTTCTGACAATGAGCATATGGAAGCTGGGGTATCGGAAATCTATTTGCAGCATCGGTGTCCTCTAACAACAAATGTCCGGAGTCACAGCCTTCCAGCGACCTTGTCCTGCGTCAAATGTGCTCCTGCACCAAATTAGCTTCGGAGCGCAGCGTGGTCGATACACAGCGTGGAGGTGGGCCAAGAGACCAAGCACCTGGATAATGTGTCTCGAACGTCTATATTTTCAAGGCCATTCAAGTATGCTGCCAGGTCAGCTGGTGCAGGTGCCCGACCGAGCAATTGGTCACCGCTACAGTTGTCCCACGTATAGGCTTCAACAAATATGTTGACTTACGCAAATATTGCTTACAATCGGCCACCTGGGGTATGGCCTCATGCATAGGGAGGTTCGCTAGTGCTGGCTCCTAGTTGAAGGGATCAAAGATTATATTTTAGCGTGTTTTTTTCACACTGATGACCAAACGTGTGGAAGGATTGACGAGGCCCGCTCACCCTTCCCTTGACGTGTCCAAGATGGCCATCACACTTCTCATCGTCACACTGTTCATCTGGCCCAGATAATCGTCACACTGCTCACCGTCACTCTGCTCATCTGGCCAAGATAGCCGTCACACTGCTCACTGTCACACTGCTCACCGTCACCCCGCTCACCTGGCCAAGATAACCGTCACACTGCTCACCGTCACCCTGTCCACCTGACCAAGATAACCGTCACACTGCTCACCGTCACCCTGCCCACCTGGCCAAGATAGCCGTCACACTGCTCACTGTCACACTGCTCACCGTCACCCCGCTCACCTGGCCAAGATAACCGTCACACTGCTCACCGACACACTGCCTACCTGACCAAGATAACCGTCACACTGCTCACCGTCACACTGCTCACCTGGCCAAGATAACCGTCACACTGCTCACCGTCACTCTGTCCACCTGACCAAGATAACCGTCACACTGCTCACCGTCACCCTGTCCACCTGGTCAAGATAGCCGTCACACTGCTCACTGTCACACTGCTCACCGTCACCCCGCTCACCTGGCCAAGATAACCGTCACACTGCTCACTGTCACACTGCTCACCTGGCCAAGATAACCGTCACACTGCTCACGGTCACACTGCTCACCTGGCCAAGCTGGCTGCCATGAAGAGCAAGCTGATGGAGAACGGCATCAGGTTGAAGTGGAGCAGAGCTTCCATTTTGCTGGCAGTGACGACACGCTGCAACGAACCAGCGCAGACGTCAGTCTAGTGCATTCCTCTCCAACGTTCGGAGGGGCACTAACAGCACGCATCAGCTGACCAGCGCAGGCGTCAGTCTAGTGCAGTCCTCTCCAACGTTCGGAGGGGCACTAACAGCACGTATCAGCTGACCAGCGCAGGCGTTAGTCGGATGCAATCCTCGTAAACGTTCGGAGAACGGAACCACATGTAAAGGAGTGGTTTGGCAAAATGTTCTGTGGAGCAAAATTAATCATATTTTAAAGAAAACTTTAAAAAAATATCTTTGTCGTTAGCATGTGTCACCACTTGTCTGTTTGCACAATTCGTAAATCGTGTCACGATATCCGATGACATTAGTTGCAGGATGTTGCAGCAGTCAGTTTCGCGATCGACGAAGATGTCATGTTTGTCGAGAAACAAAGTACCGAGAATACCACCATACACTTCCTAATATTGTCATTTATTTATCGTTGTTGGTCGTGGTGGATTCTGCCTGGGCTACAGTGTAATGGTGCAACCGCAGCAGCAGCCGCTGCCGGCCACAATGTCACTCCCGTCGCCGCTGCGGTCAGACACATGTCAGCGCCGCCGCCGCCATCATGTCAGGACACAACGTCGCCGCCGCCGTCGTGTCAGGACACAAGGTCGCCGCCGCCGTCGTGTCAGGACACAACGTCGCCGCCGCCGTCGTGTCAGGACACAACGTCGCCGCCGCCGCCGCCGTCATGTCAGGACATAACGTCGCCGCCGCCGTCGTGTCAGGACCCAACGTCGCCGCCGCCGTTGTGTCAGACATAACGTCGCCGCCGCCGTCGCCGTCGTGTCAGACACAACGTCGCCGCCGCCGTCGCCGTCGTGTCCGGACACAACGTCATCACCTCCGCCGCCGCGGCGTCCGGACACAACGTCGCCACCTCCGCCGCCGCCGCGTCCGGACACAACGTCGTCACCTCCGCCGTCGCGGCATCCAGACACAACGTCGTCACCTCCACCGCCGCGGCGTCCGGACACAACGTCGTCACCTCCGCCGCCGCGGCATCCGGACACAACGTCGTCACCTCCGCCGCCGCGGCGTCCGGACACAACGTCGTCACCTCCGCCGCCGCGGCGTCCGGACACAACGTCGTCACCTCCGCCGCCGCGTCGTCCGGACACAACGTCGCCACCTCCGCCGCCGCGGCGTCCGGACACAACGTCGTCACCTCCGTCGCCGTCGTGTCCGGACACAACGTCGTCACCTCCGCCGCCGCGGCGTCCGGACACAACGTCGTCACCTCGGCCGCCGCAGCCTCCGGACACAACGTCGTCACCTCCGCCGCCGCGGCGTCCGGACACAACGTCGTCACCTCCGTCGCCGTCGTGTCCGGACACAACGTCGTCACCTCCGCCGCCGCGGCGTCCGGACACAACGTCGTCACCTCGGCCGCCGCGGCCTCCGGACACAACGTCGTCACCTCCGCCGCCGCGGCGTCCGGACACAACGTCGCCACCTCCGCCGCCGTCGTGTCCGGACACAACGTCGTCACCTCGGCCGCCGCGGCGTCCGGACACAACGTCGTCACCTCCGCCGCCGCGTCGTCCGGACACAACGTCGCCACCTCCGCCGCCGCGGCGTCCGGACACAACGTCGTCACCTCCGTCGCCGTCGTTTCCGGACACAACGTCGTCACCTCCGCCGCCGCGGCGTCCGGACACAACGTCGTCACCTCGGCCGCCGCGGCCTCCGGACACAACGTCGTCACCTCCGCCGCCGCGGCGTCCGGACACAACGTCGCCACCTCCGCCGCCGTCGTGTCCGGACACAACGTCGTCACCTCCGCCGCCGCGGCGTCCGGACACAACGTCGTCACCTCGGCCGCCGCGGCGTCCGGACACAACGTCGCCACCTCCGCCGCCGCGGCGTCCGGACACAACGTCGTCCCCTCCGCCGCCGCGGCGTCCGGACACAACGTCGCCACCTCCGCCGCCGTCGCGTCCGGACACAACGTCGCCACCTCCGCCGCCGCCGCGGCGTCCGGACACAACGTCGTCACCTCGGCCGCCGCGGCGTCCGGACACCTCAGGTGTGATGACCTGGCTGGCCAGCTGCGAATCGTCCGGTACCCGACGTGCAGGCATTGATAGCCACTGGAACTGAGTGGCACTTCCACTTCACCCGAACCCGTTCCATGGACAATTCTGTCCATCTGGCATGCGTCGCTAAGAATGTTTTACAGGTGTAGTCGCGAACTTCCTGCATGAATGTCCGTCGGATGTTCTGGAGTGTACATGATGACATTATAATAAGTAGTGACATATGCTTTCGTTACAACGGCCACAGTGATAGTGGGGTGTATGATATTCATGGGTAGGGTATGAGTGAACATTACATTCTGACATTCTTGATGGCCGACCAACCAGCCATCAAGCCCGCCGAGTGCCGACCAACTTTCAAATCATGTATCATTATGCCAGCTGGTGCCCAGTCGGGACACGAAAACGTGGACCAGCCGGGGTCCACAGTGGGCTACATGAAGGAGACCGGGGCCAATCAGGAGGCAGTTGGGAATCAATCGGGGCAGGTCAAGAGTCAGACTGATTCCAGAGTGCCGACTGGCTATTCGCCAGATTCCGAGGACTGATGTTACTGCCTGCACGGAGGCGTTCCAATGCTGGCGAAATGATGTCGTTTGTTTGGAGCGCCGCCAGGTGGTCTTCAGTATCACCTGTCGGCGGTGCCGTCCGCCACCTGCAGTTGAGTGTGACCACACTAGGTCAAGTGACCACCCCTTCCACCACAGCGACCACCGTGTGGGTCACTGTGCGTGCCGTGGCGCTGACCGGTGACCTGACCTGTGCACTCCGCGGCGTCCATGACCGGACGTCGGCTTGGGGTGCCCGGCGCGACCCTGCTGGACAAGGTCACAGCTGCCCTCGGCCCTCGGCAGGGTCGTGCTGGGTGTATTGCGGAGCGAAGCTGCCGTTGCCGGCTGACTGCCCTCGCTTCCACCCCGCCCGCTGGTCTCCAGTTGAAGGCACGTCATTGGACTTCGTCCTAATGGGCGTCCAATCGAATCGCTGCCTGCTCAAGCGGAAACGAATCTGAACGAGATAGTCAAGTCTGACGTGCGTTCGTCGACATTTCTCTCTCTCTCTCTCTCTCTCTCTCTCTCTCTCTCTCTCTCTCTCTCTCTCTCTCTCTCTCTCTCTCTCTCTCTCTCTCTCTCTCTCTCTCTCGCTCTCGCTCTCGCTCTCGCTCTCTCTCTCTCTCTCTTTTTGTTCTCTCTCTCTCTTTCTCTTTCTCTCTATATCATATACATATCTCAATTTTCTCCCAAGAGATAGGCAATGAAACATTGACTTAAATTGGTTCCATTGAAACATCTCCTGGTAGAAAATGGAGAGACGTATATGATATAGAAAGAAAGAGAGAGAGAGAGAGAGAGAGAGAGCGAGAGAGAGAGAGACAGAGAGAGAGGAATGAGATAGGAGAGATGATAGATAGAAGAGATAAGAGAGGAGAGAGTTTTCAAGTCTATTGTCCCCACAACACGCCCACAAGCATAACGCTATGCTATTACAGTATTGAAACGTATGTGACTGATTTGCGTGTATGGATCTTGGGGGTATATTTGATGTTATGTTGAACCATTTACCCAGCCAGTTGATTTATATTGGAGCTTTCGGTCCCCGCTGACGTCTTGGACACTCTGGTTGACTTAAAGCGTTGTACAGAAAACTGTTCCTAAATTCCGGGATGACCAAGACTCCAGTAGAGAGATCTATCAATAAAGCATCGCAAGTGGCTGACTGAGCAGTTAAATCCGACATAAAAAATCCATTTGGGTTGGTGTATGCCACGACAAAGTCCATGAGTACTTCCAAACATCCCAGCACGCCGTTCATGAACCATTGAGTTGAAATTTCTTATTTATGATTATAATTAATTTGAAACACACTGACGATATTTGTTTTTTCTTCAGATTAAGCTTGTGCATTTGTGTTCCGATAAATATTCTCACTTTGTCGAAGAAGGTTTTCATAAACACGTGGAACATATTCTCACAAAGAAGAGGAAACCCAAAGAAACCAATTGTTTTCCTGACGTTTTACATTTAAATATTAATATTTAAGAGAGGAAATGCAATGCAGCAGACGTTCAGGCGTCTGGAAGTGTAATGTGCAGCAATGGAAGTGCTGGCAGTACAGCAATGTGTCCAGGCACATGGCTATGTGCGAGCCTGTATCGAGTGCGAACTTCGCATAGCATCGCTGTAGTTGTTCCCTCCCCCTCGCGATCTCGGACGGGACTTTCAGAACAGCACTTCTATGCTGGGCAGTGTTTCACCATCGATACACATGCAACTGCAAAAGCATTCCGGACCGCAAAAGCATTCTGGATTTGACAATTCACACGGGCATGCGTCACATATTTCGCATGTCACGTGGCGCGTGTTGGTCGTGTGCCGGCGGCGAATCTCTACCAACGCAGCCCCTCACGCTCCGGCCCACCACGTCCAATCGATCGATCAATCTCCGGGGAGTGCTCGTGGCGACCGAGGAGTGGCTACCGGAACAGCGGGACCGATAGCCAAGCCGTTGGGGGCGTGGACCGGTCGCGAGTCTTGAGCGTCGCGGGTCGCTCACTGCCGGGCCGTCGTAGGTTGGATGGTGGTGAAGGTTCCCACGTGAGACGCGACGAGGAGCAGCGGTGAAGGGCGTGGCGGCGGTATCCCCAGAGTAGATGTGGGAGTGTGATGTGGGAAGGCCCGCGGCAATATTTCCGCGTGAAGTGGGTCATTAGTCTGTGGGAGCCAGACGACCCGCAGGCATTCAAATTAGTGGGCACTTTCCATCCCCAAGTTATTCACATCTTTCAGTCTCACCGACGTACCCCTCTGCTACCATTTTACAAAGGCAGATTTCAGTTTTTAGGGGAAGAAAATAAGCCCCGGCATTTTTGGGAAGTATGACGGAGAAAAAATACAGATGCTCGCAACATACAGCTCTGAAAATAGACGTTTTTGCGACGAAAAATGATGACGTGCATTTATGACGGAGCGCTGAGGTATGATTTAGCTGAACTTCTCTGACGAGTGGATTATTGTTCTATATGTGTGGAATGACTTGTGATCTTTGCACATTTTCCCTCTGACTCAATGTTGAGCACTTCTTATTTTGAGATATTTAGGTCCGATAAAATTGCCCTTCCCATGGGTCCAAAAGACTCACTTCTGTCCGAATGTTTGCGCTGAGCTAAAACGCATTATGTGGGTGGCAGCCACGGCGAGGTCCGAACGCTCGAATATACACAAAGAAGTCCAGATAAGCGATGTGATCCATCAGGTCCGCCAAGCTTAATCTGACAGTTTCTATTTTCGCAACATGGTTTCAATTCCTGCTATATTTACTCAGAATCTGACGCTAAAATAGCTGTTGGAGTCTTTCACACAAACATTTTCTATACAGTTCGCCCAGTCTTTGTCCAAAGAAGGGGTAGTGTGGCGGCACTTCCAGGTCGACTCGACTCGGCAGCCGACAGGCCACCGGACGGTGAGCATAGCTTAGCGACTAGTCATGCCCGTGGTCCGGGCGGCAGGTCGTGCCCGTGGTCCGGGCGGCAGGTCGTGCCCGTGGTCCGGGCGGAAGGTCGTGCCCGTGGTCCGGGCGGCAGGTCGTGCCCGTGGTCCGGGCGGCAGGTCGTTCCCGTGGTCCGGGCGGCAGGTCGTGCCCGTGGTCCGGGCGGCAGGTCGTGCCCGTGGTCCGGGCGGCAGGTCGTGCCCGTGGTCCGGGCGGCAGGTCGTGCCCGTGGTCCGGGCGGCAGGTCGTTCCCGTGGTCCGGGCGGCAGGTCGTGCCCGTGGTCCGGGCGGCAGGTCGTGCCCGTGGTCCGGGCGGCAGGTCGTGCCCGTGGTCCGGGCGGCAGGTCGTGCCCGTGGTCCGGGCGGCAGGTCGTGCCCGTGGTCCGGGCGACAAGTCGTGCCCGTGGTCCGGGCGGCAGGTCGTGCCCGTAGTCCGGGTGGCAGGTCGTGCCCGTGGTCCGGGCGGCAGATCGTGCCCGTAGTCCGGGTGGCAGGTCGTGGCCCTGGTCCGGGCGGTAGGTCGTGCCCGTGGTCCGGGCGGTAGGTCGTGCCCGTGGTCCGGGCGGCAGGTCGTGCCCGTGGTCCGGGCGGCAGGTCGTGGCCCTGGTCCGGGCGGTAGGTCGTGGCCGTGGTCCGGGCGGTAGGTCGTGCCCGTGGTCCGGGCGGCAGGTCGTGCCCGTAGTCCGGGTGGCAGGTCGTGCCCGTGGTCCGGGCGGCAGGTCGTGCCCGTGGTCCGGGTGGCAGGTCGTGCCCGTGGTCCGGGCGGCAGGTCGTGCCCGTGGTCCGGGCGGCAGGTCGTGCCCGTGGTCCGGGCGGCAGGTCGTGCCCGTGGTCCGGGCGGCAGGTCGTGCCCGTGGTCCGGGCGGCAGGTCGTGCCCGTGGTCCGGGCGACAAGTCGTGCCCGTGGTCCGGGCGGCAGGTCGTGCCCGTAGTCCGGGTGGCAGGTCGTGCCCGTGGTCCGGGCGGCAGATCGTGCCCGTAGTCCGGGTGGCAGGTCGTGGCCCTGGTCCGGGCGGTAGGTCGTGCCCGTGGTCCGGGCGGTAGGTCGTGCCCGTGGTCCGGGCGGCAGGTCGTGCCCGTGGTCCGGGTGGCAGGTCGTGGCCCTGGTCCGGGCGGTAGGTCGTGGCCGTGGTCCGGGCGGTAGGTCGTGCCCGTGGTCCGGGCGGCAGGTCGTGCCCGTAGTCCGGGTGGCAGGTCGTGCCCGTGGTCCGGGTGGCAGGTCGTGCCCGTAGTCCGGGTGGCAGGTCGTGGCCCTGGTCCGGGCGGTAGGTCGTGCCCGTGGTCCAGGCGGCAGGTCGTGCCCGTGGTCCGGGTGGCAGGTCGTGCCCGTAGTCCGGGTGGCAGGTCGTGCCCGTAGTCCGGGCGACAAGTCGTGCCCGTGGTCCGGGCGCCTTGCTGCAAAACCTCCCAGCATCACAATAATGGTTGAAGAATGCTTGACTGTGACATTTGTGTGGCTTCTCAAGCAGTCGGGCGATGCATCGCAAACAATTTTTAAAAGGGATGTTCTTTGTGTTATATTAAACGCATGTAAATGGATGGCTGGATAGTGAGTGAAACCCACTACGAGAAGTAACTCAGCTACGAAAGAGATGCTATGCGAAACGATTGGCCCTCCATCAGGCCAATTACATTATCTTTCCCTGAAATGTCGACGAACGCACGTCAGAATTGACTATCTCGTTCAGATTCGTTTCCGCTTGAGCAGGCAGCGATTCGATTCGACGCTCATTAGGACGAAGTCCAATGACGTGCCTTCAACTGGAGACCAGCGGGCGGAGTGGAAGCGAGGGCAGTCAGCCGGCAACGGCAGCTTCGCTCCGCAATACGCCCAGCACGACCCTGCCGAGGGCCGAGGGCAGCTGTGACCTTGTCCAGCAGGGTCGCGCCGGACACTCCAAGCCGACGTCCGGTCATGGACGCCGCGGAGTGCACAGGTCAGGTCACCGGTCAGCGCCACGGCACGCACAGTGACCCACACGGTGGTCGCTGTGGGGGAGGGGGTGGTCACTTGACCTCGTGTGGTCACACTCAACTGCAGGTGGCGGACGGCACCGCCGACAGGTGATACTGAAGACCACCTGGCGGCGCTCCAAACAAACGACATCATTTCGCCAGCATTGGAACGCCTCCGTGCAGGCAGTAACATCAGTCCTCGGAATCTGGCGAATAGCCAGTCGGCACTCTGGAATCAGTCTGACTCTTGACCTGCCCCGATTGATTCCCAACTGCCTCCTGATTGGCCCCGGTCTCCTTCATGTAGCCCACTGTGGACCCCGGCTGGTCCACGTTTTCGTGTCCCGACTGGGCACCAACTGACATAATGATACATGACTTGAAAGTTGGTCGGCACTCGGCGGGCTTGATGGCTGGTTGGTCGGTACTCAGCGGACGGTCAGCTGCCGGAACGACTTCTTTTCTCTCTGAACGTTCTGTCTGCATGGCTATGAATACTCACTGGCCGGTTTTCTGCCGGACCGATTCCTTGTTGGCTAGTCACCAACCGCTCGTGCGAGTTGACGTCAGCAGAGCTGAAGGTCAGATGCGAGTTGACGAGCCGTCAATAATGGCGACTATTGAGGGCTCGGGGTGGCCGCACAGTTTGCCAGCGGACCTCAGACCCCCGCCGTCGGAGCTGCACTCTATCGAATAATTGATGGGTCGGACCACATGGCAACACCCGTGGGTCGGACCACATGGTAATACCGGTGGGTCCGACTACATTGTGCATATCACTGGTGGGTCAGACCACGAGGTAGCACCGGTGGGTCAGAACACATAGTAGCACCAGTGGGTCAGACCTCGTGGTAGCCCCAATGGATGAGACCACATGGTAGCCCCGGTGGGTCAGACCACGTGACTCAAACAGCATGCGGGTCAGACCACATGACAGTGTGGGTCAGACCACATGTTATTACCGGTGGATCGGATCATAGGTCAACACCGGTTTCGCAAACTCCTTCAATATGATGATATCGCATGACACAGAATGCTATATATACGATACATCGCAGGATGCCAAGCGTGCGTCGTGCATGTAGAAGTTCAGCGTATGATAGAGACGCTGTAGGACACCGGCAGGCACCGGCCGGCAGGACTGACAGTCAGCAGACACCGGCCTGCAGGACTGGCAGTCAGCAGACACCGGCGGATACCGGTCTGAAGGACTGACAGTCAGCAGACACCGGCAGGCACCGGCCGGCAGGACTGACAGTCAGCAGACACCGGCAGGCACCGGCCGGCAGGACTGACAGTCAGCAGACACCGGCGGACACCGGCCGGCAGGACTGACAGTCAGCAGACACCGGCGGACACAGGCCGGTAGGACTGACAGTCAGCAGACACCGGCAGACACCGGCCGGCAGGACTGACAGTCAGCAGACACCGGCGGACACCGGCCGGCAGGACTGACAGTCAGCAGACACCGGGCGGTAGGACTGACAGTCAGCAGACATCGGCAGACACAGGCCGGCAGGACTGACAGTCAGCAGACACCGGGCGGTAGGACTGACAGTCAGCAGACACCAGCAGACACCGGCCGGCAGGACTGACAGTCAGCAGACACCGGCGGATACGGGCCTGAAAGACTGACAGTCAGCAGACACCGGCAGACACAGGCCGGCAGGACTGACAGTCAGCAGACACCGGCCTGCAGGACTGACAGTCAGCAGACACCGGCCGGCAGGACTGACAGTCAGCAGACACCGGCGGATACGGGCCTGAAGGACTGACAGTCAGCTTACACCAGCAGACACCGGCCGGCTGGACTGACAGTCAGCTTACACCGGCGGATACGGGCCTGAAGGACTGACAGTCAGCGGACACCGGCGGACACCGGCCGGCAGGACTGACAGTCAGCAGACACCGGCGGACACCGGCCGGCAGGACTGACAGTCAGCAGACACCAGCAGGCACCGGCCGGCAGGACTGACAGTCAGCAGACACCGGGCGGTAGGACTGACAGTCAGCAGACACCGGCGGACACCGGCCGGCAGGACTGACAGTCAGCAGACACCGGCCTGCAGGACTGGCAGTCAGCAAACACCGGCGGACACCGGCCGGCAGGACTGGCAGTCAGCAGACACCGGCGGATGCGGGCCTGAAGGACTGACAGTCAGCAGACACCGGCGGACACCGGCCTGCAGGACTGGCAGTCAGCAAACACCGGCGGACACCGGCCGGCAGGACTGACAGTCAGCAGACACCGGCAGACACCGGCCGACAGGACTGGCAGTCAGCAAACACCGGCGGACACCGGCCGGCAGGACTGGCAGTCAGCAGACACCGGCGGACACCGGCCTGCAGGACTGGCAGTCAGCAAACACCGGCGGACACCGGCCGGCAGGACTGACAGTCAGCAGACACCGGCGGACACCGGCCTGCAGGACTGGCAGTCAGCAAACACCGGCGGACACCGGCCGGCAGGACTGACAGTCAGCAGACACCGGCAGACACCGGCCGGCAGGACTGACAGTCAGCAAACACCGGCGGACACCGGCCGGCAGACAAGGACTGACAGTCAGCAGACACCGGCAGACACCGGCCGGTAGGACTGACATTCAGCATACACCGGCAGACACCGGCCGGCAGGACTGACAGTCAGCAGACACCGGCAGACACCGGCCGGCAGGACTGGCAGTCAGCAGACACCGGCGGACACCGGCCGACAGGACTGGCAGTCAGCAAACACCGGCGGACACCGGCCGACAGGACTGGCAGTCAGCAGACACCGGCAGACACCGGCCGACAGGACTGGCAGTCAGCAAACACCGGCAGACACCGGCCGACAGGACTGACAGTCAGCAGACACCGGCAGACACCGGCCGACAGGACTGGCAGTCAGCAGACGCCGATATCATTTGCGAGCGTGTGCATTATTTGCTTCAGGAATTTGGGTGCTACTATCTATAATATAGATGGTAAGCGCACTGCACATATCTTTGCGAACGTGTACAGTATTTGCTTCAGGAATTTGGATGCTACTGTCATTCCTGTCATATTATTCTGAGCTAGTTCTCGGCAGGTATGCGATTCGACTTCCTGCGTTAATTGTGAAACATATCATTATAACGTAGCATTCCCAAGGGATATCGAAAGAGGGAACTGAAATAAGCTTCAAGGACCTCAAAGCTAACTTCATTCAAATCAGTTTTTGTTTGCGCTGCCCCAGCATTCAAAATGCACCGCAAAAAGAACCTGATCCCTAAAGGCAGGTGAAAACATTGTCCCCTAGAATTGTGGTGAACAGGGTCCCCTGAGGAACTCCTGAACATGATTTGGCACTCGTGCGGATAGTCATGCTGCTCTGCTGATTTCTTGTTCGATGTCAACTGACAATTGACAACGGCAGACCTTAACTCATAGCGTGTGGCCCACTCCATAAAACCTAACAAAATCCTTAAGCCAACAATATACATCTTAGTCCTATTGATTATTGATGAGAGAAACAGAAGAAAAATACGAAAGCGTGCCTACAATATGACCGACAGCAGATACCCTAAGTGTTTATAGAACGGCACATGAGTGGCGTGCACCACGAAGGCGCACGGAGTGTGTCCTGCTCCATGTGGAGCCTGGCGGTGCTGGTGTGCCACACCAACCGTGGACGAGTGCTCCGTGCCGCCGGCGGTGGCCGCCAGCCCCCGTTCGCGGCAGTCATTACGACACTCGGGGCCACGCTCTCGGCCGACCGACAGCCGAGTCGGCCGGCGGTGTCCGTCGCGAGCTGGCGGCGGCTCGCCCTCCGACACCATTACGGCAGACGGTCGGCATCCGACACCATTACGGCAGACGGTCGCCCTCCGACACCATTACGGCAGACGGTCGGCATCCGACACCATTACGGCAGACGGTCGCCCTCCGACACCATTACGGCAGACGGTCGGCATCCGACACCATTACAGCAAACGGTCGGCATCCGACACCATTACGGCAGACGGTCGCTCTCCGACACCATTACGGCAGACGGTCGGCATCCGACACCATTACAGCAAACGGTCGGCATCCGACACCATTACGGCAGACGGTCGGCATCCGACACCATTACAGCAGACGGTCGGCATCCGACACCATTACGGCAGACGGTCGGCATCCGACACCATTACGGCAGACGGTCGGCATCCGGCACCATTACGGCAGACGGTTGGCATCCGACACCATTACGGCAAGCGGTCGGCATCCGACGCCATTACGGCAGACGGTCAGCATCCGACACCATTACGGCAAACGGTCGGCATCCGACACCATTACGGCAAACGGTCGGCATCCGACACCAATACGGCAAACGATCGGCATCCGGCACCATTACGGCAAACGGTCGGCATCCGACACCATTACGGCAGACGGTCGCCGTTGGTCGGCCTCCGACACCAGCACGGTAGAGGGTGTCCGACAGTCGGCCTCCGACACCAGCACGGTAGAGGGTGTCCGACAGTCGGCCTCCGACACTAGCACGGTAGAGGGTGTCTGACAGTCGGCCTCCGACACTAGCACGGTGGAGGGTGTCCGACAGTCGGCCTCCGACACCAGCACGGTGGAGGGTGTCCGGACGTCGCCCTCCAACACCATTACGATGAACGGCCGGCCGCCGCCGCCTGCCCACTCTCCGTCGGCGGTGACTCGTGTCGCCGCCCGCCGCCAGAGATGAACGCCGCCGCCCTCTGATGAAATGGCCTCGGCGAACGGCGGTGATCCGCTATCGGCCGTGTTTACAAACAGACACAATGTGCGACGGCACGACGACAAAATGAAGAATAACGCTGTTCTGCTCGAGCTGGCCGGCCAGGCTCGCCACACACTAGCTTGGGTCCCAGCCATTTTGGCCGCCAACGGTACGATCGGATATGTACGTACCCACTGCTGTGTGCGTGCAAGCAAACTCGAAATATTAGTGGCCTGGACTGACGATAGTTGTTGATGCATTCTGTGCATATAATGCAACGCGTAGTTCGACCATGGACGAGACGAAGAAGATCAGGGACGATTCTTTGATATTCCACGACGGTGATTATCCATCGGTTATGTTCAGCATAAGGACAACAGATACAAATGGTAAAGGACTTTAGGAAATATTTTCCCAACCTTCATCTGTGTCCGGCCTCTGTGTGACTGTGTTTACGCAGAGGAGGCTCGGTGTGTATGCGTTCATATAGAGGAAGTTCGGTGTGAATGTTTTGTGTTCGCTGTTGAAGTGTATTTATATTTCTTGTGCTTCCCGCGGTAATGCTGTGATCGCTGATCCAGCAGGGTACGCGCAGGAACAAGCAACCACACTGGGTAAAAGCAGCTCAAGAACAGTTCCGGTTTTCAGCAGTAAGAAGAGTTTCGTGACTTCATGATTACCCACTTTAAGAACATAAGCAACTTAGAACCGCACCTAGTGTATGCCGCAGGCACGCTATTCTCAAGAAGATAGACATTGAGAATGAGAATTAGCTTCCAGGATTGGTGATGGTATTGGAAAGTATTAGCAATTAGGTGCATGCTCACTGCTTAGCTGCTCAGTTTAGTTGGATAGTATTGTTTTGTTCTGAGCCGGCAACATTGCTGTCAGTGATGACCACGAGAAAAATAGTCTACTCTTGTGTCTATACAAGTGTTCATACCAATCATTGCGATCATGAAACTTCACGTACTCCGTTTGTTGCTGTTCTCAAGTTCTAGTCGCCTTACTCAGAACTAGATCTCCTTTTAAGTTTCGATGACATCATATATATTTTTGCCCAACAATACTTCCTCTGCAATGGGTGCGAAAAAGAAAGAACAGGTTGTCTGGGAAACAAGAAGAAAGAAAGTAGAAAGAAAAGGTTACATGGAGTACTATTGGCACAAGTACGACACACCGCGCCACCTATAGTGGCCCGGCAGTATCCCTTCATAGGTCGCCAACAGAGGGCAGTTCGATGACTTCACAAGCCTTTGTCCGATAGCGGTACAACGCCCGACCCCATGGCCCACGGTTGGCTAATTGCTCTCGTCTGTTCAATGTTCTTAATGGCACCGCCCAATGGTGCCATTGACTGTTGAAACATATTCCGCCAGGTGGTGCTCTGGTGTGCTTTATTTTGTCTCTTGAACTGTCTTATGATAGCGTTGCTCATTGGCAAATCCATCTGACTTGCAAAAGGGGAAGCAAGCATGGGTGGAAAACCGGTGGGTTTTTGGAAAACCTTGATAAGCTGCAAACCCTGGTGAGGTAACTGGAAATATAACTTGCTGAGCGCGGGGAAGGGGAGGATGTCTTGAGACGGCATAGGTAGAAATTATTTTCTTTCGGTTGGGAGAGCAAGTACATGTTGGCTGTATTAATAGTGAAGATATTTACTCTGCTACCAAGGAGGTGGGCAAATGTCCGTTGGCCCTTTGCTACACCGAACCCCCCCCCTCCTCCCACCCCCACCCCCACCACCACCACCACCACCATTTTTGAGCCCCTTGGAGCACAATAGGGAGGGAGTTGAACAAGTTGGTCAACATAGGTTGCGATAAGTCGAACTAGAAACGGGGCGCTTCAACCCCCCACTCCAGTATTCGACGGAAAATGCCCAGGAGCAGAACCTGAGGGCCTCGGTGGGGCCGGCCGGCTTCCAGAGACACGGCACGTTGCTTTACGATACCAGTTCCGGCTTTGGTCCACCAGTTTCAAGGGGCGAGGGCACAATTTCAAGGATTATTCCGGTGAGAAAATTGGCACGAGATCCAGAGAACATCAGAGCATTTGATGTCTCACCTTCGAGACCAAACCCTAGACTCACTACTGCTGGTGACACTGATGGTAGTAGCTGTTGGGTTGTGTGACAATGTTTTTTGTTGTTGAGCTGTGAGGCAGTTTTTGTTGTTGAGCTGTGGGTTAGTGATTGTTGTTGAGCTGTGTGACAGTGTTTGTTGCTGGCTTGCGTGACAGTGTTTGTTATAGGTCTGCGTGATGGTGCCTGTCGGTGAAGTTTGGTCAGCCCGGCGGACGCTAATGATGGTGCGTGGGAGCCGGCCCACCTGGCGCCATTGTGTGCCACCAGAATGCGACTCGCCGGCCGCCGTCGGCACGCCTGCTAGAGTGTGCTGACGCGTCTGTCGGCCACCGTCGGCACGCCGTGCTAGAGTGTGCTGACGTGTCTGCCGGCCGCCGTCGGCACGCCGTGCTAGAGTGTGCTGACGTGTCTGCCGGCCGCCGTCGGCACGTGCTGCTAGAGTGTGCTGACGTGTCTGCCGGCCGCCGTCGGCACGTGCTGCTAGAGTGTGCTGACGTGTCTGCCGGCCGCCGTCGGCACGCCGTGCTAGAGTGTGCTGACGCATCTGCCGGCCGCAGTCAGCACGTGCTGCTAGAGTGGGCTGACGTGTCTGTCAGCCACCGTCGGCACGTGCTGCTAGAGTGTGCTGACGTGTCTGCCGGCCGCCGTCGGCACGTGCTGCTGTGAGTGTGTCTGCCGGCCACCGTCGGCACGTGCTGCTGTGAGTGTGTCTGCCGGCCACCGTCGGCACGCCGTGCTAGAGTGTGCTGACGTGTCTGCCGGCCGCCGTCGGCACGTGCTGCTAGAGTGTGCTGACGTGTCTGCCGGCCGCCGTCGGCACGTGCTGCTAGAGTGTGCTGACGTGTCTGTCGGCCACCGTCGGCACGTGCTGCTAGAGTGTGCTGACGTGTCTGCCGGCCGCCGTCGGCACGTGCTGCTGTGAGTGTGCCTGCCGGCCGCCGTCGGCACGCCGTGCCAGAGTGTGCTGACGTGTCTGCCGGCCGCCGTCGGCACGTGCTGCTAGAGTGTGCTGACGTGTCTGCCGGCCGCCGTCGGCACGTGCTGCTAGAGTGTGCTGACGTGTCTGTCGGCCACCGTCGGCACGTGCTGCTAGAGTGTGCTGACGTGTCTGCCGGCCGCCGTCGGCACGTGCTGCTAGAGTGGGCTGACGTGTCTGCTGACCGTTGATATCTGCTGTCAGCCCACTACTCCGGCTGGAAATCGACACCGCCTGTCCACCACGCAGCTCGCGATTGGCGCTCACGCACGTTCAAAGCGAAATGTCCGATGAAAATAACGGGTCAGTGCGGAGCAGAGTCTGACTGAGTCACAGGATTGGCGCCGAGCGACGAGCTGTGGTGTTGTGTTGTACGTGAGTCAACGCGGCAGCCTACTGCACTGATGTGACAGAAGCACCGTCACTGTCACTGTCAATCACTGACCGCACCTGACACTGATGTGACAGGAATACTGTCACTGCCACTGTCAACCACTGACCGTGCCTGATACTGGTGTGACAGGAGTACTGACTATGTCACTGTTAATTACTGAAGGCGCCTGACAGTTGTGGTAGTGCACGCTTAGACCTCACTGTCTACTAGCGATGCACAGATAGATCACGGTCTCTGTATTCTCTGTCCACGGCTCAGCTATGCACGCTGTTGTCTCTAGGTCTACCCTGACGCGACTGGGCCCTGCCGGGGCGAACAGTCGGAAGTGGGTCGCACGTCCGTGATGCCATAACCATAAGCCACTGCCCGCGCTCCGCACATGCGACTCACGCACAACAACAGTCACTGACACTGTCACTGTCTCTATCACTGTCACTGAACGCACCTCACTGTCACTGTCACTGTCACTGCCACTGTCGCTGTCAGTGTCACTGTCACTGTCACTGTCACTGTCACTGCCACTGCCACTGTCACTGTCGTCGTCGCTGTCAATCAATAGGCGCACCAGTGAGATGACGAGGTAGTGCGGTGACTACAGCGGTTGCAGCCGTCGCGCAGTTCTGTGAACTTCTCGCAGTGGTACTGGTTCTCATCGGACGGCTGCTTCAACGCCAGATACTGTTCCAGCAGGTCAGACACCTGGAGGTTCGTGCGAGGTTGAGGTGACAGATAGTCAGGCACGGTCAAGCGCAGGTCGGTGATACCGTCCAGATGGCGCGACACAGAGGCTCACGTGCAGCATGTGTAGGCTGTCTGGGCGCGACCGGCAAGCAGACGCCGCACCGGAGTCGGAGGTGGCGGCAGCATGTCAGTGGCACAGCCGCCCGGAGTCGGAGGTGGTGGCGCCATGTCAGCGGCACAGCCGCACCGGATTAGGAGGTGGTGGCGGCACGTCAGTGGCACAGCCGCCCGGAGTCGGAGGTGGCGGCACCATGTCAGTGGCACAGCCGCCCCACCGGAGTCGGTGGTGGCGGCGGCATGTCAGTGGCACAGCCGCCCCACCGGAGTCGGAGGTGGCGGCACCATGTCAGCGGCACAGCCGCACCTGAGTCGGAGGTGGCGGCGGTATGTCAGTGGCACAGCCGCCCCACCGGAATCGGAGGTGGCGGCGCCATGTCAGCGGCACAGCCGCACCTGAGTCGGAGGTGGCGGCGGTATGTCAGTGGCACAGCCGCCCCACCGGAATCGGAGGTGGCGGCGCCATGTCAGCGGCACAGCCGCACCGGAGTAGGAGGTGGCGGCGGCATGTCAGTGGCACAGCCGCCCGGAGTCGGAGGTGGCGGCGCCATGTCAGTGGCACAGCCGCACCGGAGTAGGAGGTGGTGTCGGCACCATGTCAGTGGAGCAGCCGCCCCACCGGAGTAGGAGGTGGTGGCGGCACGTCAACGGCACAGCCGCACCGGAGTCGGTGGTGGCGGCGGTATGTCAGTGGCACAGCCGCCCCACCGGAGTCGGAGGTGGCGGCGCCATGTCAGCGGCACAGCCGCCGTCGACCGACGGCTGACAACAGTCGCTCGACGGTGAGACGGTAGCGGCTTCTGGGAATCGCGATCGCCGCCGAAGTCTGTCTGGAGTGTGTCACACTGTCCGGCGAGCAGAGCGTCAGGCGGGGCCGCGCCGCCGCTCGACCAGCGGGGACGACACTCGAGGCCGGCGGACTGACGCGTCAGCGCACTGTCATCACGAGTCGCGACAGGTCGGCTCGGTGGCGGTCGTGTCCGCTGACCACCGTCCCTCAGAGACCGGGCCGGCTGGGTCAGCGGTCTCCATTGACGACCGTCCATAAGACACTGCATCCGGTTCGGTCGATCGTCTGTCAGAGACTGGACCAGCTGAGATGACAGCGTCCGTTGTCGACAGTCTGTGAAAGACTGAACAAGTTCGGACTGTGGTGACTGGGAGGCTTTCGAGGATGCTTGCGGTTGTGGTTGAGAGGTGCCAGGAGTCATGAACGTGAAGCACGTCCAAAAGGCACCTGAGCAATTATGAACAGTTTTTCTGACGGCCTGCCTCGAACTAGGGCGGCAGCGCTCGTGTGTGAAGGCGGACGTGGAGAAGGCGGGTCGCTCAAAGAACGCCAAGAACGCGAACACCCTCTGTAACGCCGCCAGGTGGCGCTGGCACTGACTGGACCGAGGGGTCATCACTTCATGACAGAACTCCGCTGAGTGGAAATGCGCCAGCAGTACAGCATTGATGTTAGCACGCGCTGCCGAGGTTGTTGAGACCGCGCCGTTGAGTTGAGTTGTTGTTGTTGAGGCGGCGGTGGCGGCAACACGGTGATGTGGCTGACATCAGAGCTGATGTGGAGGTCGGGGCCAGGGCCAGAACCGGGGTCGGCACCCGGGTCTGGGCCGGAGGGGTGAGACCGAGCGGGAGCCCGCAGCAGAGTATCGGTGGCGCGCCGTCCACCGCCGAGGACGGCCCGGTGGAGCATAGTAGTGTCCTCTAGTTGCTGACGAAGTAACCGTCAGGCCGTTTCCGAGGATGACGGCAACTGAAATCCGCTGGAGAAGCCATCGTGTTTCCCGCGGGTCGCCAGTCCGCGCCTGGATCTTGCTGCCGATGTCGCGCAGCAGGGCGAGGGCAGCGGGGCCGAGGACGCCGGCTGTCTCCATCGCGACCGGCTCAAAACGGCAGCAACGGTCGAGACACGTCATGCTATCCGTCAACTAGTTCGTAGGACATGTCCTTTAACTAGCCGTCATTCAAGCGTTCTACTAAGTATGACCTGCTAACTTGTCCTGCTAAACATGTCCTACTAAGCGTGTCCTCCAGAATGTGGCTTCGTCAGAACGACTAGTGGAACGCATGATGGTCAAATAAAATTATGCCAGATCACTCAAGTTTAATTTTCATGGAAGTTTGATGTTTGAAGATTTTTTTTTCAAGATCACCTTTGCTATTCTGGTAAGCCAAGCCTGCGTTTCATTTTCCTCCTTATGTTTGGCTTACCTTCACTTACTTCCAAATGGGAACAAGCAAAGCAATCGAACTTCGACGTCACAAATACCTTACACTACTTTGTTAAAAAGCATTCCGATAATGTTTTTGCAATCCAATACCTTCCAAAATATGCTCTCCAAATATAGGCATTCAAAGCATTGAATCGAACCTGGCCGTTATGCCAACCAAAATGTTTGTTGATTTGAATGCTTAGGTCATGGTATCGCCGGCCGGTCCGGGACATACGTGTGCGGCCGAGATCTGCGGCCGCTGAACTCCAGACCACACATCTCGAGGTGCGCTATCTCATCCGTCCTAGTCTGTGGCCGCTGAGCTCCAGACCACACATCTCGAGGTGCGCTATCTCATCCGTCCTAGTCTGTGGCCGCTGAGCTCCAGACCACACATCTCGAGGTGCGCTATCTCATCCGTCCTAGTCTGTGGCCGCTGAGCTCCAGACAACACATCTCGAGGTGCGCTATCTCATCCGTCCTAGTCTGTGGCCGCTGAGCTCCAGACCACACATCTCGAGGTGCGCTATCTCATCCGTCCTAGTCTGTGGCCGCTGAACTCCAGACCACACATCTCGAGGTGCGCTATCTCATCCGTCCTAGTGTGTGGCCGCTGAGCTCCAGACCACACATCTCGAGGTGCGCCATCTCATCTGTCCTAGTCTGTGGCCGCTGAGCTCCAGACCACACATCTCGAGGTGCGCTATCTCATCCGTCCTAGTGTGTGGCCGCTGAGCTCCAGACCACACATCTCGAGGTGCGCCATCTCATCCGTCCTAGTGTGTGGCCGCTGAACTCCAGACCACACATCTCGAGGTGCGCCATCTCATCCGTCCTAGTCTGTGGCCGCTGAGCTCCAGACCACACATCTCGAGGTGCGCTATCTCATCCGTCCTAGTCTGTGGCCGCTGAGCTCCAGACAACACATCTCGAGGTGCGCTATCTCATCTGTCCTAGTCTGTGGCCGCTGAGCTCCAGACCACACATCTCGAGGTGCGCTATCTCATCCGTCCTAGTCCGCGGACACTGTGTGACCGGCTCGTGCAAAGGCGCCTATCCTTCAGCAACCTCGTCTTCATGGGTCGCAGGGCTGTCCACGCTCCTCGCCGTCTCTTCATGGACGTTGACCTCCACTACTCGGGCAATAACATAGTCGGCTCCCAGATAACCGCGGACCCCATCCGAGCAACGGTATATCCGGGGCCCCAAATAATCGGCCTCATCCTAGTAGCGACATCGCCAGCCCCCAGCTAGCCGGCCCCCAACAGACATGGTCGCTACACGCAGCTGGCAGCTGGCTGTGCCCTTCACCGTCAGCTGGTCGTGCGGCTGGTTGTCCAATTGACACGGCTGCTGTCGTCGCTGTAACCACACCCCAGGAATCATCGATCACCTATATCAGCGGTCCGCCGAGCTTAGCGAGGCCCCTCCACCTCCGAGCTGCACTCCGCTTCAAAGCGGGCCAGTTTTCGTCATCCGACTGCCCGATGAAGGTTGGAATAAATAATGAACAAAGTTTGCTTTGAAGCAATTCTCGTGCTAAAATTGGGTTGCTATTTTCCGCTCGGCACACCTTATATTGAAACTGTGTCATCATCTATGTGAAATTTGGCCAAACCTGAGAATAGAAGTAGCCTGAACCTAATTGTTTTTTTTTCTGATGACCATCTTCCATTGACATCAAACATACTATTCCAGAAAGAAGCGCCGCATATCAGAATGCACTGGATCCTCCAATACTTCTGCCCCAGCGGTACGTCGTTGTATCGGTGGAGAATGTCGTGTTGCAGATTTTTTAGTTACATCAAGGGGCAACAACTTCTGCTACAGCAGCACTTACAGGCTTCCTATCATGAACTATTGTTAATTATAGGTAGGTATAAGTAACTGTTGTTTTGATGCTTGGTATCGCCAACTTCCTTCGGTTTGCAGATAAGTAACATTTTCAAGGCCGGTCGACAGAATTCCGAAACTTGTGCCACGGAACACCATCGGACATGCGCGGAACGACGCTGCGGTTGTTCTCAGGCACACGACCAAACATGTGCGCAGCCACACTGCGGTTGGTCCCAAGCACACAACCAAACATGTGCGGAACCTCCAGTCATATTTCGACGCACGATCCACAGTGATCTAGATCTACAAATCTAAATTTCAGAAAGCATTTTATGACGCCAAAAGTCCCGCCCACATGCGTAGTGTTGAGCAGAAATGTGTATGACAAAGGAAGTATTTGAAATCCATACCGAGAAAAAAATATCAGAAAGGGCATGAAATGGACCCTGGCGAAAGTCGTAAATGTGATTAAGTTTCTGCTGCCAAGTTCCAACATGTTCCTGTGGCGACTGAGCCAAGCACTTGACTGCAGAAGGAGAACTGGCACTGCACAACAGCTGTCCAGAGATGACAGCACATCTCTCCTCTATACTTACTGCAAATTGTTCTCGTATGCATAGCGCAAATTGTTCCCAATGTATTTTGGCTGTATTAGCAAAGGCACAAGCCAATACATCTGGCAACCGCAAGGAGTGTGTAAATATTTCTGCTGAACCAATAAGGCTAAGCACAATTGCGTAACACTAGATGACTTAATGCTTAGTGTTAGTTTTCCGATTGGTGATGCCTATGAGCGACTCCACTGTAGGATTTTCCCGCACGCACTCCACGTAATTATTAGGATTCAACTCTAGCCTGCGAATAATGATCGAGTTGAGGCAGTCCACCTCCTATCGGTAACACGAATGTGAATAAATTAATTGTGCAGTAAATTTGGGTAAAGTAGTGTGTGTGAATAACACGGGTACGAGGGTAGAGGAGGAAGGAAACACGGAGTGTGCGGGAGAGAAGAGGTGAATGTGCGTCCGTTGAGCTGCGACCCTGAGTAACCTGGTCAAGGTCCGGGGGTGGGGGGGGGGGGGGGCGGGCGGTCGGGCCTCCATTGTGTTATGGTTTGTGCGTCGGTCTAGTAAGTGATTGGATTAAGTTGTGTGGTGACATAATCCATTGATAGCCGCACAAATTGGACGCCAGCGCACCAATTATGTATATACCAATGTGCATATAACATCGAGCGTGGCTAGCGTATGAATTCAGAGGAAAGTCTCTGCCATTCTACGAAACGTGACATGCAATGGCTAGTGACAGCTGCACTTCAATAAGTTCGAATTAGTGAGGATATGACAGTCGTTGAGTTCAAGTTCATATTTATTTGATTAAAGTAGGGGCGAGGGGTGCAAGTGGTGGATCCAAGGAACATCTCGGCGATCCAGGGACTTCGAGCCAAAAGTTTTGTTTGACGGAGTTGGGGCGTCCGTGATGCACCTAAATTTGATTGGCGCGTAAATATTATACAAAAGCCTATGCGGAACCGCTCATTCTATGTTGGGCAACTATTTTGTGTACTAAGCGCCGTCCCGACCTTGTTCTGATTCAGAAACCGCGTACTTTATATTTAATTTGATGTTGAAGAAATGATTTATTCACTGACGATATGAGACTTGTGGTTTCTAGCTCGTTGTGATATGGTGAGAATGAGACGACACGGCATCGAATACAATGACATAAATGTTAACCATAATTTAATTCAATTGTAGTAAAACTGGCAAATATATATCTGGTTTTATAATAATGCAAATGGCTTGCCCTGTAAATGATCTAATAGACGACCCATACTTACTTGGCCATACTTGGCATACCGAGATTGAAAAGCTAACAAAGGGATATAATATTATTTAAATAATGATAATAATAATAATAATAATGGAAAGTGCATGCCATTGTCGGAGACAGAGCCAAATTATTTTCTTCCGGGGGTAATAGCAGATCACCACTCCTTATTGGTGAAACAGTTCGCTATATTTCAAGATCTTATCTTTATCAGTGATGATTTTCAAGTGGTGGCACGCATAAGTAAGCATTACTTACTTATGCGTGGAAGCAACGTAGTGTTTAACTGGCATATTTGCAGTGAAAATGAGTTGAAATAACTGATGATGCCAGGATATTTATAAGGGGCGGCCAAAAATGCAATGAAACGGAGAGAGGTTCCGGTGCCCGAAACGCACTTAAAATTTAGGGGTTTGCGTTGTGAAAATCCACATTTTTTCTGTTTATTTAGTGTATTTTGAGGTGCTAGAGCGGGGACGGACACACCGTTGGGAAGCTGTTGTCTGTTGGGAAGCCGCCCAACCAGCCAGTCGGCCCACTGACCGATTAAGCAGTCTATTGGGAAGCCACCCAACCAGCCAGTCGGCCCACTGACCGATTAAGCAGTCTATTGGGAAGCCACCCAACCAGCCAGTCGGCCCACTGACCGGCTAAGCAGTCCACTGGCAAGCCAGTCACCCAACCAGCCAGTCGGCCCGCTGACCGACTAAGCAGTCCACTGGCAAGCCAGTCACCCAACCAACCAGTCGGCTCGCTGACCGACTAAGCAGTCCACTGGCAAGCCAGTCACCCAACCAACCAGTCGGCTCGCTGACCGACTAAGCAGTCCACTGGCAAGCCAGTCACCCAACCAACCAGTCGGCTCGCTGACCGACTAAGCAGTCCACTGGCAAGCCAGTCACCCAACCAGCCAGTCGGCCCGCTGACCGGCTAAGCAGTCCACTGGCAAGCCAGTCACCCAACCAACCAGTCGGCTCGCTGACCGACTAAGCAGTCCACTGGCAAGCCAGTCACCCAAACAGCCAGTCGGCCCGCTGACCGACTAAGCAGTCCACTGCCAAGCCAACCAGCCAGCAAAACAGTCAGCCCAAATACTCATAAAACTAATCAAGTAGTAATTCACAAAGCCAGGCAGCCAGTCAGGGAGCTGACACAAGAAGCGCTAGTGGAGTTTAGCATGCCGGCCTGAGTTATTGGCGTGATGCACGCCTGCCCCCCGCCAACATTAGTCATACGCTAATGTGGCTGACACATTAGAAACTACCGGATAAATTGGCCTTCATCTTTTCCCATTGTATTCAAAGCGGTGCGAAGTAATCAGCGTCACAGTAATGACGCAACGTCCGGGTCGAATCCAGCAATCAACTAATGTCCTACTGAACGTATTATCACAAGTTAAACACTCTGCGTCCGTGCTATGAGTGCTAATCATTCGATATCCAGACAACAGGCAAGAGTAAATTTCATACATAGTACTGCTGAAATGCCTAACGCATGTTTACTGGTTTAATTGAGTTAACAAAATATTAACACGAAACACCATCAGCTTGCTTGCGTTTGCATATACTTGGCTTCAGAAAATATTCGGAGTTCCATCTCACTAGCAGCAGTGGAGTATTCTTGGCAAGGGAGTGCGAACGACGATTATCTCGTGTATGCACAGTTGATGGTTGGGGCCCAGGAGCACATACAGAGATCATATGGCCCACATCAGAGATGTGAATATATGTACATATATGCATATATATATACAATATGCATACATATATGCATATGTAATCTCCTTGGTATAACTCGCACTTTTTTCTTACAGACAAGGCTTAAAGGGTTTCATGGAGGTAATTTCTAATTTCCGCACTGTAAGTTGTTTCTGATTTGGACACTGTAAGTGGCACTGTGTGCTGGACAGCGCCAGCCCTATATACAGCCAGACCGCGCCACCCCCCGGATTTACCGACCGTGCCATGGCCGAGACCCTGCGTCCACAGCACAGGACACAGCAGACCAGTGTCCACCCACTGTCGTCGCTCGTCCAGCGGTAACAATGGCGCCGTATGCAGCTGTTTTCAATGCGAACCTGAAACAGCAGACCAGGTGTGGCCCAGTGGGTGGCTAAATGAGCCGCGGTATGGTCTTCCGATGCACGGGTTTATCGCGTTGTGTAGTGTCATGGCTATTAGTTTTTACTACACATCGACCGTTGAGTCATGTAGCGTCGCCAATCTCTCACGCCGATTGGTCGCGGGCGAAGAGTAGCGACAGGTGAGACTCGAACCCACAACCTTTCGATTGCGAGACGAGCAACTTACCCCAAGGCTACTCGTCCCCAGGTGTAGTGTCATGGCAAATATCGCATGCAATTAGGACTCAAACGTAAAATTTCTACCGACAACTGAGCCTGGGTGTTGTCATAACGGTAGAGTTTGCTTTTAATCTCTTGCCACATGTTTGTATTTCGTTTGTATTGCCATTTGTGAAAGTATCAAATGCGGTTACATTGAATTCGTTCTCTATAGCTGAGATACACAGCAGTGCGCAGAACGTCAACAACCACTCACAATGTTTATTCTACCGACGACGATCCGTGAGATCAAGAGTGATTGATATATTTCCACTTGGTGATTCACGCCGAACCGACGCTTGGGAACAAGTGCATGCAGCAGCCTTTCCCACTAGCCAGGGATAGACTGCCCAATATAGAGTGGATCTGTTCTCCAGGGCTTTGTTCTCCAAATGGAGAACGAAGACTTGTGAACGACGCCATGTCGAGTCACTTTGGGTAATCCAGGGATATTTGGAAACATTGGAAAGATTTGGCATATTCTTGAGTACAACGTGCAGAGTCAATGCGGAAGGCACCGGGAGCATGCGGAACATGCTGTTTGGTCCCAGAGTTGTCTGGGAAGGCGACGGTGTGTAGGGATCTGCACCTCATCTTGTTATGGTTGGATGTGTTTAGGTAATGCAACCGTCATCACAAGATGGACAATCATTTGCCACGCCGCATGCACAAGCACTCTGATGAAGGTACATACTAAACAAAACGCATATGTGCTTGCTAGCACATCCGATCCCTCACCTGTCCCACAACGCCTTTTCTCGTCTGCTTCGGAGCCTGATTCGGGCAGTTCCTGTGCAAGTCTGCTCTTCCTTGCACCTACTTCAGATGACTGCTGATATCGGTGCTCTGACTGAAAATTAACGCCCCATCGTAGAGGGAGCGCAGACGAAGCGAAGCTGAGACGGAATCAAGGGCACACCGGGGAGCGCCTCGACGGCTGCGGAGGCGAATTTGCTGGCATCGATCACGTCGCTCCCGACTCAGCATGTTCGAAAAACAATGTTACGATTTCTGTATGCCTTTCAGGCGGACAATGGCCACTGCTAACGGCATAACGACACTAAGCAACACTGGCCGGCATGGAAAAAGCCACGGGCTACCGTGTCTCAGCGAGAGGATCGTTGTCTTATTAGATACAACTAAGATTTCTGCAATCATCTTGTCCATGAACGCTGCAACATATGTACATTAGACACATATGCAGCAACTAGCTCAGATGTGGTATACAGGGGAGGGTTCAAGGAAGTGGTGCCATGGGAAGTAACGGACCTTACCTCTCTCGATTTGATCGAAGTTTACGAGCAACTGCTGTTTTCTGCGTATTGGTTCGCTTGCAGCACATTTTAGTCATACAATACTGGTGAAAAGTAATCTAGATTTTCGCATAGTCTCAAACTCTCCTTTTTCCAATTTTGTGCCTTATTTTGCATTATATATGTGCATTATCCATGTTTCCAGCCACATCTCTCCACAACCAATTGGTTGCGCTCGCCGTTAGTGGTACCTATGTCTGCTACTATGCGCGTGTGCACGTGGTAGTCAAGTAGATTGTGCGAAACGTGAGCAGCGACCAAAGAAGCCGATACCACAAAATGCGATTTCAATGAACGCTGTCTTATTTTCTCAGATTCGCTAGGGGGGAGGGAGTGTTGGGGCCCTTTCGCACTTTAGCTACGCCACTGCCTTTTAACAGCCCAGTCTCCCTTTATGGGCTTGGAGGCCCTTTTCCATGGCTGAGGGCCTGCTTCGGCTTGCTGGCACATGCTTCGGAATTCTGCCAACTGGTTTTGAAGAGGATATTTATTTGCATACTGAAGGAAGTAGAGGATGCCAAGCATTCAGACTACTGTTAATTATGGGAATAAGTGCTGCTGTCGGCCCGGTTGTTGCTCCTTGCTGTGACTACAAAGCTTACAGTACGACATTCTCCACCCAAAGCAAGACAGACCGCTGAGGCAGAAGTATCGGACGATCCAGTGCATCGATTCTGATATGCGACACTTCTTCTGGAATCGTATAGTTGATATCAATGGAAAATCTGAATCAGAAAACAAAATAGTTCAGGCTACTTTTATTCTCAGGCTTAGCCAAATTCCACCTGGATGATGAGACAGTTTCAATATGAGGTGTGCCGAGGCGGAAAGTAGCAACCCAATTCTAGCACGAGAATTGCTTCGAAGCGAACTTTGTTGATTATTTATTCCAACCTTCATCGGGCAGTCGGATGACGAAAACCGGCCCGCTTTGAAGGGCAGTGCGTCTCGAACGTGGAGAGGGGCCTCGCTAAGCTCGGCGGACCGTTGATATAGGTGATCGATGTTTCCTGGAGTGTGGTTACAGCGACGACAGCAGCCGCGTCAATTTGACAGCCAGCCGCACGACCAGCTGACGATGAAGAGCACAGCCAGCTGCCAGCTGCGTGTAGCGACCATGCCCGTTGGGGTCCGGCTACGCCGTTGTCCGGACCATGCCTGTTGGGGGCCAGCTATACCGTTGCCAGGATGGGGCCGGTTGTCTGGGGGCCGGCCATATTGTTGCCCGAGGAGTTGGGGTCAATGTTCATGGAGAGATGGCGATGGCACGTGGGCAGCCCTGCGACCCGTGAAGACGAGGTTGCTGAAGGACAGACGCCATTGCGCGAGTTGAGCACACACTGCCGGCAGAGAGCCACGGATTCCGAGCCACGCTTTGTGATATTCCGAATGTCTTCTGAGTTTGAAAAGTGAACTTGATCATGATTTAGGAAAATATGCTTAAACATGTTTCCGGTCTCGGCCCATATCTTGTTACCCTGATGAAGGCAATAACGTCGAAACGTCTGAAAATGTCTTTGAAGTTTTGATGAAAGTACTCATTTTCCTAACACTGGTAGACCTCCTGTAACCAGTAATATTTATCAGTAGCGAACGTCCGGCCACTAGTTCGTCACAATGCGTTTTTAGATGTACTTTCATTTAATTTAGCGTGAATAAGCGGTGCAAGAGGTAGTGAAAAGCTAAGGAGAAGTGGGTTGGGATGCAAATCATAACAAAATCGTCAATGTAAAAATCTGGGCGCACATGAGGTGACTGGAGCAAACTGAATAACTACTGTCAAAGATATCCCTTCTGAATATTTGTTTTTTTATAATTAATAATTCCGGAACAACCAGAAAATATGTAGCACCGCATAATATCCCAGGAAAGTGTTTCAAAGTTTGCATGTAGTATTAGGACGGGTCAGTGAGATATGATGTGAAATGTCCCGAAAGGGATATTACTAAGTAAAAATAGTGATATTTAGGTATACAAGTGTATTTGTTTCACACCTGCTTCGTTTGTAATATAATCATGATCACATGCTTTTCAAAGTTATTTTTCTGGGGATGCTCATTTGAATTAAATATGGAAATCTGGAGGGAGCTAATAACTGAAAACATTTAGCGCTGTGTTGGTGTGGCACACTTTAATGAGCACAATATATTTCGGAGATGGTCATCTTTGACAGTGCACATTTGCTCAGACTTAACCTTGCTCTCATGGGTGACCTTGACGCTTGTGCAGTGGTCAGTTTCCAAACGTTGACAACATTCATCAACTTTTCAACTGTAGCCATGCTCTTTCATCTTGCATGATCCTTCACCTTGGAATACGAATCAGTGTACAAAATTACCAAAGCCATAGTCATTTTAATAGTCCATTTAATAGTCCAATAGTCATTTACCATAGTCATTTTAATCGCAATGGTCATGCCTTAAATATCCATATTTCCTGTTGTAAGCGTACCTTCGGAAAATATTAATCTTATCTCCATGACATCATTTGCTATTAAGTGGCTCCACCACTTCCCGGTTGCAACACGTGATCGTCTGAATAACGGAGGCTTTCATGCAATTCGATCTTTTCCGAAACGATTTCCGCGATATTCCGCGACGCACAGAATCACGTAAAAAATCACGCACATTTGCTGATTGTGTACTATAAGTACACAATCAGCAAATGTGTTGGTAAGTACTGTGCTATCCTCGCTATTGTTTTTGGCTCAAGTGAAGCCATTATTTCTGAACTTGATAAACTGATGACATTTATTTCTATTGTTGTGGCGTCGTCGGCAGCGGGAGCCACAACAGAAAAACAGGCTTTCTTGAGCTCGGCCTACCCTTCTCCATCGTGAAGACTCTAGGGAACCGCCCACCCTAGACACGAGACACATCGACCCAACGGCACACCGGCGCCACTTTAGGATAACTTTAGAAGAGTCGCCTGCCAAAATCGGAGACAGGATTAAAGAATGTGAAGCACATTTACGGTGTCCAACTACGCCATCCGAGCAGGTAGCGACAACGCTGCAGACATTTTGCAATTGCAACGGCATGGCCGAGAGCAGGGAGTTCGTGTTGACTACTTTTGTGAGGGTTCAAGCCCCTTCCCCCATGTTGGCTTAATCTCCCCAATGCAGTGCCTTGCTTAAGGGATTTTGACTGCGATGGTCGTGTTCATTGGTTTCTGCGGGGGCCACATTCTCTGTCCAATCACCCCCGGCTGCGCAGTAATGTTAGGGCAATGGAGACGTCCAGTGACTGCGGGAATGGCAGTCACGACTGCGCGGGTCACTGGCCCCGCAGTTGTCACATTAGCGAGGCTCTGATCGCCCGGATGGGCAGAAGTGTGGTCGGACTGTAGTTAGCATTGTGGTCAATCATATGGTCGGACATCAGAATAACTACGTGGTCTGTCGTGCAGTCAGGCACGCCTACATTCACTTTAAGGAAATTAATGAATAAGCAACTTCACACCATGAACATAAATGAAAAGAAAACAACCATCAGGCACTCCCATGAAGTCCCCACTACATCCTAGATTACAAGACATTGCTGAGAAACCACATTTTTGCTCGTATACATTTAAGTAAAGAATTGTCGCATTACGGAAACCGATATAAAATTATAAGCATGTAAATTTAGCGAAACTTGACAGATATTTCCGTGTGTTTACGTGACCGACAAGACGATTTTCTGGTCCACGTGGATTCGACGGGATGATTCGAGTTTCTTTTCGGCGCGATTTGACTCTTTTGATAATACACCCGGTGGAACTTGGGCAATGCTTCTAGAACAGAGGGCACTTTATTTTCAACCAGATGTACGGGGACACGGACGTAATCACTGAAAAAGCGTGAAGTGGAGCCACTGTTTTACTAGGTTCATGTTTGTTGAGTTTTGATATCCGTTATATTGTTAATGAGCATATGCATTTCTTTTTGTCGTATCCCTATCAGTTAACGGTAAGGCTATGCATATGCAGTTTTTTGCATGGCATAAATATAAGCTTGGCCCGGTGACCGAGCCTGAAGTTGTTGTCCGGTTTTCGCAACGTTTTAAGATCATGTTTTTTTTTCACTCGTCTTCAAAGGGTTGGTTGCACCATCTTGGTTAACACCAATCGCACTTTTGCGTACACCATCGTGCCGGACAAATGAATGCGATCGTATCTGGAAAAAATACAGGAACAAGAGAGTAGGTACGTCTCTTAAAATGCTTCCCTGCATCAGCCCACGGTACAAAAATGGATGATCAACTTTGAAGGAATACATGCGAACACATTACAAAAAGATACCAGCATGCAGAGAGCACATGCTGTTCGGAAACGGCGCGAAGAGGAAATATCATGGAATGGAACACGTCCACCGCATAGGAAACCATTATATTTATTGATGAAGTCAGCATGCAAAGCAACTTTTCACACCTACGCTGTATTCATCAGTTCCAAGTTCCAAATGTGTCAAGTGTACGTTGTTCACTTCGTTGCTGATTTTTTTCTTCACTGGGCCAGGTTAAAGAAAAGGGCTAATCCAGAACTTTTCGGGGAGATTTCCTCGAAGGGGCACTTCCGGGAGAAAGCAAATCGTTGAGCGGTGGAAGGGAGGTGGAGGTGTACTCGGGTATACTGAAGGAACATCATTTCGTTTGAACGAGGCGCCATTTCCTCTTTTGGCTAAGAGTCTTTTGGTTTGCTTTTTGCGTTTTTGGTTAAAAGTTATTCGTGGGTAGGGGAGTGCACTCAAGCCTATCTAAGGAGGCGCCATTTCCGACTGCAGGAGAGTCACATTTTCATGGGGAGGCATTTCCTCCAATGACCCTCTGTATCCGTACCTGGCTAAACATTTATCTTTAGGTCTAGCAATGGACACATTGCCAGCTTGATGAGCGCTTACGTCTTTCTTTTAAACAGACTACGCAAACTTTGGTTACATGGAGTGTCTCATTGTATACACGACAGTGGTCATCTGTGTATGTAGATACATTTTTGTCAGCATCAACTCATTTTCCATTGCAGAAGCTCGGACTTCCGCAGTTTTTGCCGTTGTTCAAATTTTACATCCGTGAAGTTGCGTCATAGTACAACTGCATTTCATCGACTTGCATGCCTCGATAACTTCCAACTGTCACGGGTGCCGCTCCAGTCGTGAAACTGACCTCAGAGATACTGACCCCATCGATACTGACTTCGACGGTACTGACACCAGCGGAAATGACCTCAGTGGGACAGACAGAGGTCTGTCCTCAGCGGGTTTGACTTTAGCAGAACTGAACTCAGTGGGACAGGCTTCAGCGGTACAGACCTCAACAGGATTGACCTCAGCGGGCCAGACCTTACCGGGACAGAGATGAACCTCAGCGGGACTGATCTCAGCGGGACTGACCTCAGCGGGACAAACATTGGCGGAACTAACCTCAACGAAACAGATCTCAGCGAGACTCAACTCAACGGGACATACCTCAGCAGGTCTGACCACAGCGGGACAGACCTCAGCGGGACTGTCCTCAGCAGGTCTGACCGCAGCGGGAGAGACCTCAGTGGGACTGACCTCAGCAGGTCTGAGTTTAGCGGGACTGATCTCAGCAGGTCTGAATTCAGCGGGACAGACCACAGCGGGACTGACCTCAGCAGGTCTGACTTCAGCGGGAGAGACCTCAGCGATGTTCACGGTGTCAGGCTGCCATGGCGTGTCGTTTTGCTGGTGCGACTCACAAGCGGAGACTCGGCGACCTGAGCAGACCCGCCAGCGGCCGCCCAGAGCAACACTGTCTGCCGGCGCCCGTCCGGTGTCGACGCGCGCGTGCCCCGCGGCGATGCTGCCGGCCGTCTGCAGCAGCTCCTGTCCTGCCCGGCCGAGACCGAGAAGAGCGGCAGAGAGACGAGGAGACAGAGCGGCGGCGCGGCACGAGGGAGCCCAGCCGGGCCGCTGCGAGACGCCGGCTCGTATCGATTCCGACGTAACAGAAGTTGGCGTGCCTCTGTTGCACGCGAGCTGACGAAGCGAACCACCGTCTGGCGGAGTGAGTTTGGCGCTACTAGCTCGAGCAACAAGGGCATAGCCCTCCGAGGTTCGCGCGTTCTCTTTGAGTTTGCCAGCCTCTGGACGGAGGCTGTTGATGAAAGAGGTCAATAGAGCATATTCCCAAGCGCAAAACACACCAAGCTGTGTCTCACAATTGGGACAAGATAGCGAGCAACTGCCGCTGGACTGGGATAAAATGAAGTAATAAAGTGCTCAAATTCAGCCAATTAGCTTGTTGTGACCAGTCATAAACGCCATTAAACTGCTTGTAATGGACGACAGAAGTAGACATGTTTCGGCGTGAAATTAAATGCCGAGGATATTTATTTCGCTATTACGGCGTCGCAAAGCCAAGGAAGGCGCTACTAATATCGACGCAAAGTGTGTAGCACAACTGAATGTATGCATGTACACATCGTATGCTTGTATTTCAGCGTATTCAGCTATGCTGGTAAATATGCTTGCATCATCGCAACTAAATTGAGACCCGACACGCATCATTTTAATTTACTGAATTATAAATACTCATGAAGTGCAAAGTTTGCAATTGCGAATACATATAACTGCCCCCATATTGATAGTACATTAAGATACAGCATATAATCAACTATAATTGAATTATATAATGAAATGTATGGATCGGTTTCCTCAAATGGTTTCTGTGAATTTGGTTAGATTTGAAATAGGTTCGAAGAATTTGTACGAATCTCAGGACCGATTTTCAACAAAACATTCGTCTGAATTATCAAAAAGGCACGCATGTGAGAAATGCTTTTGCACATGTTGAGACTAAATGCAATTTCCTACGCGAGTAGCATATTTGCTTTCTTTCGACAGCTAGTTCTCATTCCTCAATGCCAAAGGACTCATGGACTTCAGCTTCCAGGTGGGTGTCGAACTTCGGGGAGCAGGAGAGTCGCTACCGGAGTGGCATGAGGCTGTAATCCCCCCCCCACACTCACGCAAACTTGTTTCAGAGACCTAGAAGGTACTTGGAAATGTGCATTGCACCCCTCCCCCGCGCTCAACAAAATGCTTGCTCCCCTAAAAACGCTTACTTTAGCCAGAGTCTTCGATTTTAACTCTAATGGGAAGGTATACAAGACCAACAAATAATCAAAAACGAAAAAATAAAAAATGTCTTTGTTTCATTTTATGTTTTTTCATTACAGTTTCCTTAATATGTCTTTGTCCGTTAAAGCGTGACAACCGGACTCACTTTCTTGGAGGTAACCTCACTTGACCTTGACTAACTCGTTGACCTTAAATGACCTGACTTCAAAATTTTGGCACAAGATGTAAAATTGATGGGGAAAAGGTACGCCAAATTTCGGCGCGCTCCTGCGCGCCGTTCCTTCGCTGTCCGTGGAAAACCTTACGGGGGTGGGGTCGTCAACGACCACCCTGGGACGGTGCGGGTTAATACTTTTAGTATAAACGCTGTTGAATCAATCATCCTGTGCATGAACTAGACCTGGTCTCCCCTACCGTGAGGACATAACGTGTCGTGAGCCATAAAAAAACAAACTGGAGACTATCGAAATGAACTCAAAGCACACTGGTGCCGTAGACAGCATGAGGGCCTTAAAACAGGCCGGGGCCTGCAACAGATGACATGGCCATTTTAAGAAAAACTTGTGCCCCTCGCACTCCTTGCTCATTCCAACAACCTCAGAATCGAAGAGGTGCCCCTCCGGAGAAATGGCACCCATCCAGAATAATGTGTTTCCCCATTAAAATTCCTAAATCCGCTCTTGCCGTCCTACTAAATACACACATCATGGCCTTTGAAAACACCTTGGTCACTGAAAAACACCGCGGGTCCACAACAAAAGCAGCAATGCCCTAAATAGCGTTGAGATACCAAGACGAGCCAACGCAGCCTTAGAATGCTGGGTCCCTAATCACATCAGTACATTAACCCATCCCGTCTCGGGGGGCGGGGTCTTCAACCGCCCCCCTCAGGTTTTTCGCAGATAGCGGACGAACGGCGCGGGGCATCGCACACAAATTTGGCATGCCTTTTCCCACATCAATTTGACATGCTGATGCAAATTGTTTAGGTAGTCATCTATGGTCAACGAGTTAGTCAAGGTCAAGTTAGGTTACCTCCAAAAACGTTCAACCAGTCGTCACGCTTTAACGGATACAGATATTTTAATGAAACTTTCAGCGTTTGCTTATCTGTATGGATGCAACAAAACGTACGAGTTAAATTTTTCTTTTCTTTTAATTTTTGACTACATATACACTTTGCGTAATTGCCATATTGCTGTTCAAACACAGGATTCTGGCTAAAGTAATAATTTGTTTAGGGTAAGTTGACTTCCAACAACATTTCTCGGTCTGCTCTACCCATCGGAGAAGGAAAATTAAAGAAAACTTGAAAACGCAAAATTTTGAAATAAAAAAAAAAGTATTTTTGGCGGCCGAAAAAAAAATATAGCCTTGTCCGATTTCGCTGTCCTTTTCTCATTCCAAATAAATTTTGTTTTTCATATATCCCCAAAATGAACTCCCCAGAGTAAAAAACATAATGCAAGTCGTGAAAAGTCGTGAAAATCTAGCTCCCTGGGACGTCCCTTTTGGGGATTTTTTTTTTTTGGGGGGGGGAGGACCCGGACCCTACTCGTCGAGCGCTTTCCGATGACACCTCTTTCGTTTTCGTGCGATGCTTAGTTTGGATTTTAGAGGAGGAGGTTTTCAATCGCCCCCCCCGAGACGGGGTGGGAGGATTTGACAGGAAAGACGGTGCGGGTTAAAAATGAAACGAGCTCTAAAAGCAATACCCGAACCAGCGGAATAGAGGCACGTTTCCTCGGAGAGTGTGAGATAGCATACTGAACGGGAACGCTTTCGTGTCAAAGGGAAGCCTTTTCCTTTGAAAATGGTCTTTCTTTGGATGAAAAGTCTGCTTAGTGAAGGGAGGTACACGCGAGCCTTCCTGAAGGGGTGGCTTCCTGGGACAAGAAGAGCACAGCCTTTCCATGGGCGAGCACATGGCCCTAGTGCTTCCTCACCCTGCATGCGGCCTTGGACCTGGACCCTCGCCCCCTCCCTCTCTGATCCCCTTGGGTGCGCCTATGGTTTGAAGGAGGGTAAAGTTTCAGAAATTAGAAACAGTTACAGTTACTGTGCCTTGCGTTCTTCCCACAACGCGGGATTTACGTCATGTATTCTGCGGCTGCTGTTCCGTAGCGTAACAAAATAACAGAATGACTTCTATCGAAAAAGGTACCTTGAATATGCGGCAGACTATCCGCACTTGTTACGATTGTTCTCTTTTACTTTGACTCCAACATACTATCCCCTTTTGGTTTTAGTCCAAAATATATGGCTTTAGTTGGGTACCACGATAACTAGGGTAGGTATTTATTCTGGCAACAGTGAATTTTATTGCCCTGACTTAATGTACTGCACTGCAATGTTCCTGAAGAAATAACCACGTGCACCCAAATGAGGAAAATAAAAAGTTGCGAATCTAACCTCCCCTCCTAGAACATAATGCCCATATTTCGGTAAATATATCGATCAAGGCAAGTTTGGATTTTTTGGAATACTTTTGTTTGAATACGATGCTTTTTGGTGTGATTAAGACGATGCGACCGCTTATTTTCCCTGCAAATGATTACCTTTCAAGTGGTAAAGAAATAGCCAATCCTACATCATCATAATCTTCACTCCACAAATATAGCCCATTGTGTATAATTATCCATATCTGGTGTGCCACATATGTGATAAAGAAGAAATTGAGCATGTAATGCACTTGATTTAATTGCAAACCTTATGTTTCTGCCTTAATTGGACATATATTCCAGAGAAGAAATACTTGCAGCCACACATGTCAGCAAAGCCAGGAGTTCCTTGTGATGGTCTTACCGATAAAGGCAGTGCTGTCAATGTTGCATATATTTCATGCCATAGCCAATGCATTTGTTTCATATGATTCTGGTTTTCTGCTTGGGTTATATTATATTATGCAATGATGTTATATATTGTGCTACATTGTCTTAGTCTAGGTTAGGTTAGGTTATATTATATTATGCTATATTATTTAATTTATTATGTGATTTATTTATTTAGTAGTTTGTAGACAAATCATATGCAGCCATGCACACCAATCATGTCAGTATAAGTTTAGTCTCATGGTGCATCAGTTGAGCTGCAGTATCTTAGATAGTTATTACTATTTCTTTTGAGGACAAACATGGAAGTTCATAATTTTTCTGGCAACACAGTGCCACTCCCAGCTGGGTTATTTGCTCAAATTGTTGTTGCTTGAATTAAACTGCCACAAGGTTCAAAAGTCCCTTCTTGAAGCATTGGAGGCATATACCACAGACCTGTGCATGTGAGGTTATAAATTGTATCAACAGCCATTGACTTACCAGTAATAATTTACTGAGAAAATATGTAGTTGCACCATCTAATCAAAAGCATGGTAATATAAATAACAAAAATCAACATTTACCTTGATCATTTTATTTGCTCATATTTCCTCACCTTATTCCTTTGGTTCAGAAAATTATCAGCTGTTCTTCCCAGAGGTGATCTGACTGAAAATTCTGAGGTAAGGATGAACCTTAGTCTTCTTGATAAATGGACAAATCTAACCTAACATAATATAACCTAACCTAGCTAGCCATATGCCAATATATCACCATTGAATACCACAGTTATAATTTCAAAGTGATTTTACTTCATGCTGTTTTTACATTACCTAATTGTATTGGCCATTCTTGTCATCTTACATCAGGTTTGCATCAAACTGGGTGTTCAGATTTGAGCTAGAATTGGGCTGGAAACTAAGCATTTTTAACATGAAGGGTGTGGAATCTGTTTTGTCATGTCAGTGAAGCACCAGGTATGGGTGCTTCTGGATTTCCTATATAAAGTCAATTTATCAAATGCACTTCAGCATGATGGATGGCAATTTGTTGAAGGCATTGGAAGAGGCACTGCATATACACCTGCTTGTCCAAAAGGAGTGACTAAGCCTGGATGCAATGTGCTGACCTTCATGTATGACCTCTTGTTGGACTCAGTCACTGGACATGGAATGTGCTGGCTTCTGATTGTCATGGGAAGATTATCCAGTATAGGCAAGCTAAATCAGTGTGCCCAAGTGACATGTCATCCAACTTTAGTTGGCCCCTGGTGAAAATGTCATTCAGTTCATCATAGGCTTAACCTTCCAAAGATACTCTGGTATCCAACTGCAGTTGTGTGGGAGATGGATTGGTTAATTCCTGAGCCTTTACACAGAGCTGCAAAGCAGTTATATCCAAAATGTACTGTATATGCAGCAGGTACTTGTACATCATGCTTTGCGATTTAGTGTCTCTGATGAGATATGAGAACATATGGAAGTTGGCTTTGAGTCTTTTTGAAGCATCTATGATGTAATGCCACATATGAGTTGACTTCAGCATAGGGAACTATGAATACAATTATTAAGAATGTCCAAAGACACTCTCTGCAAGCATGGTTATATCTGAATGGTCAGGCTTGTCAAGATCATTGTGTACATTTCAATCTCAATTTGGATTGATTTTTTGTGGCATAATCAATATTCGAAGTGTGTGTTCATGGGATGATGAGCAGTGGGTATATGTTCAAATGTTTGTCCCCTTTACATTTTTCATTGAAAGTCAAATGACCTGAAGTTTGGAAAATATTTATGCTACAGAGTTGCAGAGAGTGCAGTTGCATAGAGTTGTCCACTCAAAACCGAATTACTTCTCATCTGGAAAATATTTATGCTGGAGAGTTGCAAAGAAATGAAAGGGATACCAATGACTGTTCAGAAATGAAGAAGTGTGAAATAGTAGAGCTACTGTTACATTTTCTCAGTTTTAATGATATGATGAGAGGCATGCTTGGCTTGCAGATCACATGTGACCTGGAGATCACATGTGTGCTTCTTGCTGACAGGCCCATTATTTTTTAGACATTATACACTTTGGTGCAGACCAAAGCGGTGCAGTCACGCAGTTCTTATGTCAGACCATTCATGTGCTCCACTCCTCTCTTGTCTGCAGCACATCCAGCGACCAGCCAGTGACTGTGCCATGCAGTGCGCGCGCACGTGGGTGCGACTGGGAGCGCGTCTGCGCTCGGCGCGGCCGCCGCCGACCGACAGGTGGCGCCCGTCGACGGCCGCCGGCCGCCGTCACAAGTCGGACAACAAGGCCAACATCTCGCGTCTGTTCGTGCCGGTGGTCATCTCGCCGGGCGGCGACGAGCCCAGCCGGGTGGGCGCCGAGCTGGCCGGAGAGCTGACCAGGCCAGACGTGCTGCGCATCGTCAACAGCTTCTACCAGCGGCCGAAAGTCCGCGTCATCGGCCTCGAGTGCGGACTGGACAGTAAGTGGCGGCGTTCGCTTCCCTGATGCAGGCTGGACAGTAAATACCAGCGTTCGCTTCCCTGATGCGGACTGGATAGTAAGTACCGGCGTTCGCTTCCCGGATGCGGACCGTACGGTAAATATCACCGCTTGCTTCTCTGATGCGAACTGGATGGTAAATACCAGCGCTTGCTTCCCTGGTGCAAACTGGAGGTAAACGCCAGCGCTTGTGTCCTTGATACAGGCTGGAAAGTAAATACCAACGATCGCTTCTCTGAGAGCTCGTGTTAACACGAATGCCCTCTTTAATTCATTGAAGTCGTACATTGTGTGATTAGAGCGTATCGGGCCCCGCACCAACTTTGTCTCTGATTGTATTATATGATTCATGTGAAGCCTTACAGCTTCACAATCTGTAATGGCTTAACCATCTTAATATCATGATTATTTTTTCAGGATTTCAAGTGTTACGTGCTGTAGAGCTCGAAACCAGTGCAATATTCATATTGTATGTTTGGTAGTTTGGCTGTGTTGAAGCTATTCCTTGATGGGTTCATTTATGTGTTTGCAGCCTACCTGTTCCACCAAGTCTACGTGAGCTTCCGGCGTTATTGCTCGGATACAGAGAACCTGCCACCTGACCTGTACATAACCATCAGTGACATTCTACAGGTGAGCCATGCTCATGTGAGCTTCATCCTTGAAGAGTGGACAGTTGAAATGGTTGCATTGCCGCTTTCAATTGGTAATATTTCAGCACATAATCCAAATGCCACTGTGAACCCACAGGACAGGGTTTCGTTGTCACCGCGGTCCCTGGTGTAGGGTCTTACTGATACCATAGGCTCCTAACAGGTCCTGGGTCCTGACAGGGAACCCTAACATCATCATCACTGGCCGCTCGTGTCTCCACGGAACTTTCCGTGTCTTTACAGGCGGTTATTTGCTGCCACGGAAGGTTTCGCCCTGTTTTCCCGGTGTATCTTATGTATCTTCGAGCTTCTGTCTTCACAGCGTTGCTGGTGTTCTGTATAATTTCGTGTCCTTAATGCCATTGATGGGCACTTGCTGCCTCATCGGAACTGACCATATCCTCATTCGGATGTGATACAGGATGCCTAAAATGACGCATCTCCTCATCTGTGTGTTATGTATGGGTCTCACACTGATGCTCGTATGGGTGATACCGATCCTCAAGGTGTTGATACTGATTCTATCTGGATGTGATACGAGTTGCCGATGCCGACCCCATCTGGGTGTGATGCATTGTACTGATGTCATCCCCCATATGTTTGTGACGTGGAGCTGCTTCTCGTCTGTTGTTTATTGGTTGGTTCACGACACACTTTATGCACATTCACGGCTAATGGCGCGACGCCCACACTGTTTCGTCGGTGGGCCGCGGGATTGGGAAATGTCCTGAGTGGCGCTAGAGTCGAACCCGGGGCTTCTCGTCTGCATGTGATGCAAGGTCACGACACTGACCCCAACTTGGATATGATCCAGGGTGCCGGTCACACAGACGACTTGATCCCGTACTTCATGCAGCACGCACGCACAATTTTCCCGCACCTGGACTGTATGGACGACCTGAAGAAGATTAGTGATCTGCGAGATCCGGCCACATGGTGAGTCGGACGCTGTCCCGTGAACATTGTCTGGCGCTATCGCGTATACACTGTCGAGTGCTGTTGCGTTTACACTTTGTCAGATGCTATCTCATGCACTTTGTCAAACTGCTGTGTACATTTTATCGGGCGCCGTCTTGTACACTGTCATACTGCTGTGTGCATTTGTCATGCACTCATGCACACTTTGTCAGACTGCTGTGCAGATTTTGTCAGGCACAGTCGTGTACACTCTGTCAGACTGCTGGGCTGCCGTTGCCGCCAGGTACCCGGAGGCGCGCGCCATCAACCGGCGGATCGTGTTCCACGCCGGCCCCACCAACAGCGGCAAAACATTCCACGCGCTGCGGCGGCTGACAGAGGCAGACTCGGGCGTATACTGCGGCCCGCTGAAGCTGCTCGCCGCCGAGGTGTTCGAGAAGTGCAACAGCCAGGTGACTGGGCGCCGGTCGACACTGGCGGATACTGCGCCGCGCAACACCACCGTCGAACTGACTGGTAGCGCTCCGAGACGTGGCGGGTATGGGAACCTCTCGGCCGCCAGAGCACTTCGTCGGCCTCGACAGATTGGAGGCTGGTCTACGTGTTGCGTATTGCCGGCACGGTGCATTAAATTACATCGTTTACAAACTTACAAACTACTTTCAGTCCCTTTCGCTTTTACCCAAAATTCGTGCATGGTTAAAAACATGACCCTGTCCTGGATGTTGTCATCCAGAGCAGTCCTCCCTATAAAATTATCTACGTCTTTTTGCGAACACGTTATACTTCTTTTTGCGAACACGTTCTTTTTACTGGGCGCTACATGACCAGTGTAGTCGATGCACCCTAAAGCCCTAATAACTAACTAACTAACGTTCTTTCTACGGTGGCGATAATTTCCCATAGTCGATTTGGTTGCATGGGGTAATGTGATCTGTGGTGCATCAGGTTCGTATTCAGGTTATTCACCACAACCTGCTGACATTAATATGCGCCCTCCTTCCTCCACCACACAGACACACGCACACACACACACGCACACACACACACACACACACACACACACACACACACACACACACACACACACACACACACACACACACGCACGCACGCACGCACGCACGCACGCACGCACACACGCACACGCACACGCACACGCGCACGCGCACACGCACACGCACACGCACACGCACACGCACACGCACACGCACACACGCACACACGCGCACGCACGCACGCATGGATGCATGCACACACACACACACACACACACACACACACACACACACACACACACACACACACACACACACACACACACGCACACGCACACACGCACACGCACATACTGGCATTGATTGTTTTTAATGAACACATGCTGTGAAATGGTAATTGGTTGGCTTTTTGGGGGTGGGGACTCTACTGTTTGGTCATAAAAGCTTCCAATCTCTCAGGTTAATTTTTAGCGGAAGATGTCGGTAGCTCAGTGAAAGCTGGGCGTCTAGCATGCCAGAGGTACGGGTTCGATTCCCCGCGATGCACGCCCCATGATATAATGAGAGGCAGGCGACGCCATATGGTTTCAGACGTTGAATGCTTCATAGAACTACAACCAACCAGCCAATCTTTCGCTTGGTCGTGGCGCCTGATCTGGACCGACACGGGCTAGCCTCAGGGTACCCACTGTGGTCTCGTGATATCGCATGATCTTGACCGACACGGGCTGGTCTCGGGGTTCCTTCTGTGACCTGATGATTTCGCCTGATCTTCACTGACACAGACTGGCTTCAGGGTACGACTGTGACCTGGCGATCTCGCCTGACCTTGACCGACACGTACCGGCCCCAGGGTACCGACTGCGACCTGGTGACTGGGGAGGAGCGGCGACTGATCCGACCGGATGGAGTCGCCTCCAGCCACGTGTCGTGCACCGTGGAGATGACCTCTGTCGTCGCACCTTGTGAGTAGAGCCACTGCCAGACAGGCTGGTGTGACACCAACGGCGTGACCTTCAAACTGGTGTGATCGCGCGGCGACGTCAAGACGGGTTTGGCTCCCTGCTCTGGGGAGGGAGCCAAATCACACGAGGGCAAACAGTCCCATCTGTGATGCCGATGCGCGCAGTGGCCGTTTGCTATGCATCTGTTGTGATGACGCCGCCGTCTGGTGCCCATCGGCGCGCGCTGGCCCCGTGCTGTTGAACTGTTCCCGACCTGAGCCTGCACTGACGTCAGCTCCATCAGCCGAGCTGATCTGGACCTGGTCAGAATGTCACGCGACCGTGTGGTTGAGATTTTAAGGCTCGTCAACTGCCTCGGCTATATTGCTATATTGCGTTCAAAGGAAGCTGAGCGTGGTCACCTCCGCGATCTTCCACCACGCCTACAATGGCACGCTCCACCACGTCACGTCACGTCACGTCACCGTACGCTACAGGATAGTGCAGCGTGGTACACAATGGTACGCTCCGCCACCGTACGTCACGGTACACTACGCCACGTCACGCTGTCATCAGGGCCGAACAGGGCCCTGTTCGGCTCTGATGATAGCGTGACGTGACGTGGGAGCGTACCATTGCGTGCCACGCTGCACAATTCTGTGCCGTGCGGTGCCGCCGTGCCGTGACGTGATGTGGCGGAGCATAACATTGCGTCCCACGCTGCACCATCCTTTGCTGTGCTGTGACGTGACGTGGCGGAGCGTACCATTGCGTACCACACCTGTGTCCACTAGTCTTGTGCCGTGTCGTGTCGTGTCCGGCGGCGACTTGAAGCAAGTCGCCGCGCGGCTGTCCCGTGCCGTGGCGCGCCGCGACCTGCTCTGAAGTGTCGTGCGGGGTGGAGTGCCGTGACGTGACGTGATGCGGCCGGCCGCGCCGGCAGACGAGGTGGCGGTGATCGACGAGATCCAGATGCTGCGCGACCCGCAGCGCGGCTGGGCCTGGACGCGCGCGCTGCTCGGCGTCTGCGCGCACGAGGTGCACGTGTGCGGAGAGTCGGCGGCGCTCGAGCTGGTGCAGCAGCTGGCGCTCTGCACCGGCGAGGAGGTCGAGGTCAGTGGCGCGTGTCGGCGGCGCCGGGCGTCGGCCAGTAGGGGCGCCTGAGGTGGGTGGCGTATGTGCAGCAGACGCGTGTTGGTGTGTCGCAATGGCGGCGTGGTCTCCGAGCACGACATGGTCCGGCCGTGGTGACATGTCGGGTAAACTAGCGTGACGCAGACGCCCAGCCGTATGCCGTGCCTCCCCCTCAGCGGATGGGCTGATGCCCCGTGTTTTGTCGCTTCGTATCGTTTGGCGCCGCCTGGGTCTCACTCCGTCCGATGACTGGTGGCTGTCTGTCGGTCGTGACCCAGGTGCGCCGGTACCATCGGCTCACCCCTCTGGAACGCGAGGAGCGCGCCCTCGTCTCGCTGGAGCACGTCCAGCCGGGCGACTGCATCGTCTGCTTCAGCAAGAACGACATCTACGCCGTGTCCCGGCAGATAGGCAAGTGGTGTGTGGTGCTGCTTGGGTGCGGCGTCTGTGGCGAGGAAGGTCCAGCATGATGTGCATCTGATGCGCAGTCGCGCTGTGCGTCAGGGTTCCTCGCGTCGATTTGCTGTAATATCGCATCGATTGTTCACTGATCGATTGTGCATGCTGTGATGCCGCGTATGTGAAACGCTGCGTGATTAAGTTGCGATGTCGCCGAGAACTGCACTAATTGCTAGAATGTACGTCACCAATTTGGAAATGGTTGGATTTGCTTCCTATATGGAAACGTTGAGAGCTGTTTTGTGCCACGAGTGTGCGGTAATCGGCCTTTCTGTCCGCCGCAGAGTCTGGGTCACGAGTATGCGGTAATCGGTCCTGTCCGCCGCAGAGAGTCTCGGCCCCGAGTGTGCGGTAATCGACCCTCCTGTCCGCCGCAGATAGTCTGGGTCACGAGAGTGCGGTAATCGGCTCCCCTGTCCGCCGCAGAGAGTCTCGGCCCTGAGTGTGCGGTAATCGACCCTCCTGTCCGCCACAGAGAGTCTGGGTCACGAGAGTGCGGTAATCGGCTCCCCTGTCCGCCGCAGAGAGTCGGCCCCGAGTGTGCAGTAATCGACCCTCCTGTCCGCCGCAGAGTCTGGACCACGAGTGTGCGGTAACACGCCTTTCTGTCCGCCACATAGTCAGGGTCACGAGTATGCGGTAGTAATCAGTCCTGTCCGCCGCAGAGAGTCTCGGCCCCGAGTGTGCGTTAATCAGCCCTCCTGTCCGTCGCAGAGAGTGGGTCACGAGAGTGCGATAATCGGCTCTCCTGTCCGCCGCAGAGACTCTGGGCCATGAGTGTGCGGTAATCTACGGCAGCCTGCCGCCCGGCGCCAAGCTGGCACAGGCCAGACGCTTCAACGACCCGGCTGACCCCTGCAAAATTCTGGTGGCCACCGACGCCATCGGCATGGGTCTCAACCTGTGAGTGTGGTGTCCGGTATCGAGCATCGGTACGGGTGGAAGGGGTGGTCTTCTGCCAAGTAGTCCTCACCATCTGAGTGCTGTGGCAAACTGAAGACGCACATGGGCGTGCCAACCGTTGGAGATCACTGGTGATGCATCGCTCGCGATATCGTGATGAAAAGGTAGATTTGTCGAATTACGGAGCTATGACCTCATTTCTTAAAGTATGTCTGGTGCATATTTCCATTATTTTTTTCCAGTAATGTTTGTTCCTTTCGCTGTACTTGTGTGCTCAGACAATGGAAAATGCATGTTTTTTTGGTGTGCCCAGACCATGACATCTCATATGGGGTGTTCTAAAGGTGAGATGAGGTTGGTCACTTCGCTTAATTTCCGAAGATTTTGTCCCTAAAATGCTTTCAAAAACGTTTGACAGTCTCAATTGGTATTCAACAATCATATATGTATCCAGACATTTTGAAGTAATAATTTCCTCTCACAAGAATTGTGGGAATTTGGAATTAAACATTTGCAGACTGAGTAACTTGCTATGCTGCACTGTGTCAATTGCTTTTAACCACGTGCTTTGCTGGCCAAAGTAAAAGGATGATTTGTCTAACCACAGCTATGTTGCAGTGCTTATTACACGGTTCTATGCCATAGTTTGTATATAGTTATGTTGATGATTTGATACACAATTTTGGAATGCGTCAATTGTTACCTTCGACCTTTTCCGGAAGGCCGCTGATTTGCCGACCATGCAAGAAATCGTGTACCGTCGGATTCGTCCAGTAGTAGGAAACATTGTTTTTTGTTTCATGGTTGTTGCTCATCTACTGACAACATGCTGTAAGCTATATACATATAAGTACGCTATTGGTCCAAGATTGAGCTTGAAGGAACAATATTTCAAACGGCGTGCCTCCGTGGGAAGTTTAGATATCCTACTGTACTGGATTCGTCATTTCACACCAAACGAAAAATAATTATTTCTACTCTGCATCACCCACACCCCGGATAGGAAGGCTGGCAGAATACGCTCGCAAAAGACACTTAACCCTCGTTGGGCGAAGGGTAAGTAGTTCCCGCTACGGTTGTGGCTGCGTCTGTTGTGGTGACAGTGAGGATTCGACAATGGTGATAGATAGTTCTGCACGTTTCAAACAAGGCTTTTGCGGTTCTCTGTGGGCAGCTTTGGATCCCTCTATATGCTGATGTGGTGCAGTAATACGATGTGTCGGAGTGTAATTTCACGCGGCGGAAGCGTGCTCGTTGACACCGACGAGCAGAATTTGGTGCGCTGTCGGCGAGCGGTGGTCGATAGGCCCTGCTTGGTTTGTTGACCCTCGGTTGATGAAACAAGGGAAACATCGCTCTTTAAGTTACGTTTTGCATGAAGGGACTGTTTATAACCAATTAGAACGCATTGATATCATGAGCGAAAGCGAAACATGGGTGGGTATATGTGCAACGTATAGATACTCTCAGATGGCCGGAAAAACAGTCTACATGATTTTTGTCATCCAGAACATTATCCTCTCACTTGGCTCCAAGAAGACTGAATGGTACCATTTGATAACGACTGCATATTTATAAATCGTTTATGAAAATACCTTAAACTCATTGAGAAGTACGAGAACAGTCTCTGTCATTGACACCAAAGAAAGAAAGGGGAATAAAATTATCCTCAGAATTTGATAATCCAATTTCTTTTCATGAAAATCCAGCACCCACCAATATATATTCAACCCTGCTCTCGTGTATGCACAAAGTTCGCCATGTGGCTCGTGCTACCACGCTTTCAAAGTCTGAAACATTTTTTTTCGTTTTGTTTTGCTTGAACTTTTATGATCCATCGCTGAAACCACTGAAATTAGGCCAACCCTTTACATTGAGATCTTAGACAACTTTCATTGCACCATTTCATCTTAATTACTCACGTTCTCGTTTGAGAGACACGGCTTGTGGCGGCACCTTCTATACGTTGCGGCGCTCCGCGCGCCCCGCCATAGTTACCCGGCATTTAGTCCCTATACATTGCCGAGGGTTGCCATCAGAGGACTCTTGCAGCCAGTCTACAAGTTTTTTTGTTGATCACATAACGATGCTCGATGATGTGTCAACAGTGCAGTTTCCCTATAGGCCGATTATCTTGCCCTCGCTACTTCAACACGGCTAACGATGCCCTTCCTGAGTATTGATTGGCGTATTTTGCATAGCCCCTTTCGGCCATCAACACGCGCGCCGGAGGGCCTCTCACCTAACGCGCACCGGAGGGGGGGGGGAGTATTCGGCCTCTAAGATCTCGGAAACTACTGAAGCTACACCCACAATGTTTCGAGAATAGATTGCGACTGCAGTGAACTCGCTGCACTATCAATTTTTTTACTCCATGCAGTCGGGATCGCATGAGGTCGAGATTGGCCGCCACACCGCGCCACCGCACCGACGGAACCTTTGTGACCTTGAATTGTCGGCCGCCGGTGGTCGACCACAGCCCGGTGGGCCAATTTTGCATTCTCTCAATTCCTATATTTCCCAAAAGATTTCTCTTTCGCATCGGATGCTCTCATCAATTTTTTTTCTCACAAAATCGCAAGATTTCAGTATTACCACCCTTTTATCAGATACCGTCGAAAGGAAGAGGCGGATTCCGCTCCCACACCCCCGCTGCGTGTGTTAATTGCCTGCGTGCCAAGACGCTGATTGTAAGGCAAGGCGAGTTCTATTTTGGATCGAACGACGACTGGTGGACCGATTCCGTGTGCCTTTGTGGTGTAGTTCCTGATAATAGGATTCGTTCGCCGGTGAAGATGCTGTTGACATGAAGAAGCTAACTCGGCCTGTGTTCCGTAAACGTCGTTCTAAGAATATTGCCACATGTCAGCTCGTGTTTCACTGTGTTTAGTTCTGCAGCAGCCATCAGCCGTAAAATTGGTCACGTGGGAAGCACATCGCGTGTATCTATTAGCCTGGCCGATGAAATCGCTCAGTGACAGCACCTGGATGACCGACATCCCCGACCTCAGGAGTATTCGCCGCATCATCTTCAACACGCTCATCAAGCCCAACGTCAACGAGAAGGGCGAGAAGGAGATGGACTTCATCAGCTGCTCCCACGCTCACCAGATCGCTGGCAGAGCCGGCAGACACGGCACACAGTGGGATAAGGTCAGAGCATGTGGCCAGTCGCAGATGTCGACGTCATGGCACATGGTGCTAGAAGGTCAGAGTGTGTAGCCATCACAGCATGGAGTGGGAGTTTCGAAGGGTGTCGGTACCTTGACACATGGTCTGGTTGGTTATTTGTTTTACGACACATCGACCGTTGAGTCATGCAGCGTCGCCAATCTCGCACGCCGATTGGTCGCGGGCGAAGAGTAGCGACAGATGAGACTCGAATCCACAACCTTTCGATTGTGAGGCGAGCAGCATACCCCTAGACTACTCGTCCCCTTGACACATGGTCAGAGGTCAGAAGGTGTAGCCTTCACTGCACGCAGCGGGATAGTGGCAAAGGGTGTCAGTGCCTCGTCATATGGTCAGAGAAGGTCAGAGGGTGTGGCTGTCACTGTCAGCACGCAGTGGGAGAATGTCGGGGGGTGTCAGTGCCTCGTCACATGGTCAGAGAAGGCCAGATGGTGTGGCTGTCACTGTCAGCACGCAGTGGGAGTGTCGGAGGGTGTTAGTGCCCCGTCACATGGTCAGAGAATGTCAGAGGGTGTGGCTGTCACTGTCAGCACGCAGTGGGAGTGTCGGAGGGTGTTAGTGCCTCGTCACATGGTCAGAGAATGTCAGAGGGTGTGGCTGTCACTGTCAGCACGCAGTGGGAGTGTCGGAGGGTGTTAGTGCCCCGTCACATGGTCAGAGAATGTCAGAGGGTGTGGCTGTCACTGTCAGCACGCAGTGGGAGTGTCGGAGGGTGTTAGTGCCTCGTCACATGGTCAGAGAATGTCAGAGGGTGTGGCTGTCACTGTCAGCACGCAGTGGGAGTGTCGGAGGGTGTTAGTCCTCGTCACATGGTCAGAGAATGTCAGAGGGTGTGGCTGTCACTGTCAGCACGCAGTGGGAGTGTCGGAGGGTGTTAGTGCCTCGTCACATGGTCAGAGAATGTCAGAGGGTGTGGCTGTCACTGTCAGCACGCAGTGGGAGTGTCGGAGGGTGTTAGTGCCTCGTCACATGGTCAGAGAATGTCAGAGGGTGTGGCTGTCACTGTCAGTACGCAGTGGGAGTGTCGGATGGTGTTAGTGCCTCGTCACATGGTCAGAGAAGGTCAGAGGACGTGTCTGCCACAGCATGGAGTGGGAGTGTGGGAGGGCATCGATAGCTTGACGCATGGGCAGAGGAGATCAGGGGCCTGTAGGCCACAACACACTTGGAGGATGTCTGAGGGTGTCGATGTCTGCACACGGTAGGAGAATATCAGATGTGGTCATCGTAGCATGTGTGGTCGCAACAGACCACTCTGAGAGAATATTGGAGGGTGTCGATGTCTTCGTGAACAGCGGACGAAGGTCAAAGGGTGTAGCCACCACGGTAAGCACGGCATACAGTAGAAGGGACGAAAGCAAAGGGCAAGCGACATGCAGATGGAACATGATGCCTGTGGTATCTGTGGCTAAATGTATATTTGAAACCAGAATTATCCCTCGCAGTGCGGAGGTCATTTCACTCCCCCCCAAGCTTTTTCTGAGCCAACTCATGAACCCTTCGATATATCGCGTCGAAGTTTGTCATGCCCTCCGACAATTGATGAGTGCACATGGTATACAAATTAATTATATTCCCTTAGAATACCGCAGTTAAGGTGGACCGAGGTTAGGCCGTTACTTCGTCTCAATGTGGCTTTTAGATGTACATTGGAACATTTCCAAAAGCAAATCATACAAGGTACAGACAAAAGTGAAATGTTGGTGTGCGGACAAATGAACGGAAAATGCGGAAATAAAGAATGTGACCTCGGGTTAGGTCGCTAAAAAAAATGACTTGTTGGGTGATATTTTGTTGTGTGTGGCTTTTTAAACCATAAATTTATGTGAAAAACATGGAATGCATGAGGTGGTAGGTTACGTCCTCTAGGATATTGAAAGTTTCATGTTAATATCTGGTCAGGTCAGCGAGACATGACCAGAAATCTTCCGATTTGCGTTTATTGCAGGCGCTCTTAGGCTAACAATCTGATTATTACGGAAGCAAAACTTCCTAAGTCAGGCTAATTTTGCACGCCCAGCTAATTTCAGATGCGACTGGAATCCGTAAATTCCTAGATTCCTTTAGTTTTTGTCGAAGGGACATGTAGCTTCATATTAAAAAATCGAGGGGATGCACTCGAGCCTTCCCAGAGGGGCGCCACCTTCCCATGGCGTTCTCATGCCCCCAGTGCCCCTTGTATTCGTCCCTTATTTTCAGGTATTTCACGTTGACGAAATTGGTAACCTTGATTTTTGCACGTGACATCTGTTTCCTGCCAAGTCTTCAGTTTGTATATTATCATTATTGAAGTAGGATTTCGTATCTGGTTCACGGCCAGGTGCCGAAAACCATCACACAAATGGATGGCCGACTGCGTCCCGACATTGGCCTCTTTGGCCTGGCCTGGAAGATCATCGAAATATATAGGGAAAAAATGTTTTGTGAAACTGAAAGTTCGAGGATGGAGCTACGTCATTCCTTTTACGACGCCCAAATCTTGCTTAGTTAGTAGAAGGAGGGTTAAAACGACCTTCCCCCACACTGTGAGGGATGACATATCCCGCACTGCGGTGGTTATAGCTATATCTGTTTTGCCACTAACCGTTCCCACTTGGTAGTCAGCTGCTGATGCAGTCAGTTCACGGCGACGCGCCTTCGAGCGCGCCCTATCACAAGCAGATCCCGGGCCACGGCAGCTCAGTTGGTGGAGCGTCGGACTCTTTATCGCAAGATTGTGGGTTCGAATCTCACAACCGACGGCATTACCGAGTCCACCCGCGTCCAATCGGCGTGAGGCTGGCGACGCTATATGACCTAGCGGTTGAATGCGTCGTAAAAGAACCCAAGGTTCACCAGCAGATCACGGTCGACGGGCGACACTCCCTCCCATCCAGTCATTGTTCTACCGGAACGACAGACATGTTAACGTCAGCTCCGGCAGGGACCGTGACAGCACCACTGGTGTTTGCTGAATCACCAGGGATGGCGGGTGGCAACAAATGTCACACTCCTATCATCTGTCCGAGACTGTGTTCGCGAGGGTATGGCTACTGCGGGACGGCTGCCGTTTCCACAGCGTGGTGAAGACGTGCCGCTGCGACAGGGCTACGTGACCACCATGAGGCCGGAGGACCTGAGCACGCTCAACAGGCTGCTGGACGAGACGCCGCCCGAGTTGGAGGCGGCCGGTATCCACCCGACCGCCGACCAGATCGAGCTGTACGGCTACCACCTGCCCAACGCCACCCTGTCCAACCTGATGGTGAGTGCACCGCTCTGTCCCACCCGCCTGGTGGCGGGCACACTGCCCGGTCTCGCCTGCCTGGTGATGGGCATGTCACCATGTCTCACCCACTGCTGCCACATTGTGGGCACTGCTACCGCCATGTTTCATCTGATGATGATCCACTTCCACCACCTATTGACGGAATTTGTAACCTTGATGTCTGTACGTGACATCCGTGACATGCCAAGTCTTCAGTTTGTATATTATCAATGCTGAAGTACGAACTCGTATCTGGTTCACGACCAGGGGCCGAAAACCACCACACAAATGGATGGCCGACTGCGTCCCGACAGTCGAAGCGCCAAAAAGCCCAAATAACTGACACCACCTGTTCCCACCTGCCTGCCACCTACACCCTCCTGCCCCACCTGCTGATGGGCACGCCATCACCACCACCACCATCCTGCCCCACCTGATGATGGGCACGCCATCACCACCACCACCATCATGCTGCCCCACCTGCCGATGGGCACGCCATCGCCACCACCATCATGCTGCCTCACCTGATGATGGGCACGCCATCACCACCACCATCATCCTGCCCCACCTGATGATGGGCACGCCATCACCATCACCACCATCCTGCCCCACCTGATGATGGGCACGCCATCACCATCACCACCATCCTGCCCCACCTGATGATGGGCACGCCATCACCACCACCACCATCATCCTGCCCCACCTGATGATGGGCACGCCATCACCATCACCACCATCCTGCCCCACCTGATGATGGGCACGCCATCACCACCACCACCATCCTGCCCCACCTGATGATGGGCACGCCATCACCACCACCATCATCCTGCCTCACCTGATGATGGGCACGCTATCACCATCACCATCATCCTGCCCCACCTGATGATGGGCACGCCACCACCACCATCATCCTGCCTCACCTGATGATGGGCACGCCATAGCCACCACCATCATCCTGCCCCACCTGATGATGGGCACGCCATCACCACCACCATCATCCTGCCTCACCTGATGATGGGCACGCTATCACCATCACCATCATCCTGCCTCACCTGATGATGGGCACGCCATCACCACCACCATCATCCTGCCCCACCTGCTGATGGGCATGCCATTACCACCATCATCCTGCCCCACCTGATGATGGGCACGCCATCACCACCACCATCATCCTGCCTCACCTGATGATGGGCACGCTATCACCATCACCATCATCCTGCCCCACATGATGATGGGCACGCCATCACCACCACCATCCTGCCACACCTGATGATGGGCACACCATCACCACCACCATCATCCTGCCCCCCCCCCCCCTGCTGATGGGTGTTGAATTATACATTGAAAAGGAAGAGAAAAGTGTACTCGCGACTATCCCGCATATCTATGGTCACGTGTTCATCCAGGCTGTCTGTTTTGCGTACCAAAGCATTTCGACGACTGACAGTGTTACAAAGAGCTGTTTGAGCTAAACAAAGTACAATGTGAGCAAGCTGTGTTTGTCTGTGCAGGTCATGTACGTTAGCATTCTTGCTGATGTTTTCAACAGTATTTCCCTTCCCACTGTTGTCGTACTGGTTTGTCGTCCTGCCACGGAATGATACAATGCATGCATGGCCGCTTTGTTACGTGTATGTGTCTGTGTAAAGTTATTGCATGCTACCTATTAGATGCACCAGAATTTGAATGCTGTGCGATTCTTTATCATACCGGCGTCAGGATGTTGTCAAAATTTCGGGTCTATGCTAGCCTCAAGATGGTATGTAATCCCCGTCTGTACCCACCTCAGGATGGTATGTGATCCCTGTATGTACCCCTTCAGGACGGTATGACCCTCTTGACTGTATGACCCCCGTCTGTGCCCACCTCAGGCCAGTGCAATCCCAATTCACATCGGAGCGTCAGAGTGTTGTGTATCTCCTGTCTTTACCGGTCTCAGAAGCGTCTGGGTGCCGTGTGTCTCCCATCTTTACCGGTCTCAGAAGCGTCTGGGTGACGTGTGTCTCCTGTCTTTACCGATCTCAGAAGCGTCTGGGTGCCGTGTGTCTCCCATCTTTACCGGTCTCAGAAGCGTCTGGATGACGTGTGTCTCCTGTCTTTACCGATCTCAGAAGCGTCTGGGTGCCGTGTGTCTCCCATCTTTACCGGTCTCAGAAGCGTCTGGGTGACGTGTGTCTCCTGTCTTTACCGATCTCAGAAGCGTCTGGGTGCCGTGTGTCTCCCATCTTTACCGGTCTCAGAAGCGTCTGGATGACGTGTGTCTCCTGTCTTTACCGATCTCAGAAGCGTCTGGGTGCCGTGTGTCTCCCATCTTTACCGATCTCAGAAGCGTCAGGGTGACGTGTGTCTCCCATCTTTACCAGTTTCAGAAGCGTCTGGGTGCCGTGTGTCTCCCATCTTTACCGGTCTCAGAAACGGCAGGGTGCTGTGTGTTTCACATCTTTCCCGGTCTCTCAGAACATCTTCGTCAACCTCTCGACCGTGGACGACTCGCTGTATTTCCTCTGTCAAACGGACAGCTTCAAGTTTCTGGCCGACATGATCCAGCATGTGCCGCTGCCGTTGCGGGCACGTTACGTGTTCTGCTGCGCGCCCATCGACAGGAAAATCCCCTTCATCTGTAACATCTTCCTGAAGGTGATGTGCGTTAGGAGTGGTGGGATGCGGGCGGCGGGGACTGGCAGGCATGGGCCCTGCTGTCACGATCGCGTGAAAAGTGCCAAATGCGGAACCTACGTGATTGAATGTCATCATAGCTGTTCGTGTTTCGCTGCGTACCGATCGCTCAAGTTCAGGGAGAGAAGGTTGTGATACATCATCCGAGAATCGCAACCCTGTTATGGTGCATAGGAGCTGAAATTAGCTCCGGGAATCTGTGAGTCAAGTAAGGCGCGTGCTGATCGTGTTGGCACTCCTCTCGCCGTTACTGCTGCACCTACCCCGTCTGGAGAATTCTGTAGCTGCCGTGCTGTGGTCGAATGAAACGAGACGCCCGTCAGCGTGACGGGAGTTCCCACCACAGTGATGTGTCGGAGGCTTCCCGACGCTGCGGGAGTCTCCGCCACAGTGATGTGTCGTAGGCTTCCCGGCGCTGCGGGAGTCCCCACCGCAGTAGTGTGTCAGAGGCTTCCCGGCGCTGTGGGAGTCCGCATCGCAATGCTGTGTCGGCAGCCGGCTGCAAGATGGTAGGGAAGGGGCACCTGGACTTGCAGCTCTTGGAGAAGGGCGATAGAATCATCAGTCCTATGTGAATGCTTGCAGTCGCTGTTTTAAACCGTTGCGCGGCTCAATCATAGCAACTTTTGCCGTACAATTGACGCATGATTGGTTGTGTCATGATGATACTTTGATCCATACGATGTAAATAACGACAACGAAGCGTACGGAGTGTTCAATCCACTCGCATGTTGGGTAGGTACAGGACGCCCCCCCCCCCGCGCTCCCCTCGCCTCCGATGAGCGCCGACGGCTGGTGACTGGAGTCGTGTCGGGCCGACAGTTTGCGCGCCAGTACAGCCGCAACGAGCCGATCTCGGTGGACTGGCTGTGTGCCAACGTGCGGTGGCCGTTCACCACGCCGGCCACCATCCTGGACCTGGTGCACCTGGAGCACGTGTTCGACGTGCTCGACCTCTACCAGTGGCTGGGGTAGGTGCCCGTCAGTGATGAGTTATTCGCGAAGTGGGGTGGTAAATACCACTCTCTGAACGCTGAATAGACATCCATTCCCACTAATTATCGACATTGTTCTTTTTAAAGTGTTTATGAAACCTTCGTGGCTCATTTCTCATAGCATGTCGTGTGTGTTGCCTATGCCATGTCCGTGCTATGCTATAACGTTTATACCACGCTTATGCTCACCATTAAGGATCATGATACACGAACGTCTCGAAGCACAGTTCAAGGTAAGGGGATTGCTTCTGATGTGGTCTGTTATGCATTACCAGTTTATATTATATGTACTTTTATCGTTAATCTTTGCTTATATATCTCAAAGGAAGATAAAAGGTGCACATGCAAGTTCGCAATTGGATCACAATTTAGCTTCTAGGACCCAAAAGGTATTTAAGCGATATCGTTTCCGTGGCGAAGTATTCGTTCCTACTGTATTCGTTTGAATAGCTAGCACCTAAGGAAAAACCATTATTGTTACGCTAGTGTTCATCCAGCTTCACCTGCAGCCTGGCCCCACGTTTTGTTCTTCTCAATAAATCAATAAATCAATGAAGTAATTGTCGAGCAAGTAATTTGCTCTGCTCTTCTTGCCCCGAGCAATGTATATACAACAATGCTCAATGCAAATTACTAGTCATTGATTCTGGCCGTGGCCGAACGTCATTATCAGAATGGGGGGATGACGCTCAATATCTTCGTTGGCAACTAATCGACGGATCGCGTTGATTCCAACGGCATTCGATAGCCCTCCACCATGCGTGTTCTGAGGTGTAAAACTTTCACGCAGGTGAGTTCAATGTTCATTGATGCAATGTTGGCAGCACAGTCCATGTGAAAGTTAAAAACTAGTTCTTTGAACTAGTTCTTCAAAAACTAGAGTTCTTTGAAAGTGGCGCCCTCACATCAATTTATCGCAATACCAAATCAACAGGTTTTCCGCATTTAAACGGCAATCGACAGCTCTAGATCTTGCGAGTATCATGTGCACAACATTTTCATTTTAGAGCTATGGCTGATGTCACAGAGTATGTCATCATACTCTCTCTCTCTCTCTCTCTCTCTCTCTCTCTCTCTCTCTCTCTCTCTCTCTCTCTCTCTCTCTCTCTCTCTCTCTCTCTCTCTCTCTCTCTCTCTCTCTCTCTCTCTGTCTCTGTCTCTGTCTCTGTCTCTGTCTCTGTCTCTGTCTCTGTCTCTGTCTCTGTCTCTGTCTCTGTCTCTGTCTCTGTCTCTGTCTCTGTCTCTGTCTCTGTCTCTGTCTCTGTCTCTGTCTCTGTCTCTGTCTCTGTCTCTGTCTCTGTCTCTGTCTCTGTCTCTGTCTCTGTCTCTGTCTCTGTCTCTGTCTCTGTCTCTGTCTCTGTCTCTGTCTCTGTCTCTGTCTCTGTCTCTGTCTCTGTCTCTGTCTCTGTCTCTGTCTCTGTCTCTGTCTCTGTCTCTGTCTCTGTCTATGTCTCTGTCTCTGTCTCTGTCTCTGTCTCTGTCTGTCTCTGTATCTGTCTCTCTGCCCAGAAATGTTAAAAATTCTGGACAATACGTCGCCCAATTGGCTGGGTGTGGAACTATTCACAAGTTCATCCTCTCGCTGCAAATTTTGGATTCGTTACAGCATGGCGAGGTTATTTACAGACTTTTACTTGTTTGTTCTTCAAAATTTCAATGCGCACTTTGAAGCAAATAAGACCGGATCACCATCCGTTGCTTGTTGATACTTAACACTGCAGGTGTATCTCAGATGGGAAATCTGAGTTTGACTCCCCCTCCCACCAAACAAAACTCCAGCTCGGTCAATTTCAGTCGAGCGCCGAACGTCATGGGGGTGCTCTTCCTCGTCCGCAGCTACCGGTTCACGGACATGTTCCCGCACGCGGCGGACGTGCGTGCCATGCAGGCCGAACTGGACGCCACCATCCAGGAGGGCGTCACCAGCATCGTCCGCCTGCTGAAGAACTCTGGCGGCGGCGGCGGCGGCTCGATCGCGGCGCGACTCGACGACGAGGACCGCTACACGACAAGTCGGCGGCAGCAGGACTACCTAGACGGTGACGGTACGTGTCGACGTGACGATCCCGACACGAAGATGTGGCGCTCTTCCCACACTGCCCTGCCGAGCATCCCGTCTGCCTGCCGCTCTTGGCATGGAGGCATGGCGCTCCCCCCACCTGCCTGCCATGTTGAGCGTCGTTACTTGTCCATCTGCACTGCGGCCTCGGTGCCGGCCGGCCGGCTCCTGCTGACTGGTGATCCGTGGTGTCGGGCAGGCGCCGACCCCGGCTCCGGCCGCCTAGGCCGACTGTCGCAGCGGCTGCTGTCGCAGGGTCTGCTCACCCGCGAGATGATGGACGAGCTGCACCAAGAGTGGAACACCAGCAAAACACAGGTAGGTCCAAGAAGTGAAGCCGCGGTCGTACACACAACGTCCGTCGACGTGACGTATCCACAGCCTGCTGATTCAGCAAGCTATGCATACTAGGGTGTGTCGCCTGGACGGTTTTTCTCATGCTTAGTGAAATTATCGTGCAGATCACCTAAAAAACCCTGTGGTCGAAACCAAATCGAAATCAAATAATAAACAAAATATGCGGCAGGCCGATAAAGAAACAAATTTGCCGGGCGCCCGGCGTTGAAGTCTCCAGTGATGGCGCTCCGTTGCGATTGGCATCTAACACCACGCGTCGGCCGCCGTCGGAGCGCCGCCGCGGCGCTGTGACGAAAAAGGCGGCAGTCGCTGCTGTGGCTGACTTATAAATGGATTCTGGTAATACAAAAAATCAGATCAGGGGAGCCGGGATATATCTGATTGTAAAGATTAAACTTCACTGAAGGACTGATCGCTCCACTTTCCTTTGTCTGTGCTCCACCTTTCACAGTGCTATGAATCATCATTCGAATAAATTGCGTACGCACTAACGACACAAAATAGCTTCGCATGCCATACATCCCTGTTTTATTAGTCAATCCAAGTCTCCTGTTCCCTTTCGTTACTCAAGTTTCAAGGGAAACTGGGATTATCAGCAGTAGGGACAACCTATTAACGAGGGGGACACGAGCCGTGCTGATATCTGATATCGATGTGCTGAAATGTGATATCGCGATATCGCGAAAATGGGCTGATATCGATAGCTGCAAATGTGCGATGGCCGACGAAGTGCCACGGATGGAGTTTCCCTTTGTCCAAGACCAGAGAGGACCTCGCCAAATGCAAATCGGCACCGCAGATATCCGTGAAACCACTCGTCGACGCGCCATGGACGAAAGGAGGCGTCTGACCGCCGAGAGAGTCACATCACCACAACAAGGACCTTCTGGAATGGCCCAGCTAGATTCTAATTCAGACCAAGATTCCGCCACAGATTCATCATCGCTCACATCTGTAGTCAATGAGTCAGAGTATATGGTAAACAGTAACACAGATGAACTGCTAAATACGGCTCTAGCAGCAGATCGGTACGGAGTGTCTAATCGTGCGTGTGCTGCGATCATAAACGGTTTCCAAGTGGACATTGGTCGGGTCACTTCTGACGATATGGACTGCATAGTGGATAGCAAAAAAGTATGGCGAGCAAGGGATCGGATTACAAGAGAGGTAGTAGCCCAGAGCCATGAGGATCATGCAGGTCGTGTATCTGGTCTCTACTTCGAATGTAGAAAAGATGACACGCTTATGACAGCCCGTTCAAAGAAGACGGAAGAGCACATTGTGGTTGTATCCGAGCCAGACAGTGCATATTTAGGACATTTTACCCCACAGACTAGGAAAGCGGAGGACATTTTTCAGGACCTGAACGCCGTGGCACATGTGTTTGTTGCGGATGTTTCTGTGCTTGGCTGTGACAGTACGAGAGTTAATACTGGCCAAAAAGGTGGTGTTATCCGTTTGTTTGAGCTCGGACAAAAACGCCCCGTCCACTGGTTTGTGTGCCAACTTCATGCAAATGAACTTAATCTTCGTGCAGTATTTAGCCAGTTAGATGGAGTCACAACAGGACCTAAGTCGTTTAGTGGGCTGATTGGCCGGGCTGCTGCAGGCGCAGTAGAAACCTTGCCAGTGGTCGATTTTGAGCCAATCGATGGCGGAAATGTTTCAGAAATGACGCAGGAGATTATCAGTGACCTAAGTTCAGACCAGGCTATTCTGTACAGTCTGGCGCGTAGTGTCCAGACTATCTCAGATGGAACTGCGAAAATGAAGATCGGTCCACTAAACCACTCCAGGTGGCTGACTCTGGCGGCGCGAATTCTGCGGCTCTACATATCAACCGAACAGCCATCAGACAGTCTGAGAATGCTAGCGGAGTTCATCGTGTGCCACTATACTCCCATGTGGTTCTGCATCAAGAAGAACTGGAAATGTTCTGACGGTCCTGGCAATGCGCTGCACAGCGTGCAACTTCTCAAAAGTTTGCGACCTGAGATAGCGGCCATGGTGCAGCCGGTAATACAGCGCAACAGCTACTGGTGTCACCCTGAGGCAGTACTGCTAGCAATGGCAGCGGGCCAAGATGAAGCCACACGGGAAAGGGCGGTCACTCAAATTCAGCAGTGTCGCAGAACTCAAGTCGAAAGTGATACTGACGAAGTGCGGAAGTTCAAGCTTCCAAAAGTGAATATGGGGGCAAACAGCATCATGGAGCTGATTTCTTGGTGTAATGAGGCGATAACCGAACCGCCCTTGACGCAACAACTGTCCGATGACGACATCATCGCGAGTCCTCTCGAAGTACCGCCATACCCCGTGCACAGTCAGATGGTGGAACGGATGGTGAAAGTGGTGACCGAGGCGTCTTTGAAGGTAAGTGGTGAAGAGCCCAGCCACGGTTACATTGTGGCGAAGTTGAAACACAGGTCGGTAATGCCAGTGCTCAGCAGCAAAAAGGATTTGATGTCGGGTTTCCTGTCGAGCATGTAGACAAGTAGTACAGTTATAAAATGATAGTTCGTACAAACAATGTGGCCGCTCGTACAAAAGGTGACGTCGCTGTATGCCTGTCTCCATCGGTTGTAGTGGAAAGGAGCATGATGCCGATTTCGCCTGGTCTATTTGTCATAACAATAAGATATCAAGTGTCTCATAATGATTTAATTGGTCTTCGATGTAAACAGACGAGGAATTTTGAAGGCGTTCAAGCTTTCAAAAGTGAAAAGATTAGCATTACACGCCGATAGATCTACTTATTGAAAATGGAACGAACAAGCGACGTAAAGTGAACCTCTCTTTCATGCATCAAATAACCAGGCAACTTATTAAGTGACTGGTGCTTATCAAAAGCCTTTTACCCCACTAAACACTTTCATTGAGTTTTATTAATGAGCTTCATCGCCAGAATCCATTCATCAGTCATCCACAGCACCGACTACTGCCATTTCGGCACAGCGCCGCGGCGGCGCTCCGACGGTGGCCGGATGCGTGGTGTTAGATGCCAATCGCAACGGAGCGCCATCACTGGAGACTTCAACGCCGGGCGCCCGGCAAATTTGTTTCTTTATCGGCCTGTCGCATATTTTGTTTATTGTTTGATTTCGATTTGGTTTCGACCACAGGTTTTTTTAAGGTGATCTGCACGATAATTTCACTAAGCAAAGTGCAATTTCCAAAAAAAGGTCCTTCGTGACACACCCTAATGCATACGTAACTCAGCAACGCCGAACTACTTTGTAGTTTCGTCACTTCATTTCGAGCAACGTACGGATGTTGCCTATGTCGTGTCTTTGTAAGGACTCCATTAAAAGTGGATGCACGTATGTCGCGTTGAGAACGTATTGTTTTTATTTCAGCTTTAACATCAACATCAATCTCGCAATTATTTCGCTTTGCAACTCCACCTTATCTTTGACAATTGTAGCTTTGCTCGTGATCTGCCATCTGTAAACACTGAGTTCGTTCTAATATCGTGTAGGCTCAGCTGGAGTCAGTTATGCAGCAATGGTTCAGAAACGAGTGTTCCAGTCCGTTGTACCGAAGGGATCTCTACGTCGGCCCGTGCTGCTGGTGTGGCCTTGGTGCTGCTGATATGAGCTTGGTGCTGATGGCCTTTTCCATTGGTGTGAGGCTGTGCTGATGAACGGGTCCTGGTGCTACACTGCACTGGCGACAGGTTGCTGCTGCTGGTCCACTGGCGTGAGGTTGATGATGGTGGTACTGTCCACTGTCATGAGGCTGGTGCTGGTGCCACTATCCACTGTCGTGAAGTCGGTGTTGGCGCCACTGTCCACTGGCGTGACGTTGATGCTGGTGTGTTCCATCCGCCAGGGTAAGGTCCAGCCGCCTGCTGCCGCCGCGCCGGCAGGAGACCGCAGACGGCGACGGCGGTGACGGACACTGCGCCGGTAGGAGACCGCAGAAGACGGCGGCGGTGACGGACACTGCGCCGGTAGGAGACCGCAGAAGACGGCGGTGGTGACGGACACTGCGCCGGTAGGAGACCGCAGACGGCGGCGGTGACGGACACCTTACCGGCCTCCAGCCATCGCACTAGGACCGCAGCCACGACCACGCACTGGCGACCGTAGCGAGGCTGTTACACACCACGGGCCGGGGGTGTTTATCGTTGGCCATGCCGCTACAGGGCAGCCTCTGGTAGTGACGGTGTCGCCGCAATTCAGCGTCGCTGTCCCCACGTGACGGTCTGTGTCACCACAGTTCACTGTCGCTGTCGCCACGGGACGGTTTGTGTCGCCACGAGACGGTCTGTGTCGCCACGAGACGGTCTGTGTTGCCACAGTTCACTGTCGCTGTCGCCACGGGACGGTCTGTGTCGCCGCAGTTCAGTGTCGCTGTCACCACGGGACGGTTTGTGTCGCCACGGGACGGCCTGTGTCGCTGTCGCCACGGGACGGTCTGTGTCGCCGCAGTTCAGTGTCGCTGTCACTACGGGACGGCCGGGCGGAGCGCTATTGGCCGACGCATGGCTATGGCCTTAAGTGTGATCCAGCCGATCGTGTCACGGTGGCAGGATCGGCGGCGACAGAGCCTCGTTGGTGGCCACCCGTCTGAAGACTAACTGTAAACCACCGACAAAGCCGTGGACAATATACCTGAACGCCGCATGTCGGTTAGCTCACAGGTCTGATTTGGTTGGGGGATCGCGTAGACATCGAGTGGACCAGCGACTCCTCATTGGCCGGCGGATGCTCCCTGGAAACGCCAAGAACTGGGCCCGTTGTGAGCTGATGATGTACGATGTGAGCAAAGTAGGCGTGGGACAGGTCGACACCATGAACTTGGCTGAAGTTCATTCTTTTTCTGGACGGCACACAATGGCTACACCGTGAACGTGCTCTGGAATTATAACGATCAGCCCACTACACTGTTTATCGTGCGCACGAGAAGGTTGCGTGACTGATGCTTTCTTCTGCTTCTATCGTGAGCTCAAAACATGTTCGGAGCATTAGGCGTCAGACGCAGTGTTAACGCGGGCATCAGGGGATCCCTGGTAAAGGAAGAAAACAGGTAGGTTCTTAATGCCATTCAAGAACTTAGAAGCATGCGCCCGTGACAGGCGCACCCGGGTGCTCGCTAGTGTGTGTGCGAAGAATACAGTTACAATTTATGAGACTGTCTCCATAAAATATGGTGCGAAGTGCATTTATGAAAGTTAGTTTGCCTCCAGACGTCAATTTCATCGCCAATTACAGTGATATATTGCGCATATTGTAATCTTGCGTATTGCGTTCTCGAACTATTTCTCACCATTGACGGCCGGCTGCCGACGGCTCCTGGCCCGTCCTCGACCGCACGCCGCCATTCACAATATGGTGGGGTGCGGGCCATTCCCTGAACGTTAATCTGCTACAACGCCAAAGTTTGGGCCGATTTTCAGACTTGAAACGATAGGCGATGTGCCTGGCATGAGTTACACCACCATTGTAGATGAGGATGATAGGCTTGCTCAATATCGTTTGAGAACATTACGCTATGGTCGTTAAATGGAAAGAATGCATCTACCGCCGTGCATACACTATTTTGGCGTGGCAGGGCCGATTTTGTTTAGTATTGTTGAAGGGTGGAACTTTATTTTGTGTCATGCCACCGCTCGGCGGCCCTCCGGATCCTCTGGGTAGCAACCGTCGGCGCTCGACGTGCATCGAGCCATGCCAAAACCTCAATAATGCCGGACAGCTTCATGTCAAGAGGTAAAAAATGGCAGGGTTAGTTATGTATAAAATAGTCGAGTATGGCATCAGGAGGCAACTGATTTAATGCCGGCTTATTTGTGACCATTGGAATTTAATTCGCTAGTGCAGAACATCTGGTATTCAAATACAAGTAAGACAATGTGATAATCGAGGCGGAAATCCTGAGAGTTGAGTGCAGAAATCGAAGGATTAGGTTTGCATAAAAGTAATCGAGTATGGAAACAGAAGGCAGCTGATTTTTATGCCAATTTATTTGAGACCTTTGGAAATTAATTCGCTAATGTATAATACTTGAATATTCAAGTTGACGGAATATAAATGTTTCAATTTAACAGAAATTATTATAAGAATAGAGGGCTTGCTTTTCAGTATTACAGGGAGGGCTGATTAACGGATTTGGTGGGCAACTAGTTGAGTGTACAGAGCGTAACCAAGTGGGCCCTTGTGTCTCATAGTTGCACTAATATTTTGTCTCTGTCTTTACAAATTGAGGAATTGAGTGCAAGTGACAGGCCTAAACCTTCATGTAGGTTATCCAAGCCGATATAAGAATGTAGTACGTTCGATTCGATTTTCGTTTAGTTAAGAACATTGGAAATTGTCAGCACATCACAGAGAAGATGTATGACGCGTTTTTATGACAGGATGTTGGGTGGCCACTTGCTCCCACTTTAGGTGCAAAGTGACAGGGTGAAATAAGTGGATAATATGACGAAGCACACATAAGAGAGCATTTTTCAGTGTTGTTTAAATTTAACCATTGGAAATCACTTGCACCTTCTCTAGAAACCAGAATATAGCATTGATCACGGCAAGCATACTCTAGTGGTGTTCCTTCACAAAGCCGCCACCAGAGGCGCCACCGGTATTATGTCCGCCAATGGCGCCTAACTGAATCATTTCATTCTCGAACCGTATGTAGAATCCCACCACCCCACATGACCAATGCGGTGGAAGCGCTCTAAAGTCTATATCGTACGCCTAAATACCCCTAAGCTCGAAATCATACCATACGCCTTTTTATGAAAATAAACGTTCTGCTAGATTCGACTCCGACTGGTGTCCCAGTGTGCACACTGCGATTTCCGCCGTATCACTCATCCCGTATTTGGAGTTAACCACTGTTCGTATTAACCCGTCCGGAAGCGCGTTGCGAGTGTATTTCAAACTGGAGCAGCACTACCAGTAACATTTGAGTGGCATTGTATTCTCAACTCGAGCTGGTTCGACTAGTATAGAAACCAAAGCATCACTGCCACACATGGACGGAAAATGCAGATAAATCTCTTCCGCTCTCTCGCACTTTGATCGGTGACTTTATCACTCAACACTATCGCTCTACTCCAGCACTCTCGATAAGTTAAAACTCAGCTTTGGACGATCGTATTACATTTAATTTAAACAAAAACACCTATTGCATTCGTGGCTGCATACAAAAGCAGGTACGAACTATACCAACCAGGCTTCGTCCAAGTCAGACATGCCGAACCATCCGGTGCGTGGGAAGGAATGACCAATGACCAAACCAGAACTGAATGGCGTGAACCACCTAAAAACAACCCTAACTTGTTCACGTGAAACAAAACAGTACACCGATTCTATGGCATGGACGTCGGACGCGTTCAATGTCCGGGATGTGCCAACACTGATATAACGCATCGGTACACTGCACTATCTTTTGCCACATATCCCCTACATGGTCTAAAGCAAACACTTCAGCGTATCGGGTGAGACGTAGGCCACACGGTATGTGACTACGGAAGTGGCAGTCGGGTAACATGGTGTGTAAAAAGCTGCAGACCTCTGTCCCCCTGGTGCGACATACGCCACTCGCCTCACGCGATCTCGCAGATGGGCATATTTTCTACACTTAATCACGTCCAAGATATATTTTACCCAAATGGGCAGAATATGGAGGTGACGACGGCTCTTCACACCGCATCTCATACTGGTATAGAAACCAAAGCAGCTCTGCCGCGTGTGGACGGATAATGCAGGTCTCCCGCTCTCACGAACTTTGGTCGGTACTACTGAGCATAAATTAGGCAGCTCTGTGACTAGATGTGGTTTCGCTACAATAATTGAATGGTGAACTGGAGATTATAGATAAACTGCAGAATTATGACTCAAGACTCAAATTTGACAGGTCGCAAACTTCGAAATGTCGGTTACCCCGGTGAAGATAACAGGGTCGAAACGACTGGAAGTATCATTAAATTTTAAATCTAAGCAATAATTCCGCAGTTCGTTTATAATTTCCATCATTCCACCCTGTCCACTAATCTGTCCCTCTACGATTTTAGAAATACCTTATGTGGATACAATAGTTCCGTGGCCGAGTGTCGCGGGCAAAATAGCAGCATCAACGTGACTAGTGTGGTGACTAGACTCGACGTGACTAGTGTGACGGTTGGCCGTGACTAGCCTGAACTACTCAGGGTAACACAGTGTAAAATAATTGACCATGTGGCCTGGAAATTCACAGTTAATGGAATTGTGCTATTTCATCCTTGTCTTAGGCTTTTACCATTTTGCTACATGTGTGGGCAGTCAATATACACACAACTGCTAAAAATTTAAAATGCATGTGACTGAAGTGAAGGGCATTCCGATTTTTTAATCCTTAAGTGGCGATCCTTTATTTTCTTCCAATCTTTCACTATTCCCAAGCAATTTATTTCTTCATCCACATAGTTAATGCTGAAGTGATTTTAGGACACTGGGGTAACACTACTCCATGTTCTGCGCCCATCATATCACTACGCGTTTCCCTCATGTACCGTGCCTTCTGCTCAGTAGTTCGGCGGGCACACCAGCCTCCACAGCCTAGTGGCCGCTTCCATCTCCAAGCACGCTTCCTAGGAGGCCGGCTCGGTCGACACTGTGACGTCCCAGCTCCACGGCCGGTCGGTGTCCAACCTGAGCAGACATTGAGCCAGCGCGCAGGCGGCGGCCGGCACCAGCGGGGCGCGCGCCACCATCGGCTCACAGTTGCGGCAGCGGGACGTGTCCACCGCCGGCCGCGCCGGCTCAGACCGCAGGTTGGCGAACACCACCAGCGCCGCGTGCTCAAACGCCGACGCGCGCCAGCCGGCAGCCAGCGGCTCGCCGCCCAGCGCCAGCTGGCGCAGCAGCGCGGCCGCCTCGGCCTGCGCCAGCGGCGCCACGCCGTCGGCCGTCAGCGAGGCGGCGCCGCGTACGCCGCAGCGCGCTACCAGCCGGTAGGCGGCGAGTCGGCGCGGCGCCAGGTCCGGCCCGAAGCCGAGCGCCGTCAGCGACAGCCACAGCTCGCCCGGGTCGGCGGCGTTATCCTCGGCCTCGAGCTGGTGCAGCCGCAGGAAGCCGGCCAGCGTCAGCTCACCGGCCGGCGACGTCTCGAAGTTAGCGCCCACGATCTGCCACTCGTCGTCGCGCACGCGCTCGCCGGCCGTCAGTTCGTTGAAGGCGCTGAACTGTGCGCGGCTGAGCGCGCCGCTGCCGTCCCAGTCCCACATGTGGAACAGCTGCGTCAGATGCGCCACGTACGCCGCCGTCAGCCGCACGTCGCCGCCGGCGGTGGTGAACAGCTGCCGGCGCGGCGGCTCGGCTGCGGCTGCGGCAGCGGCGGCGGCGGCGGGCGGACGCGGCAGCAGCAGTACAGTGACGCTGTACTGGCCGGCCTCCAGGTGGCGGTCTAGTCGGGCGGCGCCGCCGGCGGCTGACACGACGCCCAGCAGCTGGCCGGCAGGCCGCCGCCGCAGCAGCAGCAGCAGCCGGCCGTCCGGTCCGGCCGGCTCCAGCTGCAAGCGACAGTCGGCCGCCTCGGACACGGTCAGAGTGTAGAGGGTGCTGTGCTGTGGGCCCAGCGGCGCGGCGCCGGCCGCCGCCGCGCTCAGGATGGTCAGACCGCCCAGGGCGCCAACCACGCCGGCGTCGTCCAGCGACAGCCGACCCGGGGCGAGGGCCGCCCGACACAACTCGTGCTGCTGCAGCTTCTCGGCATAGTCGTCGAAGAAGAGCTTCATGGACGGCTGATCGCCTCGGGCAGCCAGAATTTCCTCCAGCTGTGTGACCTCCTCTGATGACAGGGAGTCACCTTCCTGCATCAGGTACTGCTTCCATTCTTCCCACTTCAAAGGTCTTCCTCCAGCATAGTGTGTTGCTGCCTCCACTGCCTCAGTCAGGGACTCCATCAATAAACTGGAACAAATTGTTACTGCTGCATGGAGACCTGGCACAGCAAACAATGAAGAGCATGCCATGCTTTTGTTGTAAATGTCCCCACATGTCCTGCAATAGCATTTAAATGTAACCACATTTTACATCAAACATAGGCATAGGACCAGGAAAACATTGGCATCCCCATTGATTTCGGATGAGGGAGGTCATGAGGTTTTTGTTCATGCAGATTCTTTCCATGCAATGCCATAGGCATGATATTAAATATGGTGAAGCTTGTGGATGTTTAGAGAAACATCCTACCTTCTGATCTCCTTTCTTGGAAGCATAATATGTGTTCCCTATTTAGTTTGTGGCACCGTGGGAGATGCACAACAGGATGGTTATTTGGGCTTAGGGACACTTCAACTGCTTCGGTCATACAGTGCCCATAAAGGGTGGAAAGTGTGTCACCTGTGGGGTTCTGAGCACCAAGGCAGGGTCCACATGCAACTAAGAAATTAGCTATGCAAGACAAGTTTTATACACATTTTGTGACCATACAGGGAACAAAGAGGGTAAGTTTGTTTAGATTTGGCATTTTTGGCATTGAAAAGGGATATTTTTTAACAGGTTAGGCTAGGCTAGGTAAGTTTGGATTATCTTAGGTTAGTATCCTAACCTAAGATAATCCAATGCTAATTTTGCTGATTTTGTAAATAGAACTTACAGTTTATACTTCCACAGCAAAATATTATTCCTACATGGGAGAAAACCCTAGGTTATGCTAAGTTGTAATGGTTTTCTTAAATAATATCTGTATGTTGTAACCAAACTGCAAGGCTTTCTTTTGGTACCATTTTGTTTGCTAATGGAAATAATGCATGCAATAGAAAGAATCAAGAGGAAATGAGTGATCAGATTAAGCTAAGTAGGTTCAGAAGCATTATATTGGAAAAATAAATTCAAGAATTCAGAAACTACTTTAAAGCAAAATCTGGAAGGTTGTCCATGGCAAGTGGTATTTTTTCACACTGCTGTTCCCTCATGCATATTACCAGCATTACTTTCCACAAAACTTTTGCACCTTGACCTGTTGCACCAGTCACACTAGTGACAGCCTGCCCCACAGAAACAAGATTTAATTGAAGGTGTCATACTCCATGGTCTGGATGATTAGGGGCTGAAGTATCAAAGTCAAGGATAGTGTGGAAAATGATATTCTATGATATTCTCGCAAATCAATGACTGAAGGCTCAATACGCAGTTCCAGTGATATTTTGATCACATAGGCTACACCAAGCCCGTGAAGTATTTCAAACCATAACTTGTTCAACATACCAGGCTAACCCCCATTTAAATTAATGATATATTTGAAATAAGGGATAGACCATCATCACAACAAGGGATACACCATCATTGCAAAAACATTTTGCATAAATACCTTTTTCAGATATCCTTGGCACTTACATTTTATTTGCTTTGCTCTTTAATGCTGTGGGCAATAGGTCAAAACGTTGGGAAATATGAATGCTTGGACTGGACATGCAATTGAATATAACATAACAGCCACCACTATATCCCACTTCATCATAAGCAATCTGCACCAGTCACACAGGATAAACACTGCCATTATACCGAACTGCATTTTAAAGGAAGAAGACTTCAAAGAAGAATTAGCAACTTCAAACACATGACAGCATTACCATATTACTGCTACAACTGGATGTTGCTCAGTGAGATTGTCTTGCCTCATTCTTCAATGAAATATTCTAGGGCTACACCGAGCTGCGCTAGCATACAAAATACACATACAGGGGCATCCTCTAGGTCATCGTATTACGTCCTGGAAAATCAAAATGTGCCTTTATCTATAAACTTACCCTCCAAGGCACCGATCGTTTTGTCTGGAGGAACCATATAATACACAACACTATACGGGCAACCTTCGTATGTATACGCAGGGAAATTGCATCTTGCCTGATGCTATCAGCCAATCAATTTCAGAGGAAAAACTGTGACGTCATCAAGAATTGAAGGCACATTTTGGTGTACCTTCAAAGTAAAGGTATGGTAGATATATTAAAAGTTAAGTTGATTTTCAAGATCCAGGTACGATTCAATGTTAGAAAAATGTAAATATTTATTGTGACGTTATATTTGTAAAATTTTAGTTTTCTTAAAACTTTTATTAAAAGTTAAAAGCATGTTGAAAGTTTTATTGTGACGTTCAATAAAAAAAATGTTAATTTGTATTGTGATGTTCTATTATGACCGAAACGTCACCATAAATATTTTTTTTTAATGTATAGCATTGAGTCGTTCCTGGATATTGAAGCTCAACTTCGTTTGTGATATATCCACAATGATTGGCCAGTAAATACGGCATATCTAAACTGCGAAAGCAAAGGTATCTTTTCCCAAAGTATGAGACGTTTAATCCATACCTGCGCACGAAAGACGTTTATGACGATGGTCTTCCGTAGCTTTTTGATTGCTTTTTTGATTGCTGATCGAAGTCATCAATGGCAGCGTTCCGGGTAATGTGTGTGTTGAGCGGTGTGGTTTTATTGAATAATTTCACACTTTGTGCAACGCAAATAGATCCTAGATTACCGGCATGCTGTTTATTTATGTGCTCAGGTTGAGAGGATGGTGTCAGTGGAGTTAAATTTTCACTTTAGACCCAGTGTGGCATTTGGAGAGTACCTTGTGGAAGCACATGTGTGAATGGATGGCATCATTCATTCCCATGGGAAATGTGTACATTTTTGTTTGGCAACAAAACCACCACAAAATTTTGCACCAAATATATAACCAAACCTTACCTGGTATTGTTGTGCTTGATGGTGCATTATGAATTCTTATAATTTATCATGTGAGACAAGATTAAGACAATGTGACTGCTCATTTCCTCTGGAAATGTTTATGTTCCAGTTAGCAAACAAAATAAAAAAAAGTGGTTTGGAATCAGGCTAGAGGAAGTTGTGGGTTAATTACCATATTATAGCTTCTCAATTGTTCAATGCAATGTATCTAGCTTAGCCTAACAACATAATCAACATATTTTTTCAAGGTGAATTTACAGTGTAAGAGAAATTTTGAGTTTTCCAAATTTCATTTTTGTTTACAGATGTGATTACACCCATTTGCCCTGCAAGTGCATACTTTACAGTTGCCAAGGAAAATAATACCAAAAAGTACTTGGAGTTGGGTAATATAGCACAAAACGTCATGTTGAAAAATAAAAATACATCATAGCCTAACTGGTGTCACTGCAATTTAAGGTAACTACACAAGGAGTTTTACACCAAATTTACCTTCATGAAGTGTGCAAAGGGGTTCAGTTTGGTTAAGGTAAGTTAGGGTTTTGTGAATTGGAACAATTTTCTTTTCTCTTTTATTTTTTTATTGGGTTGCTTTTCTTCAAAAATAGCTTGGGCTAGCTTAGGTTAAGTCAGGTTAGGTTTTGCATATGCTAGGTTTATTTAGTGAAAAAGAATGTGTGGGATGTTCCAATTGTTTTTTTTTTAAGCATTCTTGCATAGATGTTTTGGTGGTACATTTATGCTGATGTATTTTATGAATGCTCACAATTTATCATTCCAATGCAATGTTTGTCAGTGAGATGATTGGACTACTCATTTTCTCTGCAAATGCTTACTTTTCAGGTTGTGAGAAAAATTGGGCTTTAGGTTACGTAACATAGCATAAAAAGAAATGTTGAAGAAATAATGCAAAATACAACATGACCTTGCCTAGCCTAGCTAACCTTACCTTACCTTACCTAACTTCCCTTTGGATAAAAAATTCAAGACAATGTAATACAAATAAAAATTGAATACATTTATTTTATGAAAATGTTTGAATTTGAAGAATCTAACCTAACATCAGCTGCTTTTGAAGAACAAAAATAATTTCCTACCTTTATTTTATTTTTTAAATTTGACATTTATAGCCTAAAAAGTCTAAACTAGCCTAGCCTGACTGAATCTAACCCATTTGTTTTCTTTATGGAGGCAAATATGCTAATTATCTTGTCTTGTTACTACCCAAAAACACAATAATACTGCTTAGGCTAGGTTAGGTTGGATTTTGTTGCATTCTTTTTCTTTGTTTTGAACATGACTTAATGTTGTATTACCCAATTTGAAACCCCTTTTTTTGGTGTAGATTTGCTTCCCAAATCAAAAGCATGCATTTGCAGAGAAAATGAGTGGTCACACATGTACGGTAACCGGAGAAATGTACGTAAAGCAAATGTACATATAGCAGATGTATGTACGCAAATGTATGTAAGCACAGATGTACTTATGGCCAATGTATGTAAGTGCAAATGTACGTATGCGCAGAAGTACGTATGCGCAAATGTACGTAAGCGCAAATGTACCTAAGCGCAAATGTACGTAAGGCCAAATGTACGTATGCGCAAATGCACGTATGACAATTGTATGTATGCGCAAATGTATATATGCACAAATGTACATTGCGCAAATGCACGTATGACAATTGTACGCATGTGCAAATGTATATATGCACAAATGTACATATACGCAAATGTACGTGTGCGCAAATGTTCGTCAGAGCACCTAGCCATATGGAGTATGTATGGCATATGCACCTAACCATATGTGCTTAAACGCAAAGGCACGTACGCCTAAATGTTCGTACATTGGCTCATGTACGAACATTTAGGCTTGCATAATTTTGCCCCTACGTACATTTGTACTTACATACTTCTGCGCTTATGCACATTTGCGCTTACGTACTTTTACGCATACGTACATTTGTGTTTACATACTTTTGCGCTTACGTACATTGCGCTTACATACTTACGTGCATACGTACATTTGCGTATACGTACATTTGTGCATACGGACATTTGCGCTTACGTACTTTTGCGTATACGTACATTTGCGCGTACGTACATTCGCCATACGTACATTTGTGCTTACGTACATTAGCCATACATACATACATCTGCACTTGTGTACAATTGCGACACGTACATCTGTGCTTGCGTCCATTTGCTTACGTACATTTGCTCGCGTACATTTGCTTACCTACATTTGCTTACGTGCGTTTGCTTACATGCATTTGCTTACGCACATCTGCCATACGTACATTTGTCATTACGTTCATTTGTCCTAGAATCATCATGTACAGCACGTTCATGAACATTGCATTAGAAAAAAGAAATTCTCAGAAATCAGCAATTGCTTTAATTGCAAATTTAATGCCTAAACTTCCATGCAAGAAATAAAGCTTTTAAAAATCAGCAATTTTCAAGCATTTTTCCATCACAAATTTTGACTACTAGGACACTAGGAGGTATTTTTGTTTTTGGTGATATTTGGTGATGATTTCTCCCACCATCTTCGAAGGTGCAAGATGATGATTATTTGGTTTTAAGAATAGCAGTAGAAAAGAAACGTTTTGTAGATTACTTGGATTATCCTGGCCTTTTTCTGCCTGAAAAAGGCCTTACGTGCATTTAAAAATCAGCAATTTTCAAGCATTTTTCCATCACAAATTTTGACTACTAGGACACTAGGAGGTATTTTTGTTTTTGGTGATATTTGGTGATGATTTCTCCCACCATCTTCGAAGGTGCAAGATGATGATTATTTGGTTTTAAGAATAGCAGTAGAAAAGAAACGTTTTGTAGATTACTTGGATTATCCTGGCCTTTTTCTGCCTGATTGTCACAGGCAACCTGTTGATAAAGACATACTATTGGCACAGTATAATAATGTTTGTGGATCGTCTTGTATTTTCGTCACTTTCAGAGAACCTGTTGGGCGAGAGCTATTCGGGTTCTAAGACAATCGGCTCAGTATTCGACCAGCTCTGAACTTCACGCAAAGAGCATGGCAGTGCCGACGGCCACGAGCGAGCCGGGGATAATGGTCGTCAGCCACCCAGACGGCGCCGAGCGGCTACACCTGAAGTTCACCTACACGGAGCCAAGCCTGAACTTTGAGCGCGTCTTCAACATGGACCGGTCCGCTACGGAGCCGATGAGCGTGCTCTCCACCCGCATCACGTCCAATGTGAGCAAGTTCCTCAGCCGGAAGGCGGCCAAGAAGGCGAAGAAGAAGAGCGCGGCGGACGCGCCGCCGCCGCCGCCGCCGGACGACAGCCTGGTGGCGCCACCGGTGTCCGTGCTGCTGGACGGCCAGCCGCTGCCGGCCGACGTCAGCTGCCTGGAGGCGCTGGTGACGCGCGGCGAGCGCACGCGGCTGTGGATCGGCGGCCGGCCGTACCGGCTGAACGTCAACCCGCCGACAGTGGTGTCGCTGACGCTGCCCAGCCAGCCGATGGCCGGCTACCCGGTGCGGCCGGCGCAGCTGGAGCTGGCCTTCGCCGAGCCGGCGGCGACGCGCCTCTGCTGGCGGCGCGAGGCCGGCGACGCGTGGCAGCCGGTGGGCGAGGGCGCCGCGTACGTGCCGGTCGCCGCAGACGTGGGCAGGCGGCTGCAGCTGGAGTGTACGCCGGTGGCCGGCCACAGGTCCGGTCAGCCGCAGACGGTCCAGTCGGAGCCAGTGCAGGCGGGGCCGGGGCCCTGTCCGTTCCAGCAGCGGCACGCCTTCACGCCGCGGCTCGCCGACCGCGCCAGGTAGGCGGCGGTGGGCTTCGGATGGTCTTGGAGTACTGGGACTGAGCCGTGGATTGGTTTGGGTGGTCTTTGGGCACTAGGTCTGTGAGCCACGGAAGGCTTCGGGCGGTCTTGGGGCACGGGGACCGGGTACCGCGGAAGACTTGGGGCACTGAGTCTGGGTGCCGCGGAAGACTTTCCAACGCGGTATGAACCCACAAGGCATTTCAGTATGATGCTTTAAATATACTCAAATAAAAGTGGTTGGTCGTTCGCAGAAATGCCGCACTATTCCGTCCTCCGGTTATTACCACAGTGTGTCTGTGTGCCTACTAGAGTTCCACTTTTTGCCACTGCATGGGGACTTGTATAATAGCACGTGTGCCTTTTACTGCCATATAATATTTGTCGTGCAGCTGATCTGGCAGTTCGCCCGATCCTTAATAATAAGCCTCTATGCTGTCATTCTGTTCTTAAGTTAGTTAATTTCTCTGGCCATAAAGCCTTGGTAGTGGATGAACTGACTGAATAGCAAAATCGCAGTCAGGATGTCAAACTCCTTCTTGCTTTAGTTTTACTTGATATTCATGTCCAGTAAGCTCAATGAAGGTCTCAAGATCCTAGCTTCGTTTTCAGATCCAATTTGGTTGCTGAGCAGTCAGGACCTGTTAGTTGGGGAATACTTTGGCAGAATATATGTAGAGCAAATAGTCTGCCCTGCCAGGATTCTGTTTTGTGATGTATGCCTCAATTATGAGCCCAAGCTTCCGATATGGCAAGTGAAGAAGGCTTAGGTATATACATGTATAAACCTGGGGATTTAGAAATAGTGCCGATTTAGTAATCATGTGGAAGGTCTTGCATCTCTGATATTCTGCTGTATTCATCAATCAGTATTTTTCCCTTAAGGTAACCCTTTCTTGCCGCGTCTTTTGGCGTGCCATTATCCATCTTGCCGTGCATGTGCCCTGCAATGCCGTGCCAAAATTCGCTGTGCCTGTGCCGTGTCCCGTGACAGTTCTTGTTTATAAATAAAAGTAGCAACTGAAGTGCCTACCATCCCTTTCGATGCTGGCTGTGTGCGGCTGCCATGGCCGCAATACACGCGGAGTGTGACGATGCGTGAGAGCCGTCTGACTGCGGTGACCGCTGCCTCTGACCGAGGTGACTGCGACCACGGATCGCTGTGACCGTGACCTCTGGCCGGCCAGCTACCGCGTGATCAGCTATAACCTGTTGGCTGACTTGTACGCCGACTCGGACTTCACGCGCACCGTGCTGCACCCCTACTGCCCGCCGTACGCGCTGCATATCGACTACCGCAGTCAGCTGTTCGTCAGTGAACTGATCGGTGAGAGGATGACTGGCACACCTTAAGCCCAAATAACTGGCTTACTAGCAGGATGGCCAGCACCCCTTACGCCCAAATAACTAACTAATAGGATGACTGGCACCGACCAAGCAGTCAGCTGATCATCAGTGAAGTTATCAGTGAGTGGATGACCGGTGCCTGTCAGACAGCTGATTGCCACTGAACTGATCGGTGAGAGAATGACTGGTACTGGTCAGGCAGTCGGCTGATCATTGGTCCGGTGATCTATGCGCGCAGACATTGGTCAAGTGGGTGTGCATGGTTGGTAGCGATGACCTGGCTTCGTTCACCATTCGGTGTGATCGTGGACGAACTTCTCTGGTGACGGTAAGCATATGGCTCTTCGCTAGAAATGTCAAACGTTAAAGCCATGTAGCCCGTTTTCTTTCTCAACGGGGAAACCATCAGTTGTGCCAGCAATTGTTTATTCGACGGTTTTTCTTTCTAAAATAGTGCAATGATCTATGGAACCGTAAGGAAGGTTTCTTTTCAAGGCCAACGTGTTATTTTACCAAACAAGGTGCGATAGCTCCGGCTGTAGGCCTTCGTTAGGTGAGAAACACGAGTGGAAGCCCACTCTTTAAACATTCGAAATTTAGCCTATCCAAAGGCGAGATTAGCATCTGGGGTCCGTTCAAGCGCGACATTATGGTTTTGGCCGTCTGGGGCTGGAGCTGTTGCCTTTTTATATGATGCAACTTTTGGCGTTTATAAATTTCCCTGTCGCTTCCGAAGATCTTCAAAATAGTTATAAAACCAGCCACATATTGACTATGTACTTAGTGAGGCTGACTCCTAGCTGTACATGTGATCACCTGTGATATTTGCTGGAAGGTACAGCTGGTTCATCCAAACACCCGGCTGACTGCAGAATGTCATGAGAAACACCAAGCGTGCTTCTCATGACAAGCGTGCATCATCTGCACACTCCCATGTGTAATATTCTGGCATCGGATCAGCAAAACAGTGTAAAATATTTAACCGTGTAACTTTACCAGGGAACCGTCCCCAGCTGGAGTATATTCTGATACTCCCCCAGTGGGGCGATGGTTAAGTGACCCGAACTGACCCGATGTGGAAAGGTGGCCACGGAATATGAACGAAGCATGTGAATTGCGATGTGCCAGATAAAGGTATAACATTGTTAAATGTAATTTCATCTAACTGGCTACCTGAGCACCCGACGTAGAAGCATATCATTGTCAAATGGCATTGGAGTTATGGGCGCAAAATGACCATAGCAGTCGACGCGCCCCTAAACCCCAATTCATCATCAAATGGCATTGGTTTTTAAAGGCCTTCTGTTGCGTAATATGAACACATTTATGAAGCGTGGAAAATGGGAGGTGAACGTCATGGATAAATAGCACTCCGAAAGCGAGCAATGGGACTCCAACGAGGACGCAAAACCGTAGACAGCCTGAACCAATGCAAATGTTACGTCATTGGTTCATCTCGCTCCCACAGGCTACAACGGAGATATCGTGTGCTTACAAGAAGTGGACTATAAGATATTTGACGGACACTTGGTGCCTCGCCTGCGGGAGGCGGGCCTGGAGGGGGAGTACACCCACAAGGGGCAGACCGTCGCCGAGGGACTGGCCTGCTTCTACAGGACGGATAAGCTCAGGTCAATACGAGTTGCAACAATAAGTCTGAGGGTGTACAATTTCTTTAGTACGTAATTGCGGCGTTTTATTTTGAGCTCCTCTATCTGGTTTAGGGCTGGGCTATTAGTTCTTGGATGCACCTGTATTGTGCCATGTACAGCATGTTCTCTGAGATCTAAAAGTGCGTTCTACGACGATCAACACTACCGTTATCTTAATTCCTTACTTAGAAAATGTATCCATGGCCAGCTCGCATGGTTTAGGTGGTTTGAATAAACTGATTTTCTGTGCCTATTTGAGCACGCAAACTACCAAAGTCCGCAAGCATGACGGTAAAGGTTTTTTTGTTTTGTTTGGAGGTGGTGATTTGCATCCTTGCTGTGCATTCGGTATTTGATGTAAACATATGGCGTCTGACGGTCACAGAGCAGCCTGTCGTCGCGTACACGGGATGCCGCCGCTGTAGCCTGTCTGTCTCCGTCTGCAGGCTTGTCAGCAAGGACAGGATCGTGCTCGGTGAAGAGGTGTCGCGCGACACTTTGTTCGCCGACGTCGAGGGGGCCTGTCGAGCCAGCCCGCTGCTGCGCGAAAGGCTCATAAAGCGGACCCAAACGCTGCAGGTGGGTCGAAGCTGCTGTTCCGCCCGGTACAGGTGTATTTTTCGGAAGCTGACTTGTGGTGTATCCCGAGTTGCAATTGTTAAGTGTCGCAGCTTGTGCTAAGTCAACGATGCGATCCATGCCAGTCCGGGTGTCCAGGCTTATGCAACGCTTGCTTTTTCTGCTTTGTTTGCTTCTGTGCACCTAAGATACTTGGTATTCTGTCTTATCGCTGAGCTGATTTGTCCGGAACAGAATTGGATTTGTATTTTGTAATCCTGGATGTGAAGGGGAAAATGTCTAGGTAATTGTATACTGAGGATGTTTTCCTCGAACCTATGGCATCTAAATCCCAGTTTGCACTGTCTTGTGAAGCTTCAACATCTTATCACAGGGTAGCTCATTGTCAACAGTCCCATTGGGCCGTCAAATGAGAATAATGGAGATGTTCTCTGGAGTGTACAATGTTTTGGATGCCAAAAATCCAGGAACATCCTATTTTTAAAATCCTTGTCCGAAAGGACAATCGATTTTACTGCAAATTATAAGCAACTCAGCACTGTTGGCGCTCGCCAAGGATTTGCTGTCACCGCTCGTGAAACTCCAAAATGGATAATGCAAATTATTGTATGATATAGGATTAGTTGTACAGCGAGCACTGCCAGGTCAACCTGCTGTGACGTCACCGATGTGCTGCCACCTCCTGTTACTGTTACATATCTAACAGCCTTCTACTGGGTGACATATTTCTCACAGCTTTTTACCGGGCGGCAGGTCACCGTGTTGGAGTCAACTGTGGCTCCACATGGGCTCCTGGTGGTGGCCAACACACATCTCTACTTCCACCCGAATGCCGACCACATTCGGGCGCTCCAGATCGGCATGTGTATGCGCCTACTGGAGAGGACCGTGGAACGTCTGCGGACGGAGGTGCGTCCGGGACGGCCAGTGGCGTCGCAGCCACGCCTGCTGCCCGCAATGTACCTTGCCTTACCTAAGCAGGTCACTTCTTTACCTTTCGTAGTCGCCACTGCGCCGACGAAACCTCGGTGGCGGTCGGCCGATCGACTTCACACTCCCGCAGTTCCTATATTAATCAACGGATCGCAGGCAAAAATCTTCCATGTGATGCACTTACCAATTTGTACCAGTCACAATATTGCATTACAGTATCCCTTGTATGAGTACTATGTAGGATATAATCGAAAAGCAGGAAAGGAGGACGGACGCCCCTCCCTTCCTCTCTGGTGCACATGTTCAGACAATTTTCATTGGAGTATTAATTTTTAAAAAAAGAAGTATTTTGCACCTGTTTATGGTTTTATTTCATAGTGTACCCAGTATTCTACTTCTCACGATGCTATTTTATCCGGGCTCGTTCTTTAAAAGAGTTGATAGCTTTGTGCGATGCTCACTTTCGATCACACAGTGTTGTTTGTAGATGAAAGCTTAACACTCTTAGTGCTGCTAACCTCTTCGGGACAAGATGGGACTTGTTTCGGAGCCTGTTTAAAGCAAGTGCCTGTCGCAGGTACCATGTCCATGTCCAATACGTGATGGACTCTGCCCATGGTGACAGCTACCTGTCCACTGATTGTGCACGGTTGACGGTCCCTGTCTCCAACAGTACCCGGACCGTGAGGTGGTTTCGCCCATGATTTACTGGGCGGATGACAGCTCCCTGTCCACTGATGATGCATGGTTGACGGTCCCTGTCTCCAACAGTACCCGGGCCGTGAGGTGGCTTTGCTGTTCTGTGGCGACTTCAACAGCTGTCCGGATTTCTCTGTGTTGCGGCTAATGAGGACCCAGCGGCTGGATGAGGGATTGGCAGACTTCTCAAGCAGTAAGCGCTCTGGTCGATCCGGCTCTACGCACTGCTTTATTTTGTATTTATAATGTGTTTATTGGACACATGCAGAGGAAATGTGGCTTAGCGAATGTGGACTTTACACCGCAATTTGCAGCTCCTTTATTCTGATTGTCGTGCTGCTTAATAGCACGGCATAGCATTGCCAAGACGTCTAGTTTAACTAGCAGGTATAGCAAATCGAATTTCTGTTGTTAATATTTGACAATTGACATTTGTCAAGCAAGGTTGAGATATTATGCCATATTTGCTCACCACTGCACCAAATGAAGGATCGTTTTAGTACTGCTCCCTGTGTCGGTTGTAATTAGCATTGCATCACGTACCCGTACCTACATTACCAACGTGACCCGTGCTGATACAACCTGTTCACGTGACGAATTTTGTTCTGCGCGAACTGTTGCGGACGCATGAACGTAACGCTATGTCTACTGTTTGATGGCGGCCACATGTTTTCTCCGATATGCTGCAAGTCACATGAAAATTGGTTCGTGATACTCATGTGCATGAATTTAATTGCAGCGCTATCAAATGAAGGTATTTTTAGAAACCGTTTTTGTTGTGGAAACGGGTGCGAAAGTGCGCACAAATCACCCCTATTTGTCGCAAGCCGCTGTGTCTTTGCAGAAGAGGGCGAGGAGGTGCAGGGAGTGTCGTTCCAGCAGCCGTACCTCATGGAGACCGCGTGCGGAACCCCGGACTACACCAACTACGTCGGCAAATTCTTCGGCTGTCTCGATTATATATTCTACATGACGGACAAGATGAAAGTACTGCAGGTCAGCCAGTTTGGTCCGTGCCGTGTGTGTGGTGCTGTGGGAAGGACAAGCTTGTCTGTGAGGTTGTTGGGCCTGCCTGCCGGGTGGCCGTACGGACCGGCCGGGAGCGGGGTGAGGAACAGTTGGTGATGCTGCTTGGGCACCTTGTGTTGTCATCCTGTGTGCTGCCGCAGTGGACCTCCCATTCCAAAATAACTTCAACTTTTAACATGGGACAGCATGGGATTGGCCCAAGTTCATTCCGGCCCGCCCATTTTCTCCATATACTGGGCCAGTCAGATCATTTTTAGAAACCAACGTCCTGCTTACAGTAATTCAATGTTTACTATGCTGCTGTACATGCAATCTTGCCATACCTGTCAGCAATGTGACCCAGAATATAAATGCCCACCTATTGCTCTGGCTTATATTTTTGTGCTGAAGTGCATCCGTAGGTGCAATGTTCTTTTGTTATCCTATATTCACTTAAATGCCATTCAACCCAAGTCAAATACGACAACCATGGCATCGCACTGATGTCACCGCCTGGCCACTTGCAGGCGGGATAGTGGTAACGGCTGGTGGTGCCTTCGTCCAGCATGTTAGCCGACGGATGCGACACTCGCTGCACTGTTTGTCCCAGTGCGCGTGTTGTGATACGTACGGCGTGCCAGCTGGCTCGAGCGCCATTGGTCGTACTGTACTGTACGGCTGGTGATGCACTGTTGTCCCAGTGCCATTGGCCGTGCTGTGTTGTACGGCTGGTGATGCACTGTTGTCCCAGTGCCATTGGGGGTGCTGTACTGTACGGCTGGTGATGCGGTTCTGTCCCAGTGGCATTGGGCGTGCTGTGGTGTAGGCTGGTGATGCACTGTTGTCCCAGTGCCATTGGCCGTGCTGTGTTGTACGGCTGGTGATGCACTGTTGTCCCAGTGCCATTGGCCGTGCTGTACTGTACGGCTGGTGATGCGGTGCTGTCCCAGTGACATTGGCCGTGCTGTGTTGTACGGCTGGTGATGCACTGTTGTCCCAGTGCCATTGGCCGTGCTGTGTTGTACGGCTGGTGATGCGGTGCTGTCCCAGTGCCATTGGCCGTGCTGTGTTGTACGGCTGGTGATGCACTCTTGCCCCAGTGGCATTGGCCATGCTGTGTTGTACGGCTGGTGATGCACTGTTGTCCCAGTGCCATTGGGCGTGCTGTACTGTACGGCTGGTGATGCGGTGCTGTCCCAGTGACATTGGGCGTGCTGTGCTGTACGGCTGGTGATGCGGTGTTGTCCCAGTGACATTGGCCGTGCTGTGTTGTACGGCTGGTGATGCACTGTTGTCCCAGTGCCATTGGCCGTGCTGTATTGTACGGCTGGTGATGCACTGTTGTCCGAGTGCCATTGGCCGTGCTGTGCTGTACGGCTGGTGATGCGGTGTTGTCCCAGTGCCAATGGCCGTGCTGTACTGTACGGCTGGTGATGCGGTGCTGTCCCAGTGCCAGTCCCGGCAGGTACGTCTGCGTGACAGCTCGGTGTATGTTACACCTGTGTGGTTGATGAAGCGCCGAGCCACTGACCGGAGCGTGTTGGACAGGTGGTGCCGCTGCCGTCACACGAGGAGGTGGTGCGGCACACGGCACTGCCCAGCGTCGTGTTCCCCTCCGACCACCTGGCGCTGGTCGCCGACCTCGCCTGGCTATGACGTCACCGGACACTAGAGCCGACGTAGTCTGCTGGTGGCCGGCCTCGCCCGGCACCGTCTCTGACGTCACCAAAGCCCAGAGTCGACACTGCACGAGTGGCCTGCCGGAGATACTGCCCGACCAGAGACCAGAGTCGCCTCTGGTCAAAGTGGGCTGATTGTTGCGCCACCTAGATCATTCCGCGCTGGTGCCGGAACGTATGCGCACTTGTTGGCGGTGTGTTTTCCACATGCGATTGCACTTGCAGTGATATATGGAATGAGTCCATCATATAATGTATGGCTTTGTCTAAACTGATTGAAATATCATTTGTCATCGAACCACTTCGGGCTTTGCAGCTTTTCGTGCGACACACGCATATTTGCCCTGACCGTTATTACATTTAATTTAGCCATGCATTCGAATTAATTGTTAGTGAACTTATAGACAGGCAGTTTACGTTCGGCCAAAGTCGCTCACCTAAAGCACGTACGTGAAGCTGGCATTGTATGGCCCTTGCAACCTGTGGGTATCAACTTCACTCAACACGAAGCCGTGCGATGTGGATTGTGTGAAGGGGACGCGGATGAACCAGTTGTGATCCTATCCTGTATGGGGACACATTGTCCGACAATACTGGTGTGAGCATGGACAAAATACTGACGCCGGTCATTTTCTTACGCTTTGGTTCAATGATCAGTGAAGTGGTGTATCAAACAATTCACCAAATAAGCCTGGAGGAAATGAAGGGCACCTGTCCGACACGGGGCGTGTGCCATATCCGTCCACTATGGACCGAGTGACCGAGTCACAGGAGTGCCGATACCGGGACTCTCACCATAGGACAATAAACTGGCATTCGACGTTCATGTCCTGAGCAATAGGGTGTCTTCGATGATGGGCGCACCATTGGCCCGTGACATGAACTCTACTAGCGCCACGGGGTGGGGGTGGGGGACAGCATGATAATAGCATGTTAACTGGGCGGGCCCGGCCCACTCAATTGAACCAGTTGGCTACCCAACCATCGAGCGTGTCCGTTCAGCCAAAATCTGTATTTAAAAAAAAACAAGAAAACCGGAGGACTTGAATACACGTCCGGGGCGGCCAGGTTACAATATCGACAGCACAGGTAACTTTCCGGGTAGTTGTATTTCTGGAGGGTGTACACGCTCTCCTGGCCCATACGAGTTTTTGGTTCCGATATTCGTAATATGCGGACAACCATTGGTTAGGCACATAGGCGTAGCCACAGCGCAGGCAGCGCCGGTCCCGTGCGCCACGCTGGTAGCCGTTACGCGGCACGAAACCCAGCCTTGCCCAGTGCACGAACCGCCACTCGCCAAACCGTGTGGAACTCTCACTATACATATAGTGGGAGCTCACAGGCTGGCTGGCGACACAATCCATGACCTCGCCCTGGTGGGGCTTGGCCAGGAGGTCAGCCAGCGCGCGTTGGCGGATCGCATCCCGGACAGTGCGGGCCTCCCTGCGTGGCTCGACAGCCGCGGTGCCCACGTGGAGCACCGGGCCGGGGACGGCAGCATGCCACGCAATGGCCACTCTGGAGGCCAGCGTCACAGTGGCGACACGAGTACGCATGAACCGTGAAGACACGTCACCGCCATCTCGCATCCGCTCCCCATTCAGATAGGCTGCCAGGTCAGCTGGTGTGGGTGCCCGGCGGAGCCGACGACGAACCACGGTCTCGAGCTCGACGCTGGCGAGGCGTCGAGTCTTGGGGTCACGGGAGCGGAGGAGCTGCGACGTGGCAGCCGCCATTAAGACGTCCGCCTCTGCCACATACTCCGTCAGCCCCACGCCACCCGACGAGACAGGCGCGTACAGGTAACCCCCGGCGGCACTGCACGGCACGCCGAGGATACCCTTCACTCGCTAGCGGAGCGCCACGTCGAAAGCTCCAAGTGGCCCCTTAGGCAGCACGCCGAGCCGCAGGCAGTGGGTGAGTCGCGGGACGATGAAAGTGCGCAGCGCGTTCAGCTTTTGCCAAGGGGCAAGAGCCGAATCGCACAGCCTTTCAGCATCCCGATGCGCTTCAGCCAGCACCTGCAGCGGCGGCTGCGAGAGCCGAGTGTGGCTCACCTGTCGGCCCAGGTACCGGTAAGAGCTGCCCTGGGTGGCGGGCAGCGGCACCCCACACAGCGTGAGATCGGGCGGGGCGACGGTCCGCACCGACAGCAGTCCCGATTTTGCTGGGTTCGGCTGCAGCCCACACCAGCGGCAGCCGCGCTCGAGCACGCTAAGCAGCCTCGGCGGTGGGGAAGATCAGTGTCAGGTCGTCCCCGAACGCTAGGCACCTGATCTCCGCGCGCTCCAGCGCACGCAACAGGGGCTCCATTCCAATGTTGAAAAGTAGCCCACTGACCGGGCAGCCTTGCCGAACACCCCGCAGGGTGTCAACACGGGCCGTCAGGCCTCCACCAGTGCGGAATCTGGTAGACGAACCCTCGTAAAGGTCAAGTAGAATGTCCAGAGCATCGGCCTGGAGACCAAAGGCGTCTAGGACACTCCAAAGGTGTGAATGGGGGACCGAGCCGAATGCATTGGCCAGGTCGACAAACGCCACATGGTACCCCTCATTGGAGCGACGGGCCCCACTGACAGCACACTGGATCACAAAGTTGTGCTCCAGCACACCATCAAAGGACCTGAAGCCCTTCTGACCGGGTAACAGGACATCTCCCGCCTCTGCCCAGGCGCTCAGCCGGTCCGCCCACACCCCAGCGTACAGCTTGGCAACCGTCAGGCCTAATTCTATCGGGCGCCAGCTGGCGGCCACGCTGGGCTCGCCACCCTTGTGGATCAGGACTGTCTCAGACTTCTTCCACGACGGCGGCACACTGCGCTCGCCGGCACAGCTCAAATTCCGCCGCTAGGAGGAGACAGTCGGGATCCAGGGCACGCCACGCGGCATAGCGCAGGCCGTCAGCGCCCGGCGCCGTGTTGGAGGCACGGCGCAGGCGGCGCAAGACCTCGTCTCGGTGGACGGGCGCCGTCAGGTGCGGGCAGTCGGGGTCACGCCCCAGCTGGGGGCCCCCGGCCGGCCAGTCCGCCCATGGTTCCCGCTCCCCCGGCTGGGCAGCCAGGGGCGCGGCAAAGTGGGTTCGCAGGTCGGCCTCCGACACCTCACACCGCGGCACCGCCCCCTCGAGAAGGCCCCGCACCGCCCTGGCGCGAAGCAAATTTCCCATATAAACCCTATATCTATCTTTAAATAAACACTCTCACCCCCAAATCACTTTTCGTCGCCGCTACGGCGACACGGCGCGACGCTCCGGTGCCAGCGGTCGAGCTGTTACACAGATATTGATGGGATGCATGGCGATAGCTGTTAACTTATAGGTTTGAAAGACAAGCTGAAAGCTAGTGACGCATCTGCCGTGCCGACCCGAGATGCAGACAGTAATCCAACTCCGGCCGAGGGCACCGTGCAGAACGTGTTCACATTCAAGGGCGTGGCCAGGTACGAACAGGAAGCAGAGGGACGAGCAGTTCCGATTCAAGTCGCTGGACGCTATCGCAGAGCTACTAGTGGAGCGGGGGAAAATCCCCTCGGCGAGCAGCAGCACAGAGCCGACCCAAGCAAAATATGGCGACTACAGTGATCCTGTGTAGCTGGGGCAGATGAAGGGGAGGATGTTGTTCATGGAGAGCGATGAGGTGCAGCAGGTCCAGGATCCGATTCCCCCTGAATATCGGCACATCAGAGTCGGAGCGAGTGGTGAAGGAGAAATTCTACCGCACAGTCACTAACATATCAGGCCACGGTCTGTCAATCGAAAAAGCTTCCAAGGCTGTGGGCGAGGTCGTCAACGGAATGTTTGATAGGAAGTGGAAGCTGGGTGGTAGCGAGGAAGACCGACTTGACAAGGATACGCTACCTGCCAAGTTTAACATGAGGGAGGCGCTCAATTTGCTCGAATTGCTGAATTGTTGTCTCTGACTGCAGATGAGGTCAGTGAAAAGTCAGGCAAAGTAAGAATGATTACACATACCATAGACTCCACTACCAAGAAAAGGGTGGGCCAGTTTTCTGTGCAGGGGATTCATGTTGGTCAAAAACTCCCCTTCCCCCTGCCACTGATCAACATCAGTGGGGAGACCACCGAGGATATTGCCCTCCAGGTGGATCTCGGGTTCGATATTCTGGCTGCCGTGAAGGGGAAACCGGTGGAGGAAGTATACAAGCACGTCGACGCCCGTATCACCGACTCCACGCAGCACAAAGGCACCAACATGGTGTTGCAGGAGATGTACTGACTGGATGACCCGGTGGGGCAGCTGTCCTGCGGTGAACGGTCCAAGGAGCACCATTGAACACTATTGATGCTTATGTCTGCAATCTGGATAATTCGTTGAATTTGAAACAACATTGAATACAATATGCTCCATTTATAATTTGCCTTATCTGACCTGTGTTGACCTTCAAATGACACGGGGACCTGGAGAACTTCAACTAAACATTGGTAAATTTACACGTTCGGTGTGCTTCGTCCGCTTAGCATCACATCAGATTCACAGCGGGAATTGAGCTTACTTTTCCGGGACAGCTGCCCCTCCACCTTGTTACCGGAAGTTGGATACAGGCATGTTGCACTGCGTGACCATCATCGACCTTTATATCCTTTCACAGGTGCTGCTTCTGGCAATTATTGGGGAACGCAATACGTGAAGGCAATAGGGGAACTCAAATGGATTGAGAGGTACACTCAATGGGGTCCCATGATAAAACCTGAAATTATTGGTTGGAAAAGTCGAGATTGAAGGGGCGAGTGTCCCCTCAAAAGTGCATCAAACAAAACCCCTATATGCTTCCAATAATTTGCGAAAGTTCCACCCCACATTCCTTCCTTATCAGCATTCGCCGGTGAAAAAAAATGTTCTGGGACGGTGCCGGCTGGAGACGAAGCCTACATGATGCGACAACCTGTTTGCATTCCTATTTTGGGTTTCAGGTAAGTTTCATGAGAAAGATATTTTTAATAATATTTTTGATATTTAAATAATATTTTTGGTAGAGAAAGATCTGTTCTATCACATGGTCATTATTTTATAGTTGTAGCTTCATTTCTGAAAACGATATTATATTACAAACCACCCCTATAAAGTATTGCGGGCATTGAGGATTTCGGCCGTTGAAAACTGGTGACGTCATGAAAAGTTGCAATTGTCGGACGGTTGTACCTTACGTAAAGGGCGTTATAACTTGGGGGTCTCCGCGTGAGCGCTTGTGGGAGAGATTTGATTATCCGTGGTAGGAATATATTGATGTGGTGTGAAGCGGTGGATAGGTAGGTAGGTACGTATGTGCTCGGATTTATTTTGTTTTGTTCCATGTGCAGTTGTATTGGATGACGTTATTCGTGTCTTGTTCTTTTATCTCAGACCGGAATTGAATGTATATTTTGTGACCCCGGCGTTAAGTGCGATACATGTAGACAAGTAAGCTGGTAGATGTGTAGTTTTGGATAATATTTTATTGTTTTCTCAATGCAATGCATATGAATGTCGGTATTCTTTTACTTTCTGCCGTAGCGTTGTTTACATTAGATGCGTAACAGAATGTGCCGCATATAGGCAGAAGATGCCGCACTGGTCAAATACAACTGGATATGGATGAATCATTTTGATGACGTCACGAACAGTCACAATGATACGACTTATTTGCCCATCGGAAAACCGCATGGTTTTGCAGTATTACGTATGACTCAGGGCAGCGTGAAACCGCCAATAAATCATCGCAATACCTCCAGATCATCAGCACCTCTTCCCAAAGATCCAGGGATCATATCCTGATGCGTTTTCCACATGGGGATGCAAAAAAACTGCATGAGGGCAGCAAGAAAAAGCACTGTTTTACCACACTATGCATACGTTACGGCAGCGAGAAACCATCATGGAATCATCGCAGCGGCCCCAGATCATCAGTATCTCTTGAAATGAATTCAGAGATCATATTCTGAAGGTATTTCCACTTGGGGGATACCAAGAACTGCACGAGGGCAGCAAGTAAAAGAGACTGTTTTATCACACTATGCATACGTTACGCCAGCAAGAAACCACTATGAAACCTTCGCAGCGGCACCAGATCATCAGGACCTCTTCCAATAGGTTCAGATATCATATTCTTAACGTATTTACGCATGGAGATGCCAAGAACTGCATGAGGGCAGTAACTAAAACTGTTTTATCAAGTTGTGCACACATTACGGCAGCGAGAAAAAGTACTTAAAAGTAACTATTTTGGTTTACCTCGAGGTCGCTGGTGAGGTTACAGATCATGCCAAGCAACATGATTTGACTGTTTTTGATGGGTCAAGTTTCTAACGCATTTCAGGGTATTCGGGTAACATAAATTGAAACTATGGTTCAATACATGCAGTGTATGCCTATAATTGCATAAGTAAGCCCTTTCTGTCCCCGGGTCATGTAAGGTCACCTGCAGGGAAGATGATAAACTGCCTTTTTCATTCAGCATTCAATACAACACGTTTTGAAGGCTAAATTTTTGCAGAACTTTCTGAAAACTAGCTTGGATGTTCGTATGTGCTGCGGAATTGTGTATTCCCGTATAATCTGACATGCCGCCTATGAGGTTACAGGCCTTAGCACGCACCCTGGATTGTGGTTGGAAATCCGCCCACCCCTGCAGTTTTTCGTACATAACTCTAAATTTTACCGGCTGATATACACCATTGTTTGTGTACCTGCTTCGAAATGACCAGCGCGTTGCTTAAAGAAAGAAAAATGAAAATCGGCCAAAAATGTTTCGAGTTATGGGTCGTTAAATTAAAATTTTCCTAGCGCCGGAAAAAAATTGACGCTGATGCGCTTCCCGTATATTAGCAAAAGGGACGTGTTCTTGGCAACACTGGGAACTTGTTTGATGTATATTGTTATGCTATATAGCTTCAAAGTTATGTTAGGTCACCGAGGTCAAGTCTGGTCAAGTTCGTGACAAGTTAATGGAACAAACTTGGTCAACTGGAATGTTAACATAAATGTAAATGACTAATGCGATTGATGTCACTGCATATTACTCCCTACACATCTTGAAAACTACTGTTTGTCATTGTGTACTTAGGTGTTTCCATACTACATTCATGTATTTCACTCCTTTCTTTGCGAAGCCGATTGTCCCGACACGTCAAACGGAGCAGTCGGGCGGGCGGCCCTGTTCAGGTAACTGGTGCAGGTAATGACCTGATAAAGTGCTGCTATACATGTGACCTGAGGTAAAATACCAGGTCTATCATCTGTATTACATCACTAGTAATGTCTAAAACATCATTAATTTTGGAGCCAATTTAGAGCATTTACTTATAATCATAGGGATCCATAACAATGACAAGCCAAGCCACGCAAAACCAGAAAGTTGTGGCATTTCGACCTCATTTGACCTTGGAGATATTGACCTAAGGCTATTAAATTTGTACACAATAGAGTTCACTACTGTACCCAACCACCCTGTGAATGTCGTTGCTCCGGCTTTAATAGGAGCCTAGATCTTATGGGGCGGAATCCGCCCCCCTTCCAGTACGCGTAATTTTTAGAGGCCCTCCAGGGCGCGTGTCAAGTGGAAATACTTCTCTGATTCCAGGCGTGCATATCATTTTACCGGAAATAAATACATTAGCGTAATGTGGAACTTAGGTTTTCATAAGTCGATGACTATACTTATACAACATATACTAATCGTCCTGGGGTCAAGTGAGGTCATCTGGGGAGAAGATACCAAATTGCCGTTTTCGCTCCATGTACAACGAACATACAATGTCATATGTTCATATATTCCAGGACACTTCGACCCACCCACGTTAGCCCTTCACATAATCTCAGCCAAGGGGCGTCCCGAGCGCACTTTCCGTTGATTCGGCTTTCTCCCCATCGGCATCGACGAAAGTCATCACCACCTTTGATTTCAGACATGCATGGCATTAGCAATTTTTGCACCATGTATCTGAACACAGGCATACGGATAATTGACCTATAACAACTTGGAATGTAAGAATGTCGTTGACAACCGATATATATATATATATATATATATATATATATATATAAATATAAAATATATGCGTATGTATGCATATGTATGCGTATGCATATATATATATATATATATATATATATATATATATATATATATATATATATATATATATATATAAAACCAGTGTTGTAGTGATCATTGTGTCCGACGGGCTGTAGCGGATCGCTGTGACAAAGCGCACTTTAACTTGAGCACTCTAGGGGGCTCCGGGCGAACGATGAGGATCCCGGGTTGTCGTGAAGACCCATGGACCTATAAAAGGGGACTGTAATGATGGAGATGGTCCCGAGCAGAAACGGCTCTCGAGCCGACGAAGAGTGCCCAGGGCAAACGTTGGAAGCCTGGGGCTGTGGGAATATAGAGTGCTAGGCCTTCGGAGGGAGCCCTGAGCCGTTGTGAGGATCTGGGTGATGTCAATGACCCCTGGGTCGACGAAGTACGCTCAGCTATATAAGGGGCCCTGATGCAGGGGTCTATTTTTAAGAAATAATAAATATTGTGGAACGCAAATGAAGGAGAGAAAGCGGCCGTCACGACGGATAAAGTCGCCTGCAAAGATGGTCAGTGCCGTGCCATCAAATGTGTGCATAATGGCCTGGAGGAGGACACCCTGGGCAGTTCAAGAGGGTCCCTAAGCTGACGTAGAGGACACGGAAGAATATACTCCGACATTGACCTATTTGATCTAATCTGGGCGATCCAAAAGAGGTAATCAATAAATATTTCCAGGTATATTGAACGTTTTGAATTCGAAGTGCATCATGTCGTTGACCACATTTTTGCATTTAAATTATAATAATTATAGTACCGAGCAATTTTGTCCAAGATAACCCAGGCAATGATAGGGGTGAAGCGATCTACGATCCCGTGAATGTTAGCTAAAAGCCAAATTCAGGGGCGGATGGTTGCCTTTGTATTCATCGCGGTCAATGTTGAATACGGGTACGGGTGGTAAACTACATGTTCACTTTCCCCTCGCCACGAAGTCGTGCTATGGTAAATATTGCGGTGAAGATTCAATAAACTTTCTTTTTTCAGGGACCAGGGCCTTCTTGCCCGCACAATGCGCTGCACTTGCGGGGCGCAGATGGAGGAGGGTCGGAGGGCCGCGATGACGGACCAAGTCGCTGGCGTTGCAAGGATGGCCAGTGCCGGGCCACAAAAAGCATACGTCACGGCTCTTTCTTCGTGAGCTCGCACCTGGAGCTCCGTCAGCTCATGCTCATAACCTACTTCTACTCACAGAAGACGACAAGCCACCAAATAGCCAAGGAGGCAGAAGTGTCACCGAGGACCGTCGTTGACTGGACAAACTTCCTACGAAAAGTGAGTAGACCTTTTGTAAATGCATGCCAAATATGTGCGTCCAGCACGTACTCTTTTTTACAACGTCACGTAACGCACGGGTGTGACATCTGTGTTGCTATCCGGTATCATACGAGAGAATGGGAGGTCACTACTCTCACGATGTTTTGCCACTGCACTGAGCGTTGAAATTACGAAAAAAAATTAATATACCTTGCGCTGGTACTCCCCCCCGGAAAAAAAACAATGAGAGAAAAACAGGCCTTTGAGCAAGGCATATTTCAACGTTTACCCAATAGAGATAGATATATAAATAGATGGTCAGAGATATAGATACTTAGATAGATACATGGACGGATGGACGGACGGACGGATGGATGGAGAGGAAGAGAGACAGATACATAGGGAGAGAGACAGATACAGAGGGAGAGAGACAGATGCAGATGGATAGAGCCAAATACAGAGGGAGAGTCAGATACAGAGGGAGACGGAGTCGGAGATGTAGACGGAGATGGAGATGAAGATGAAGATGGAGATGAAGTTATACAACCGAGAAATATGAACGCCGCTTGCTGCCAAGTAATGTCGTTCATCTCCTATAACTGATTTAAACGGAATCTGAAACAATTCTTACCAATGATCCGTTTCACCACAGGTTATGACTGACGACCTCCTTAGGCATCCCCGAATGCTCGGAGGGGGTCAACGGACCGGTGCAGATCGACGAGAGTCTCGTCGCCCGTTAAAAAAAGATGCCGCAACGGAAGAGCGAGGCCCGTAGCCGAAACGTGGGTTTTCGGGCTCACCGACGAATCGGGAGAGGCGCACCTCCAGATAGTGCCGGACCGCACCGAAGGGACTTTGGTGCCAATCGTCTGCCAACACGTGCTGCCCGGCAGCTTGGTACGTAAATCGTGTATTGTGTATCCGTGTAAATTACCTTAATGTTTTCACTGTAGTCGGCGGCGCACACAGGGGATGGCCAAACACCCACGGGCAATCTGAAAGTGTTTGCTGAGAAGAAATGAAAGAGTTTTCATGAGGGGGAAGGTGATGTTGTGCGGAAATATGGTATAGGAATACATTCCCTTTTAATTATCTGTAAGTGGAATTCCCTGCAGCTTGGCGTTGAAAAGTGGGTGCAGTGAATATTTTTCCTACTTATCAGCACTCTTATTGAGACCGTCCGTGGGGACATCTGGCACATTCCTGAATACAATGTATATTTATCTTCACCCCATCACTTTTGCTCGACACAACAGATATTTTATCAGCCACATTACAATGCTGATCAATGTAAAATGGACGGAACAAGCAAAGCGTTGCTGATTGCGCTAGTGACTAGCACATCGCGCAGGAAAGACAAACAGCTGTATGCAGACTCAGGAGACGGAATGGATGCGAGGCGTTGCGACGCAATGGGATGCGCACTCTCAATTAGAAGACGCCGACACAGAAGCCCAATAGAATCGTAAGTGTTGACATGTGAAAAACAATGCACATCGTGACGGCTATGACAACATATCTCCAACGAATAGCAACGGGTTATTAGGACATCAAATAATGTGCATTCCTCCAGACGAGTTGAGGGATGAGAAGAACCTCAAACTGCAAAGTTTGTCATCACAATGATACTTGTATACTGCGATTCCGCATGTGGTCCTCACCAGGGTGGGAATTAAGGCACTTTTAAAGAGATTTCATCTCTTAAAACATTTTTGTACTCCGGATTCATACTGGATAGAATGGGCTCCACATGTACTCCGACACAAACATACAGAAGGAACAAAAATACTAATAAAAAACTAATACAGGATTGAAGAAAATATCCACCAAACATGTTATTCTACTTACGGTTACCAAATAACTATACACTTTTTGTACCATCAAGCACACAGACAGCAACCGAACACACACACCACACGAAACCACAAACAGCGGAAATACCGACGACAACGCGCCAAACTTCGCGCATGCGCACTGAATATAATGGCCTCCGGTCGCTACAAATTCGGCCGGTGCGTCTCCAGAAACCTGATTTCGAGCCACCCTATAGTGGGAAAAACTGACCGTTTTAAGAGTCGCTTCCGGAGTGCAGCGGAGGCCGCCGATCGGAATTTGCTGCGTAAGCATTTTCTGCTACGAAAACTGTCCTTTAACCAATCAATGCAAGGTATTTTTTAAATAACGTCATAACCATTAGCAACTTTGAACACGTGTTTTGAACACTTAACAGTGTCATGCCGCAAACACAAGACCTTGACTGATCCTTTGCGCACCGCCGTCAATTCCGACTGCGTGTGAGGTAGTGGTGTTGGGTCCGTATCGTGCAGGGAATTGGCTGTGTATGTAGGCAGGTGTGCGCTCTGAGCTGAGGGTGAACCATGAATTATTTGTGTTTTTCATTTTGCCTAGCATTATGCAGAGACCAACAGAGAAAGGAAGGCGCATTGCTCCTGTGAGTTATGAGAGACAAAGCTGAGCTGATCACAACTCCCAGTCTTGTGGTGCCATCCATTGCTCACTTCTTTGTTTCTATGCTTTGATGTGACCAAAAATGATGTGTATTATGCCTATTACATAGACACTGACTAGGTACATATGCTTTTCTCGTCGGTTACCGGCAAATAGATTCCATGCATGAAAAATAATATGTGCATGAAAATGTACTCCGGAAGAAATCTGTTTGCACTCCGACTCCAAACCCAGAAAGAAAGTTTCCCACCCTGGTCCTCACCGTTCCAGATCTGGTCCGATGGATGGGCAGCGTATAACAACGGCGCCCTCCAGGCAGCGGGATATCGGCAGGAGGCCGTCAGTCATCGCCAAGAATTCGTTCGGGCGGATGGTAAGCACTAGGATACATTATTCGGGAATTATAAGTGTTCCCACATCTCCTGAAACAGTCGTGCCCGTCAAATTTCCCGCATCGTGCTATCTGAAAACGATCTAAGTCAGTTCGGATGGCGAGATTGTGAGGTACCCATTGAGGTGACCACACAACTCATGCACGGGTGGGCAAAGACTTCGTCACCGCGGTAACAGACCTTACGTGGCTTCCTAGCTTTCGGTAACTTCCCCTTTGTGTTCTTCTCGGGTTGTGCGACGGGCTGTGTGTCTTTCTGCGAGAGGTGCTGCTGCTTGTTGAACTGTTGGTTGGAAATGTTGGTAAACTGGAATTTGGTCAGCTTTGTTCTCTGGTAGATGGAGAAATGTTCAATTAAAGACAGATAATTGCACAGTGTATTCACCATGTAAATCGCTTAACATTGACAACTATCCGACGCACATAATAATGTCCCATGGCTGGAACCTTACACACACACACACACACACACACACAGATATATATATATATATATATATATATATATATATATATATATATATATATATATATATATATATATATATATGTATATATATTATTTCATGCATCTCTTTCACTGATAGTACATTCCATGTCCATGTTCACAATGCTACGTAACTCTACATACTGATATTCCTGTTCAGGTGTCCACACAAACCGGGCGGAGGGGACATGGTCCTTGCTTAAGTCGCGCCTCAATGCCATGCGGGGGACAAGCCGGGAGATGCTGGCGAGCCACATAGATGAATTTATGTGGCAGCGTCGGCACCGCGGCAACGTATGTATAATGGTGTAAAATATGAGCGCAGACGACACTCTCACTAAGTATGACTCGCAGTATGGATTATGGCTCCGGCAATGTTCCGTTTCGTTAATCGGCTGGAAAGGAGATGTGTGTGTGTGGGGGGGGGGGATTTTTGGAAGGAACTGGGAAATATATGAGCTGAAATGTTCCATGTAGTGGGGGTTGCACGAAATATGCCTGGGAGATGACAAGTGTAAAATATGCGTACCAAAGATGCATTCTTTACTTGTTATGATGAATTTTCAGTAAAGGCGCAAACAAAAATTAAAAGATTGACCATCCCAGGGAGAGTCGTATACCACGGATATCATCCAAAGGAGATGGCTTTCGTAGTATTTTTCCTCTTTGCACACTCACGGCATGATCTGTTATGAATATGTCTGTTGGCAGGAGTTCCGGGCCCTGACCAGCGCCATCGCGGCCAAGTATCCGGTGTCAGTTCCCGCCATGCAATGCACGGCCTGATCTGTTGACATGACTATGACTGTTGGCAGAAGTTCCGGGCCCTCATCAACGCCATCGCTGCCAAGTACCCGGTGTGAGTGGCAGACAGACCGACAACCAGCCCCTTCCAGGAGCTCAGTGGAAACCCCAATACTTTGCCGTCCTTCAGTAATACATTTCGTCCTTCATTAATACATTGTACTGTTCATCATTACCGACTTTTCATCCCAGCTCTGAACAAGCGACACTTCACCTCCAAGTAAACAGCAGGATGAAAGATATCCGTAATCAACAATCACAGTAGTATTTAAAAAAAATTAATCCGAGTTGTTGCTAGGGTGGCTTGAGGAGCCAGGGTTCTATTACTAAGCAGAGCTTGTTGCGTGAACCCTTGCCCCACCACCCGATCCATGAACGCCAGTTCAACGACAGAATTTAGACCGAAAGTGTAACGTGTCGCCAATGTACCGACACGACCGCCCAGTAGCTCGTCCCCGGCCTGATCGGGCCAGTTGCCAACTGACACTCCCGGTCGGGGGCTAAATGCGAGCGCGCGAAGCGACTCGAACCCTGTGTTGCCAGTACAGGGGAGACCAGTGCAGGCCAGCGCTCTAACCAGCTGAGCCACCAGGGCGACAATATATTTATATATATATATATATATATATATATATATATATATATATATATATATATATATATATATATATATATATATATATAAATCTATATACGTTCATACATAATCGAACATCTTTTCACTTCCTTTTTGCCGTCGTACACTTCTTGGCATCCTCATGCGGAAATACCTTCAGAATATGATCTCTGAACCTATTGGAATAGGTACTGATGATCTGGAGCCATTGCTATGGTTTCATAGTGGTTTCTCGCTGCCGTAACGTATGCATAGTGTTGTATAACCTTCTGTTTTACTTTTTGCCGTGATGCAGTTTTTAGCATTGCTATGTGGAAATACCTTTAGAATATGATCCCTGGATCTATCGAAAGAAGTCCTAATGATCTGGAGCCACTGCGACAGTTTCATGATGGTTTCTCGCTGCCGTAACTTATGCATAGTGTGATAAAACAGTCTCTTTTACATACTGCCCTCATGCAGTTCTTGGTATCCCCATGTGGAAATACCACTAGAATATGATCCCTGGATCTAATGGAAGATGTCCTAATGATCTAGAGCCCCTGTGATGGTTTCATGGTGGTTTCCCGCTGCCGTGACCCATGCATAGTGTGATAAAACAGTGTCTTTTACTTTCTGCCCTCATGCAGTTCCTCGTATCCCCATGTGGAAATACCACTAGAATATGATCCTTTGATCTAATCGAAGAGGCCATGCTGATCTGGAGCCATTGCGATGGTTTCATGTTGGTTTCTTGCCGCCCTAGCATATGCATAATGTTATGTAACATTCTGTTTTACTTGCTGCCGTCATGCAATTTTGAGTATTGCCATGTGGAAATACCTTCAGAATATGATCACTGGATCTATCGAAAGAAGTCCTGATGATCTGGAATCGTTGCGATGGTTTCCTGCTGGTTTCTCGTAGCCGTAATGTGTGCATAATGTGATAAAACTGTCTCTTTTATTTGCTGCCCTCATGCAGTTCATCGTATCCCCATGTGGAAATACCACTAGAATATGATCCCTGAGTCTAATGGAAGATGTCCTGATGATATAGAGCCGCTGTGATGGTTTCTTGGTGGTTTCCCGCTGCCATAACGCATACATAGTGTGATATAACAGTCTCTTTTACTTGCTGCCGTCATACAGTTTTTAGTATTGTCATGTGGAAATACCACTAGAATATGATTACTGGATCTATGGAAAGAAGTCCTGATGATCTGAAGCCACTGCGATGGTTTCGTGGTGGTTTTCTCGCTGCCGTAATGTGTCCATAACTTGATAAAACAGTCTCTTTTAGTTACTGCCTTCATGCAGTTCTTGGCATCTCCATGCGGAAATACGTTAAGAATATTATCTCTGAACCTATTGGAAGAGGTCCTGATAATCTGGAGCCGCTGCGATGATTTCATAGTGGTTTGTCGCTGGCGTAACGTATGCATAGTGTGATAAAAGTATCTTTTACTTGCAGCCCTCGTGCAGTTCTTGGTATCCCCAAGGGGAAATACCTTCAGAATATGATCTCTGAATTCATTTCAAGATATACTGATGATCTGGGGCCGCTGCGATGATTTCATGATGGTTTCTCGCTGCCGTAACGTATACATAGTGTGGTAAAACAGTGCTTTTTCTTGCTGCCCTCATGCAGTTTTTTTGCATCCCCATGTGGAAAAAGCACCAGGATATGATCCCTGGATATTTGGGAAGAGGTGCTGATGATCTGGAGGTATTGCGATGATTTATTGGCGGTTTCACGCTGCCCCGAGTCACTACGTAATACTGCAAAACCATGCGGTTTTCCAATGGGCAAATAAGTCGCATCAATGACTGTTCGTGACGTCATCAAAATGATGCATCCATATCCAGTTGTATTTGACCAGTGCGGCACCTTCTGCCTATATGCGGCACATTCGGTTACATATCTAATGTAAACAACGCTACGGCAGAAAGTAAAATAATACCTGTCAAATACAACTGGATATGGATGCATCATTTTGATGACGTCACGAACAGTCACAATGATACGACTTATTTGTCCATCGGAAAACCGCATGGTTTTGCAGTATTACGTATGACTCAGGGCAGCGTGAAACCGCCAATAAATCATCGCAATACCTCCAGATCATCAGCACCTCTTCCCAAAGATCCAGGGATCATATCCTGGTGCGTTTTCCACATGGGGATGCAAAAAAACTGCATGAGGGCAGCAAGAAAAAGCACTGTTTTACCACACTATGCATACGTTACGGCAGCGAGAAACCATCATGGAATCATTGCAGCGGCCCCAGATCATCAGTATTTCTGGAAATGAATTCAGAGATCATATTCTGAAGGTATTTCCACTTGGGGATACCAAGAACTGCACGAGGGCACCAAGTAAAAGAGACTGTTTTATCACACTATGCATACGTTACGCCAGCGAGAAACCACTATGAAACCATCGCAGCGGCTCCAGATCATCAGGACCTCTTCCAATAGGTTCAGAGATCATATTCTTAACGTATTTCCGCATGGAGATGCCAAGAACTGCATGAGGGCAGTAACTAAAAGACTGTTTTATCAAGTTGTGCACACATTACGGCAGCGAGAAAAAGTACCTAAGAGTAACTATTTTGGTTTACCTCGAGGTCACTGGTGAGGTTACAGATCATGCCAAGCAACATGATTTGACTGTTTTTGATGGGTCAGATGGGTCAGGGTTTGATGGGTCGGCACATTCGGTTACATATCTAATGTAAACAACGCTACGGCAGAAAGTAAAAGAATACCAAGCTACCCAAGTTCGTCCTGTATCTGGATATTGACCCAAGTTAGGGAATCATAGTTTTGCGGAGTACATTGCCCTGCCATTCTTTAATTTCCTCAAAATTGATTGCCTATATGTGCATAGTTATTTTTTCCAAGGGAAGAAAATAGTTCCCACAACCTAAGGAGCAGGGTGGGAATTAAGGCACTGTTTTTTTATGATGAATTGGAGTTAAGGGGCGCGGCAACTACCAGGGTCATTTTGCACCTTAAAACATTTTTGCACTCCAGATTCATACCGGATAGAATGGGCTCCACATGTACTCCGACACAAACATGCAGAAGGAACAAAAATACCACTGAACAACTAATACAAAATTGAATAAAACATCCACCAAACATGTTATTCTACTCACAATTACCAAATAAACTAGCCACTTTTCGTACCATCAAGCACATAGACAACACCCGAACACATACAGCAGCACACCACAACCAGCAGAAATGCCGACCACGATGCGCCAAACCTCACGCCTGCACACTGAATAGTGGCCTCCGGTCGCTACAAATTCGGCTGATGTGCCTCCAGAAACCTGCCTTCGAGCCACCCTATAGTGGAAAAACTGAAAGTTTTAAGAGATGACTTCTGGAGTCCCGGAGGCCGCCGATCGAAATTTGCTCTGTTAGCATTTTCTGTTCTGAAAACTGTCTTTTAACCAATCAATGAAAGGTATTTTTAAAATTACATCATAACCATTAGCAACTTTGAACACATGCTTAACAATGCCATAGGTGTGTGTTAGGAGCTGAGGGTAAAGCGTGAATTATTTGTTTGTTTTTCATTTGGCTAGCCTTGTACTGAGACAAACAGTGAAAGGAAAGCTCATTGCTCCTGTGAGTTACGAGAGACAGAGCTGAACCGATCATCACAACTCCCTGTCTTGCTGTGCCATCCATTGTTCACTTTGTTTCTATGCTTTGATGTGACCAAAAAGGATGATGTGTATTACTTATGCATATTATGTAGGCACTGACCAGGTACATATGATTTTCCAGTCAGTTACCAGCAAATAGGTTCCATGCATACAAAATAATAGGTCCATGAAAATGTACTCAGGAAGAAATCTGTTTGCACTCCGACTCCAAACCCAGAAAGTAAGTTTTCCACCCTGCTAAGGCAGTGTCTTAAAATTACTTTTTCAGTACCTGTGCGGATGAAAAACATAATCACTCTGAGATAGTGAAAGATGAAAAATTCTGAATAGATGTATGATGAAAACCAAGATTGCATCATCATACTAATAAAAAAACACGTGGCCAGAGTAGCAAACATAATCATACAAATTTGGACAAATTGTATGTTGTGTCCACTCTTCCTGAACCACATTGTTGAGGTCAGTACCTTCACATGCTTCTCATTTTGCTTCTCCCTTTCTTTAGAGTTCATGAATGTAGTGCGGTGCTTGAAATGAAACAGGTAATTCCATTGTTTGGTACTTCTTCACATTAATCTTGCCACACATGGCGGAAGTACACCTGTGCACCGTCCTATCAAAGACCTACATTCCATGTTATACTTGGACGTGTTTTTTCACCTGTGCATGCAGGGTGCTTGATGGCTGTGGTTCTCCTCAATGTGTATGGTGGCAGACCGTGATGCGTGCAAAGATACTAAGGTAAATGCGAAGCAATTGACTGTTCCGTCCCTTGGAGAAGATAAATGTAGCCCATCTAGGACCTGCCACTTAAACCTGCATGTACAACATGGATGCTGGCTTCACCCAAATGCCATGTGGGTATATTTTATTGGTTGTCACTGTGTTATAGGTACCATCTACCTTGGCCACTGCCTCGCTGACCAGTCCTCGTCATGCAGACCTGATCGCGAAGCCTACATCCCTGGGTGGCTGTGCTGACCTATGCAATCCAGATAACTGTCATCATACCTGTGACCTGTCACGTCCTCAAATGCTGAACCAGTGCCCGCAGAACGACCGTATCACCAGTTCAGTGTCTGTGTCTGACAGCACTTTCGAATAATCTGCCTGCATATTTCTACGTCTGCTTTTCGGCTGTAACTGGAGCGTAATTACGGCAATGCCACTATTATTGACACTGCTTTTGTTTTGCTTTTTGTGATGTGTTTATGTCCTCAGTCATTTGGTCTCAAAGGAGCATCATCTCTGGTGAAGGCCATGCCGCAACTCGATCAAACAGTTGGACTTTGTAAATAGATAATACAGCACACCATCAACATTTAATATACGAGTGAAATGAGGCAATCTGAACAGTCAGCACCGACGCCGTCAACGGAAGCACTAACCAAGCCAATAACAACTTTTAATTGTGCATGGTTGAACTTCAAATCGATATGATCGCGAGTGTGACTGAAAATGTGGATAGTTGCTATGAATACCAGTCAACATCGAAACCAAAATCGTACTATCTCACGGAGATAATTATTTCGCATATCCCCAATGCGACTTGGATTCGTTGAAATGAAGCAACAGCTTCTCTTGTTTGTCCATCGTTCCACGTTCTTTCAACGCCAATGATGTAGTGCACACTCGGAACATAAAATATGAGCTTTATTGCGTCAACAACCATAACCGTTCAAGTCTGAGTGATATAATCGCTTAAAAACTATAATACCATGCATTAGGGGAAGCTCGGTAAAACGCCCCACCATGCGAACATACCTTCTCGCGCTCTCCTAGTATTAACGCAAGGACAGAAAGCGCGGGCTTGACACGCTGGCACACGCGCTTTAGCATGAATGAATATGTAAGGAGGCTTACATTTGTCGGCACCATAATATCTTTCCTATCCGAACAGGCCGCCAGACATCCAGTCAGATCCTGGCAGTCCTACCCTTCCCCCCGCACAAACACTTGCCCGTAAAGCGCCCGCGTGTGGCGCCGACGCCTACATTAACGCGGCGTTTCCATCAAACAAGCGGCACATGCGAATGGCGCCGACGCCCAAGATCAAAGGGGCCGCCCGACAACAGACGGCGAGCGTAAATACCGGGTCGGCCCCATGAACAGTTGGCTGCAAACATCATCTGGAACACCCCGAAAGAAGGGTCATCAACCCGTGAGGTCGGTGGCATGAAGACGTCGCCACCCCAGACGACAAAGCCAACGGCACTCCACCAATGAAAAGCGCGAGCTCTCTCCGAAGCCCAAGGAGGCGTGGCTTCGGAAAATGGCTACAAAAAGGGCTACAGAAGAACGCGCTGGGGGAGATCTCTCCGGAAGGACTCAGAGTGTCCGAGGCGGTCGAGAAGATCGAGGTGCCACGACGCCTCCAAACCACCGGCAAAATGTGAGTGTCACCGATCGACGCCTCCCCTCTATCTTCTGGCTATCCTATGGCGCCCTTACTTCGCGAAAACCGTCCGGGCTCTCCCCGCCCGGCGCCGTCGCCCCATCCCACGAGGGTGCCACCAGGCCATTCATTGGGTTACTAGCCGGGGAGGGATGTGCGAACGGACTAGTGGGGTAAATTCGCACGTCTACTATAGAAGGGTAGGGTAGGTACACATGTAGGGGGTTGGGGGTTTGGATGGAGAATGCGTGTGACGGGACTGCGCTCCGACCCTGTTGTCAAACCGTATAGAGATATGTAAATATACTACCCTGCGTGATGGAAATGTTTAAGTGACTGGTCGGCACAGGGAATGATTGCCAAGCTGTCGACGAACATAGCATGGGCTGACGAGCGGGAATACTTGCCCCAAACCGGATTGCACTATCCGTCATTGTCAGGTCCCCGGACACGGGTGGGCCTTGAAAAGGGCTATCTCCCGTTCCGTGTGCCATTCGCTGAGAACGCGTTTGTGCACTATCCGTCATTGTCAGGTCCCCGGACACGGGTGGGCCTTGAAAAGGGCTATCTCCCGTTCCGTGTGCCATTCGCTGAGAACGCGTTTGTGCACTATCCGTCATTGTCAGGTCCCCGGACACGGGTGGGCCTTGAAAAGGGCTATCTCCCGTTCCGTGTGCCATTCGCTGAGAACGCGTTTGTGCACTATCCGTCATTGTCAGGTCCCCGGACACGGGTGGGCCTTGAAAAGGGCTATCTCCCGTTCCGTGTGCCATTCGCTGAGAACGCGTTTGTGCACTATCCGTCATTGTCAGGTCCCCGGACACGGGTGGGCCTTGAAAAGGGCTATCTCCCGTTCCGTGTGCCATTCGCTGAGAACGCGTTTGTGCACTATCCGTCATTGTCAGGTCCCCGGACACGGGTGGGCCTTGAAAAGGGCTATCTCTCGTTCCGGTTTTGCCGCGCGTCGTAAGACCATTGTCTCTCCCACTCTCCTCGTCCTAAGCATTCGACCCGCACCTTAGCCGGAGCTTTAACAAGTGTTATTATAGCCTAACGTCTCACCGTGGTGCAAACCAATTCAAAATCCAGCAACTCTTGGGGTGCCCTCCAGCTACGCGTTGAGTGGCGAGACCTTCTGGATAAACAAGAGGGCATTGACGCCCAAAGCCAATGGCCGAGTCCGAGACCCTCCTTGGGGACCAGCAGCAATGGATGACGTCAGATTTACGACCCCTTTTCAAACGTGCCCTCGTAGTAAATACCTCAACGGCCCGCTGGACGGAGGGGAGGGTAGTTACGTCAAACACCGAATAATGATCCGTGCTACGGGGCTGATGAGCATGTGCCGCGATGTTCCTCAGGGGGTGGTTCCCTGTTGTCCCTATGTACATGCGGGGACAGCGCGAATATATGCTCAGTGGAATACGGACACCTGCTAAACAGAGCTCTTCCTCCGACGACATGGTGGGTAGAACTGACAGGGAAACAGGTCAGCGGAAACGGGGGCAGACTCCGAGGTACGAGGTCAGCGGAAACGGGGGCAGACTCCGAGGCCCATTGGTGATCCCCTCAAGGAGGGAGCACCACTCTCGCCGGGGGCACGGCGAAACTGAAAGCGAGGCAGTCGACCTGCCAGCCGTCCTCCTATGGACTGAACGTTCTTCCGAGCGACGGGGGTGAATATTGAAGCCAGTTAAATTGCCTGGAACATTATTGCTGTTATATATATGACGCGCGTTTGGCCAAGGCCTGATTGCCAGAGGGTGCGATGAACGGACACTTCGGGGGTATTAGTTCACCTGCTCTGGATCTTTGACCGCAAAATCACGCTGGCCTCTGCGATCCAGAGGTGCAGGTGAGGTGGCGAACATGGTATGCATGTGGGAGGGGCCGGTAAAGGGGCCACCACAGTGCGTTCGCCGGAAGTCTGGCGCCAGACTCTAGGGTATTGGCAAAACACTGCCCGGTGGTTTGTCCACCCCCGAACCCTGCACGTGGGCACGGTTGGTGCAGACAGTTCGAGGGGCATGATGGACGGGTTTGGCATGCCGTAAGACCCCAAGGCCAAAACTCATAGGGCCGGCTAGGATATAAAGACGACCGGGTACGTGACCAACCTGGTAGGGATCCGTGCCCGCCCGTTGGTTACGTCAGACCTGGTCGCAAGTGCACGACGAATAAGGCCCGGCGCGGCATCGATCGAACTTAAGGTTAGGTGTGTCGGTCAAAGACATCAGAGCACTTGTATCAGCCCTCGGAGTCAGTACGATGAGCCCCCTCGTTGCAGTTAAAACTTTGTCCAGGCGAGAAACGCTGCTAATAATGGCTAGGCCAGCCATGATTGGCAGTGAAAGGTTTACTTGTTCGGGCCGGTAATACCATCAAAATTAGAGCATTGATCTGTCGATCTATGTGTTTGTGTACCGCTGAAAGGGGGGGGGGGTAGGGAGCTAAATTTGGGGACCAAGCAATTAATTAATTCATAAGGAGAGCATGAATGGGGCGAGCGAATGCGCAATGAATGAAGGGAATGAACGTGAGTAGGTAGATGTAAGGATCAGCGGAAGCCGCTTGGGGCTCAACACAGGCACCTATTTCGTGCGGAACATTGTACAAAATTATACTAATACTAGCGTCCAAAAAGTCCCAACACGGACATGTTAGTTAAACCAATGGTGAATGTCATTATCATCAATTCTCTAATGCACCGTATTAATTATAATCTGGCTAAAGACACTCACTTACCTATATGGCGTTCCCAAAACTTTGACCTCGCACATATATAAATTCGTGTTAGGGACGGCAACTCAAACCAACATCACGACGGCTGGGGTTTGGGGATGTGTGGTGGAATTGGCGGTGGAATACAACATAATACACCACTGACAGTTTCAGTTTAGTTTAGGCTGCATCAAGAATAAATTGTTCACATCCCCTTCACACACCCATACCACTCAGTCGCGTTTAAGTGAGGTTAGCAACAGATAAAACACGCTAGAAGATACACTGTAACACACATTTTAACACACAGTCTACATTCCATACATACCACACCCCCATACACCCATACACCCCCACCCCACTCACCACACCCACCCCACCCACACCCCGCACACCACCCACACCCGCCACCACCCCACACACCCCACCGACGGCAGAGCCGCCACCCCTACAAATACATGAGAAAACAATTAAACTGGTCTGCTTGAAGGGGCACACACTCATTTACAACATACTCAGGACAGTGTTCTTGTTCTACATATGCATGTGCAGATCAGTGTCTCACAGCAAAATGCGAATTAGAACACACTTTTCCACACTAACATTTCAGCAACCTAGCTTCCTTGCTCATATGGGGGACGAGCGGTCTAGGGATAAGCTGCTCGTGTCACAATCGAAAGGTTGTAGGCTCTAGTCTCACTTGTCGCTACCCTTCGTCCGCGACCAATCGGCGTGAGAGATTGGCGACGTTACGTGACTCAATGGTCGACGTGTCGTTACGCCAATAACCAACCATCCTTGCTCATATGAGCACTCGCTGTACCGATGTGCATACATCGGTAATATCGTGAAACAGATCATGAACAGATGAACAGACCAGACATATTGTGAAATAATGGATACCGCTCTCCCTCTCCTCCATCTCATCGACATCGCACATACAATGAAAAGCATGTCATGACATATTGCAACACATTTATTCATATCTCTTACTGGCAGAGCTCTTTTCATGTTTAACAAAACATAAATTTCAGGCGCCTCGGTACTCGGTTCAGTTTTTTTTACTGTGAGGGACTGTCAGTCACGGTACGGTACGCTTTAGTGCTGGGCGGTGATCTCTGAGCCATCTGTCAGTGACGGCGGTCGCAGGAAAGAATCTCAAAGGCACCTTATTCTCGATGATGAACACCTCTTTCTTTGCCCTATCTTTGTTTTCCTCTTTTGTTTCATCAAATTTTCCCTCGAAGCGACCCTCACTTACATGCTTTGCAGTTTTTCCCACCCGTTCTGTATCTGACTGGCTTCGAGACGTGATTAGGCATATCTCTGCCACCTCGACCATATCAGGGATGTCCCTGTGCAGACCAGTCTGCACGTCCTGGAAGGTGCGCAGGACGTTCTCGGGACACCAACTTTTTACACCGCTGGACTGGTCAGTTGGCAGCCACTCCGCGAAGTCACTGTGTCTGTCTCTCACGCGCTCTTTGAAAACGCGATACTGGGAGACGAGGCACACACATTTGGTCCCTGAGCAGCTGTCGCTGCACGGATGGCCTGGCAGCTTCACACTCCCCAGACTCAGCCGTTCGGCCAGGTCTGAAAACGCCGCCTCACCATAGTCGGAGTCTGCGCTAGTTGGGGCGATCCTGTCCATGTTGAATGTGTGAATTATGAGTCGTTCAATGTCATTCGGGTCAAGATACGTTGGACTAAGTCGCAGAATCGCCGCCACCAGGTCAGATCGTCGCCGAGTCGCCTGTGTCATGTCAGTCGCGTCGCGTTCTACGTCACTACGCCGCAGCCGGTGCTGCTCGGTCACTCCGACCTCAGCGCCTCGGAAACCGGTGCCGTCAGCCACCGCCGGCCTCTCCCTCTCTAGCTGGCCAGAGAATGCACCCACTGCAATTCCGTTCAGGGTGGACAGATACTTGTCCACTTCCTGGGGGTCCCGAAACACCGAGTACAGCGCTGACTGGCCAGCCTTACTCAGTGCCACAGCGGGCGTCATCACATCGATGATGATCAGCGACGCCATCACAAACTCCCGGCTCTCCAGCGTCCGGAGAACCCGCTGGGCCGACCCAGTAAAAAGCGACCCCTGAGCGATCATGTCTTGGAGAACATTGATCATGGCAGCTCGGTTGTGGAGGACTTTGGTCACTGTCATGACTAAGTACTCCACGAAGCGGGTTTCGATCAGCCGCTGCAAAGACAGGCTAATCACATCCAGCTGGGCGGATGCCCTCCGCAGCTGTCGTTTCAAGAGTCCTGACCCCTGAAATAGGCTGATCACCTGGTGCAGGCTGTCCATGTACTCCAGCATCCAGGTTGCTTCTTCCTCGTTCGTCACTTTCGACAATAAAGTCTCGAGGCGGTGGTCACGGTCATCTAGATGAACATGACTTCTGTTAAATTGTTCCTTCCATATCCGGCGGAAACCATTTTTACTGCCAGAATAGACTGCCTCACAGTCAGACGAGGAAGAGGTGACCTGAATGCTGATGTCCTCGTCAGTAAGTCCGAAGTCATGTCTGAGACAATCGACGACGTGTCTCGTCACCCCCCGTCCGTCGGCCTCATGTCGGTCCCGTGTCCCAGAGCTGGTCGGTGTTTGGGTCGCCGTGTAGTCCGGAACTGGGTCAGTGTAGTTCCGCAGTACGGCAGTCATGCAGTGCACGACCACCGGGGAGCCGTCGCTGTCCAGAGTTCGCACTTTCACTACCTGTCGCTGGTTATGGGCCTCAGTGAATTTGTCCATTGTCAAGTGCATGTGTCGGTGGCGGCCAGTCGCGGGGTTCGGCGTCTTGAGGTGCCGCGATACCTAGTCGGTAAACACGTCATGGATGACGCCCACAGCCTGGGCAGCGGCTGGTCCGGTCTGATGCTGGTTTCCGACGTCAAAGCCAAGAGTGTTGAGCAGTAAATGTTCGTGAGCATGATCCTCGTACGAGTGTCCCCTTAGGACACCGTTGTAGATTATCGTCATATTTTTTAACGTCATTTCCTTGGCTTTAGATATCATCCCAACTGTCAGGTCACCTACTGTAGGTATATGTTTGGTCGCGTTCATGACTTCAGTTGCGCGTTGATGTCGGTCGGAGCTCTGGTGGGTCATTAGCCTTTGCTTTTTGTATCGGCCTAGATGGACAGGTTTAGTTACCCAAAGCTCAGCTTTTTTCACCCACCCCTCGCGCCGAATTGTGTGCAGGTGCTACACCGAGCACAGTCACCCTGGCCTGTGTGGTCCATCACGAGCCAATGGAAAACGTCAGTTGGTGTGTCAGCGTCCGTGCCCATCCCGGCGTCTTCATGTCCACCTCCAGCGGCACGCCTATCCATCAGCACTGACTGCACGGCTTCCTTCAGATTGTCGATTGATTCTTTTAGTGCACTGATTTGCCGGCCAGGGTTGTTTGCGCTCAAATTGTGGCGAAGAACCACAAATTCCCGGGCGAGGAGATCAACATCGGCATTGATTTTATCCAATCTTTCCGAAATACATTTTAGTCTGTTCCAGTCCACGTTGGCAGGGTGGCCGACTGAAATACTGTCCATACGCTCGTCAGGTCTGCGTCCAGTCTCGTGTCCGTCTGTCGGCGGTACATCGTCTGTGTCCATGACCACTGTCCTTGTCGGTCTCGTCTCGTCCATGGGGTCACTGTTTGGCTCATCATGCATTTCCGGCTCGACAGCAGCTGGGCTGGGGTCGTCTACATCACTGTCAGAGTCGAGGGAGGCAGAGTCAGTGGTTGCTGCTGGTGCAGTTTGCGTGGCATCGTCACTAGACGTCCCCACAGCAGTGCTACATCCGATCGGGTCTGGACGGACATCTCGATCCCGCCTCTTCCGTCGCATTGTCTCTCTCTCACGTGCCTTGCTAAAGTCCTTAAGTTTTTTCCCCCCACCCTGTGCACGTTTTGCGCATGTCGCTTAGCATTACTTTTTCTGATATTTCTAAGACATATAACATACCACAGCTTCATCAGATTTAATTTTCACCATGCCTGATACACACGGATTCAAGCAGCAAGACAACGACGTAAGAACATAGGACAAAAACAAGAAAACAGTAGGTGAAAAAGCTACCTCAGAATGATAACGGGAAGGTCCGATGCAGGTGTTGGGCGGACGATGCGGCCAAACCAAACTAGGGTGGCAGGATACCGGCACACAGGATTGAGGCAGCAGCGGTTTTACTGTCGAAGAACGGATAACAGATTAGTGTGGGTCAGTGGTAGAGGTGCGACATATTATTTGCAGTTAATACCGCCGGCAAGGCGCCGCGACCTCTACTAGATCACGGCGTGGTTGAGGCAGCGTCTAGTCGGGACAATGCGGGGACCACACCATTTTGAATGAGATTATGTAATGCAAACAGCTGCATTTCTATAATATAAATAGCTTGAAGCGGCTACCATGCCAGATCTGCTAAATGCTGTGTCCTGACTAAGCCGTGACTTGCGATTTCAGGCTATGGCCATGACTGCAATGTGAAAGAGCCAGCGATTTCACTTTGTATCATATTTCATACTGAAATTTCAGGAGATTGAAAGCCGGCAAATGCAGTTCTTATTTTCAAATAAGGCGAACAGGGGAAAGTTCAAAATGATAGACCAGCAAGACCACATCCTTAGGCTATACGATGTTTTAAAAAATTAGTAATCACATAACGGTTGCTTTTCTGGAAGGGAACATATTGATTCGAGACACCCAGCATCTGTTTAGAAAAGGTTGATCTCGCTGACAAATATCCTTAACTTTTTTATTTTGCTACAGACAAGTGGATAAGACATATAGATTCAATCCTGATAGGAAAATCAGTATGAGCTATGGCTTTCAGGTAGACAGCAGTGGTGCTAGGTGGCATGAAGATTTCATGACAAGATGCTCTTACAACATACACCAGAAGCAATAACACAATTTTAGGCCACATTTTAAATGGTGGAGCTTGATCCCCTATAGCTATGGAAAAGTTGGTAATATTTAAAGAGTGCAAAAGAGGATTAGTAATTTGAGCAACCTAGCATATGAGAAAAGTTTAAGATATTGCCCACCAGCTTCAAAGTGGGGGGGGGGGGAAGAACTTCCCTATTCCTATGCCATTGGCCCCTGTGGCTCATAGTTGCATTCTCTTTCATGTTTCTTTAGCTACTTATTTTAGCTACTTCTTAGGTAAATTCATAGTTTCTTTTAAACTTGTCCTCATGCCAATATAATTGGGTGCTGGATCAATAATTCCAGCCCTGTCCACACCTTGCAACATGTTAAGGGTCCTCTCCTGTAGGGATATTCAGCATCACATTATTCAGTCTCAAATAGGGTCGGATACAAGAATTTACAGGGTGTGTGGCTGAGCTGTGGGGCTGGTGGAGGGTAAATATGTGCTGGGGTGGCACTAACTTGCCTTCCTAGGAAGCAGGGACCAAAGGGGAGGGGTGCACTCCGACTTCCCGGATGGGTGGCACTTCGACAGTAGGGGATGGAAAGGAGGCCAGATAGGTGGTATTCCAGCAGATGAGGTGGCGTTCCCCTTTTGGCATGGCCGGCGGCCCATTCGGCCTCCTTAGACCTAATACCGTCTCTCCCATGCAGATCTCTATACCTAATACCGTCTCTCCCATCTATTTCAGCCTCATTCAGCTCTGAATTTTCCCCCTCCCAGCAAAGCAGAACAACCTTAGAATCAACTCGCCCTACCTTGATCATATGCTTTCCTTCGAACAGCACATGCAGATCTGCCACTAATATATCACCAATGTAAATTGAGATATTATCATCAACATTGTACCACACATCTGTGCAACGTAGGCTGAGGTGGCTTAAGATTAACTCCGCTCAAGATAATACACATAGAGCTCACACTGCATTGTGCGCACGTGTATGCCAAATGCAAGGCTATGAAAACAATTGAATGTAAACAAAATTCAGCGTAGCGATGTTTTGCGCTTTCGTGACAAATTATAGTGCCACAGGACACAATGCTCATTTCGCAATTTTTAAAAATATATATAACCTGCACGGCTGGGAGGCTATTATACTGGAAAGGACTTGGAACAATATAAAGAATGCCATGAAAAAAATTAGGAACTAATATTTCGATTACAAGGGAGAATTATGGCATTTAGGCTGTTACCTGTGACGAAGGAAAAAGCCAGCGAGCTATCGACAAATGGCAATTGAAAAACACCATTTTTTTACTTAAATGTGCACATGTCGAGTATTTTTTGTGCTCAAATCAGAAAATGGACTTGAAATAATTACATTCTTGTTCACTTATAGTATTTCCTTGCCATATCACCAAGGAACTGGTCTTCATTTGCAGCATACTTTCCAAGCATCCACACGTCAGGAGCTCTTGCGTTGTAAAAATAAATGCATGTAAGGAAAACCTTCGGAAGTGGTTTTGTGTTATTTTCACGTACTAAAATGAACGGAGAGTTGGAGAATCCCAGTTGTTGTGCGATTTATTCGTACCACTTCCGTATATCAATCCCCGCGTTTACCTGGATTTTTCATCCTTCAAATTGGCCGAAAAAGCCCACAGATGAACATATGAATAATTCCTTGTACCGCGCGCGGCAGAGCACTATTGTCCGTTTATAAGGTGTAGAAGATGATGAGACGTTCAAATATTTGCTTTGATCTTTGATTTATCCATCATGCTCGCCAGTATTCATCCACAAATTCACCTGCATTTTCATGCGTTTTTCATCCTCCTGGAATGTGCCAGCCCTCGGATGAAATTATTAAGTCATAAAGTCATAAAGTGTTAAGGCTTAATAAGGGCCACAAGGGCCCATCTGGGTCAAGCCTGTCTAGAAGATATTAGAAAGTACATGTTCACACCTATCAATTCCAAACCCATGCAATCCCTCCACCTGTGCCACCACAGCCAATCTCATCAGTATGACATCGCAAAGGAAGTTGCCAAATCCACTGCTAGGTACACCCCATATAGTACAACATAATACTAGCATAATGTTATACCCTATATAGCTAGTGAAAATACTCAATATCCCATGCATCACAAGTTAGAATTCAAAAACAACATTTTCCTGTCTAAAAAAATTATCCACCCTACTTTTAAAGACATTCAATGAGGGACTCCCCACTGCATCAGCAGGCAGCCTATTCCATTGGTCAACAACCCTTTGACTGAAGACCTGTTGTCGTTTAACTGTCCTGAACCTCATTTTGTCTAACCTGAATTGATGACCCCTATGGGATACTCTAAACTGCAGAGCATCATTCAAATTGACCTGATCTAGCCCTCTAACAATTTTGTACATTTCAATCATGTCTCCCCTTAATCTCCTATACTTGAGTGAGTACATATCTAATGCATTAAGCCTTTCTCCATATTCTAAGTTACTTAATCCACTGACGAGTCTAGTGGCTTTGCGCTGGACTCTTTCTAACATATCTATATCCTTTTCTAGGTAGGGGCTCCATGCTTGTACAGAGTACTCCAAGTGGGGCCGCACATATGCTAAGTACAGCTTTTTCATGACTTCCCTGCTCTTATATTTCACACTTCTATTAATGAGTCCCAGCATTCTGAGTGCCCTATTTCTAGCTGAGATACATTGTTTTTCTGCTTTAAGGTCTTTTGAGACCAACACACCTAAGTCCCTTTCCTCTTCAATAACATCCAGTTCCCTCCCTCCCATTTTATAACTGAATGTCTCGCCTGCAGACCCCATATGCATAACCTTACACTTATCATAGTTGAAAGTCATCTGCCATTGATCAGCCCACTCTTTTAGGTCGTCCAAATCTAGTTGAATATTACTAGATTGATCTCTGCTGTTAGCCACTCCTACCAGCTTGATGTCATCAGCAAATTTGAACACTCTATTCCTCAGCCCTACTTCAATGTTGTTCACAAAGATGATAAAGAGGAGGGGCCCTAGAACAGAGCCCTGTGGCACTCCACTCAGAACATCTTTCCAACCAGATTTACATCCATTCAATACTACCCTTTGTTTCCTTCCCTGCAACCATGCTTCAATCCAATGTAGAACTTTTCCTACAATCCCATGTTGTTGTAATTGATGAATTAACCTTCCATGTGGAACTTTATCAAAAGCTTTGCTAAAGTCCAAGTACACAACATCCATCCTGCTTTCATTGTCTACTTCTTTGGTAACATACTCAATGAACTCCAATAGGTTAGTTAAACAAGACCTTTGAGATCGAAATCCATGTTGAGTATCCCTTAAAAGGTTGTGCCTATCAAGATGAATCTGAACATTCTGTTTAACCAGCTTTTCTAGTACTTTGCAAACTAATGAGGTCAAACTGACTGGCCTGTAGCCTACACTCCTACACTCCTACACTCTTCCTATTTCCCTTTTTGAAAATTGGTACTACACTTGCATTTCTCCAATCTTCAGGTACTTCTGAATACTCCATAGATCGCCTGAAAATGATACCTAGGGAGTTGCTAAAGCTTTAGCACACTCTACTAAGATCCTAGCATATATTTCATCTGGTCCGGAAGCTTTATTAGGTTTTATATTCTGCAACTGCTTCTCTACGGCTTCTGTAGTTATTGTAAGATCCTCCAGCATATCACCTGCCATGGCATGGCCTACAGATGTTCCTATTGTACCAGAATTATCTTTAGTGAAGACTGATGAGAATTGCTTGCTTAGGGATTCCACAATGTCGCAATCATCAACCACTATTTCCCCATCTACCTCCAGTGGTCCTACACTACACTTTTTAGCCTTAAATTTATAGAAGCTAAAGAATCTCTTAGCATTACCTGCTGAACATTCTCGAGCAAAGTTGATTTCAGCAAGTCTTTTAGATGCTCTAACACACCTCCTAACTTTATTTCTAGCTATTCTATATGATTCTAGGTTTAACCCAGAGTTAGTATCTTTTAGTTTCTTGAATGCTTGTTTCTTTGAGTCCAGTAATTGCTTAACTTCCCTAGTCAGCCACGAAGGGTGCTTAACCCTGTTTGATCTAATTTGCCTACTGGGAATGAACCTATCCTGACCCTGAAATAGCTTATCTTTTATCATTGTCCACATTTCATAAGCATCTAAGCCATTCAATATGACTTCCCAATTAATTTCACTTAGGAAGCTCCTGAACTCACTGTAATTCCCTTTTGTAAAATTCGGAATCAATGTTCTGTTGGTTGCTACCCTTCCAACATATAATGAGAAGCGTATTATGTTGTGATCACTATTACCAAAGGTCTCTCCTACGTTAACATTTTGCACAAAATTTTCCTCATTAGTAAGCACTAGATCTAATATTTTATTTTCCCTTGTAGGCTCGTGTATCATTTGAAAGAAGAAATTGTCCTCAAAACAAGCCATGAAACATCTTTCTGATTTGCTTACACCTATTGTTTTGTTTCCCAATCCTGCTATGTTGAAATCCCCCAACAAAATAGTTCTCTCCTGTACTCTCCTACTTATCTCTTCCTGCATCAGCCTGTCAGTGTTTTCATTCTGGTCTGGAGGTCTATAGAATGCCCCAATCCTAAATTTTGTTCCATTCTTCAGAATTATATCTAACCACAAAGATTCTACTCCTGCACTATGTACTCCATCCTCTATGGAATGACATTTCATTACTTGCCTAACATACAAGAGAATGCCACCTCCTATCCTTGCCTCTCTTTGATAGGCATGCATGTTGTAGCCTGTCAATTCAAATTCTTGCAAGTTGTCTCCAAACATGCTTTCGTTAACCCATGCTTCTGTTATGCACACCAAATCTAGCTGTTCAGACAACATATATGCATGCAGTTCCCCAATTTTGTTCCTAACACTTCTGGCATTGACATAAAAACATGATAAATTATTCCTTCCATTGCTTGCTATGCTTCTCTCTTTATCAGCTACATCCCCCCATGTCCTGCCTAGTTTCCCTGTTTCCTGTTGAGAGCCTCCTCATACCTATTGCTGAGCAATTCCACTCCTCTCTTGCTCAGATGTAATCCATCTAAAGCAAACATCTCCGTCCTCCCCCAAAACTCCCCCCACAAATCCAAGAACTGCACCCCAAGCTCCTTACAAATGTTGGCCACCCTGGTATTGAGCCCAATGGCCCTCGAATACCACTCCATGCTTGCATGGACCATAGGGAGGATGGATGTCACCACTCCTCTTTTCCTACTTCCTGCTAAACTACCTATCAAAGCCCTATAGGCTTTCATTGTTTCCTCTGTATTATTTTTTCCTTCATCGTTAACTCCAACCTGCACAATTACCGTTGCACCCTCTCCACTTCCCCTCATTACTCCCTCCAGCCTATCCCTAACATCTTTCACCTGCGCTCCCGGGTAGCAAACACGCATCCGTCTGCTGGGGTTCTTGCTACAAAATGTTCGATCCATGTACCGAACCCTGGAATCCCCTATGACTAAAACCTCTCTCTCTCCATCTCTATCTTCAGCCATCTGGTCATCCCCACCTCCGTCCCTCTCATCATTACCTTCCCTCTCCTCCAGTGCCTCAAACCTATTTTTAATTGGGACGCCCATGTCCACCTTCCTTAGCGCCAGTCGGGTGCTATGGCGCCTTGCCACCTTCCAACTGCCACCATCCCGGACCAAGCCATCCGAACTGCCATCAGTCCTCCGCTCGGGCACCCGAGTTGCCTGGCTGGCACCTCCCATGATGGGTCCCGCCACCAAACACTTCAAGCGCTCCACCTCCCCCGTTAACATATCTAACCTCTTACTCAAGTCCCCAATGATTCCCACACACTTACAATTCCCACAGTCTCCTTCCATTTTTGTTGTTGTTTTTTTTTCTTTCTACCCTTAGTACTAAGTCTAGTTACTGTAAGCTTGTAAGCCTACAAGTATCTACTGTAATATATCTACAGTAATACAGTAATATAGCCTATAAGTATCTACAATACACTATAATCCCGTTTAATTACACTAGATATGAAGATACCTACTGTAATTTATGCCCACTATTTTAGTCCTAAAATATATCTTAAACTTACACACCAATTTGACACAAACTTATTCACTACAGAAGCCTACACTATATAATTATACACTCTAGAATTACACACTACAGAGCTCACACCACACAAATATACACCACTGAATCAAACACTGTAGTACCCGTCCACAACACCCAACAATCCTGCAGTTACACTAGGATATGAAGATATACCTAGTGTAATGCTATGCCTACTATCTTAGTCTTAAAATCTATCTTAAACTTAAACACCAAATTGACACAGCCAACACCCTTAGAACTTAACAAAATGGCGCTGGGCAGCCTCCCTGGGTTAATATAGCCTAATTTGCTGGTCAAAAATACTTATTTGATAAAAACTGTTGAAATATACGCTCAGAAGCAACCGCTAAATATCTATACACAATTTATCCCAGTACACCGTCCTTTTCCGCAACACTTAGCTCGTATGTAGTAGCCCCACCAAACACGTGTTTCCTCCTCAACGCCCGGCGGCAGCATGATGACCATACATCTATGAACTGAAGAAATTCTGCACCTAATTTAAGAGGACGGCTAATAACCTTGGAATGCAAACAACATTCCTCGGCCTGTATTCCAATTTTTCATACCAACAATCAACAAACACCGTAATACAAATACTGCAAATATTTGCAGTATTTGTGAAATTTATTAACGCAAGGTTAAGACAAATGAAGAAACAATTCTAATTTTATTTTCCTGTTTAGATCTTAAAAGAATCATATATTAATATCGGAACATTTTATTAATTCTATTTTTCTTCAAAATACATGCCTACAATGGTGACGCACACAAGACTTAGAAATACAAACCTGAGCCCTCGTAAGTCGCTGAAAAGGATCGAGGTTTGGGTATTTCTGTATTTATTCATGTAGATTTGTATGCCTGCATTCTTTGCCTGTAATCGGTGCTGAGATGATTAATCTGCATTCTTTGCCTGTAGACTCAGTTATGATATTCAACGCTGTTAAAGGTCCAGCTCATGGGTCGATCCAGCCAGTCCATTGCCAGCTTGGGTTGTGCAAAATTTAATAAATCGCTGACGCAAAATACCTGATTTGTATTGTTTAGGTGCAAGCTATAGTTGAAAACAATACTTTTTCTTGACATAAATTGTAACCTGTTTTTTCTGAAGAGCTCGAGTAAATGATAATTTTAGTTCATATCAGGCTATCTATGCTGGTGATGCCCCATCCCCTTGCTCCATATCCCTCCTGCATTAGCTGACAATTACTTTGGTTTGGCCAATGTCATGATTTAGCCCTTAAGTGTGTCAGCCCAGCCAAATTTCTGGTTGTGCTACAGCTTCACATGTTTTTTAAAAGATGCATGTTATAAGTTTGTATTTCATGGATTCATGCATATTCACAGATTGCTGCACTTATGTTCATGCTACATAATCCTCTGCATTGTGATGATACACTGTGAACTTCATGCCTAGCTTCATGGAGAACACATCTAGTTCATTATGCAATAATTGTCAGTATGCCAGGAACATCTTCACTACAGGTCCATTAGGTTTTCTGATGATATCCATTTTTCTCAAAGCCCATTCTATATTCACCTGAGAGTGAGACTATTGATACCTGCTGGAAAAAAACAAAAGACAGGGTTGAAAACATTGCAAACATGCACTTGCAACATTTTCTGTTACAACAATGCAAATGCAAATTTCTAAATGCAACATTTTCTGTTTATTAAATGATAATTTGAAGAGTGGAAATGAAAAATTTGGATTTTTCTGATGTTGGTTTGTTATTTTTTGGATTGGGGTACTGGTGGCATGGGTGGGGAAAAACTTCCCTCTAAGGGATGCATTCTCAAGGCCAACATGGCACCTTTGGTGGCTGGAAGGAAAGCTTTGCTGTTACTTGAGTGGGGGAAAGGATGCAGTGACACATTCTGAGGAGGGTCCATGCTACTGCACAGCGCTGCTTGGTCTACCACTCCATCCCCCCCCCCCCCACTGGTTGATACTACCTGTGCTCCAATCTCTAAACTAAGTGTGATACAAAAACGAGAGGTCATCTGAAGATTGAGTGGGGCCAGAAAATTCCACCAACATTTCCCCCCAAATGATGTCACAAGGCAAGGGGGCCAGGTTTTCATGGCTTACATCATGCTTTTAGCTCTTGGGAGTTCATTTTCAGAGATATTTGAGAGAGAAAAATTGGAATCAGCAAAGGAATGTGAAATTGACCATGACATTAACATTTTTGCCCACCCAAAAATAAAGTTCCCTTTTTTATTTAAGTTCACAATTTTGAGTTCTTGCTTTTCTTTGATTTGTATTTTCATAACGAGTAGAGCAGACCAAAAAAACGTTTGGAGATTTAGTGTATTTTGCTCAATGGGGTTTTCAGTAATTGCACCCCAGACAGTGGAAAAGCCACTCCCCGACCAAGCAGCAGCAGTGGTCCCCCACAAGGCTGTGGCAGAAGTTCTTAGCAAGGCAATATAGTGGATCCCCAGTGAGATGGCAGCTGTGTCAGTCACATTTAGGCTTCATCATGCGGTCCCTGATAAGGTGGTGGCAGCTGTCTCCTGGGAGATGGCAGCTGCATCTATTCCCAGTGAGCCTTCAGCAATGGTCTTCAACAAGGTGATGGCAGGTGTTCCCGATGAGGTGGCAACAGCAGTCCCTGATGAGATGACAGCTGTGTCAGTGCCCAGTGAAGCTTTGGTAACAGTCCCCAATGAGGTGGCAGCAGCAGTCCTTGATGAGGAGGTGACAGCAGTCCCTGACGATGTAGTGCCATAGGTTGCTGATGAGGTAGCAGGCTGTAGTGGTACCCAATGGGGGTGAGACAAAGGTCTATGACTAGGCAGTGAGGGTACCTGGTATAGTGACCCAGGGAGATAAAGTGGTAATGGTCTCATTGCTCCCCATCATCATATTATCTTCATTTTCCATCAGAGAAGTCGCTATATATGAAAAATGTATATATAGACAATCATATATCATAATGCAATGCTCAACATCTCACAAGCACAGCACTGATGAAAACAGAAGGCTAGCCACATCCTTTCAATGACATTTTAAAGGGAAAACATGCCTTGTCCCCAACTCAGGCCATCCAGTCCGAGTTGAGCAAAAAGTATTGTCCCCCCAATCTGGGCACCATAAAAAATGTGGAGTATCTATTAAACATGCAAACAAACAAGCAGGACTAGTGATTAAAAACGTTTAATGAAGTATTTTGCAGCTTTGCATGAACCATCAATGCCATCATTAAAAAAAAACAGGCTAAAACCACACTGCAAGAGAGCAGTGTTATGCTAGGTCCCAGCGAGTTTGGGCCAACCTGTAGCAGAGGGACCTGTCCAGTGTTTTGTCCTCTGATTGGTCATCTGTTACATATGTGATTGGCTCAACATAAGGCGACAGAAGACAGATCAAATGACATAGTTGTTTCATTTAACTTGGCCATGGAGTTTTGGTCATGGACAATGAGGTTGGAAAGCATGAATGGCCCGAGTTGGGCAGTGGCTCAAGTTTGGCATTTTACCCTACCTACCTAGTTAGGTACATATTTCCTGTGCAAATAAGAAAAGGTGTGAGAAATGGAAACATTTTCCTACTTATAAAACCTAAACAAACATAACCCAACCGTTTACTTTATGGAGGAAAATGAACGTAACAACTTTTCTTGTTACCACCTTAACCCACTATCTTTCCGGTCAAATCCACACACCTCGTCTCAGGAGCAGTTGAAGACCTCGCTCTAAAATCCAAACTAAGCATCGGACGAAAACGAAAGCAGTGTCATCAGAAAGCGCTCGACGAGTAGGGTCCGGGTCCACCCTGCAAAACTTTCCCCCCAAAAGTGTCACCATGGGGCTAGATTTTCACCACTTTTCACAACTTACATTGTTCTTAGCTCTGGGGAGTTCATTTTGTGGATATATGAAGAAAACAAAACAATTTATTTGGAATGAGAAAAGTACAGCGAAATTGACCAGGGCTATAATTTGTTGGACCCAAATTTTTTTCTTCTTCAAATTTCAAAATTTTGCATTTTCAGGTTTTTTATTTTCCTTCTCCAATGGTTAAGACCGAGAAACGTTGTTGGAAGTAAACTTGCCCTGATAAAAAATGCTTACTTTAGCCAGAATCCTGTATTTGAAATGCAATTTGGCAAATACGGAAAATTTATATGTAGTCAAAACGAAAAAGATGAAAAATTCCACTCATATTTTTTGTTGCATCTGTAAAGATAAGCAAATTCTGAAACTTTCATTAAAATATCTATGCTTTAAAGGGTGATGACTGGTCTAACTTTTTGGAGGTGACCTCACTTGACCTTGACTTGAACTAGTTGACCCTAGATGACCTGACCTAAACATTTTTAATCAGCATGTCAAATTGATGTGGGAAAGGGTACGCCAAATTTGGGCACATGCCTTTTGTCCATTATCCACAGAACAACATGAGGGGCAGGTGAAGACCCCCTGAGACTGAACAGGTTAATGCATGATAATGCAACAAAGTATAAAAAAAAAAATTTTTCACAACAATTTTCCACCCAAAAGTGGATTTTTCTTTAAAAGCAACTTAGATCTGGCTAGTTCAGGTTACCTGAGGTTAGGTTTCTTTTTTTAAGTTTGAAAATCTTTTAGAACAAATTGTGATTATTAGGAAACAAATTAAGAAAAAGTGTCAATTGCTTGACATTGTTTCGTAATTTTATTTATTGGATATTTTTTTTGAAGGTCAGTTAGGCTAGGCTTCGTTATGTTATACTGCATTGAAAAAACATTTCTTTGGATGCTATGTTATCTAAATCAAGATCCAATTTTGCCATTATGTTTGCACAATCTGAAAAGCAAGTATTTGTACAGAAAATATGTGGTCTCATCTTTTGTAACCTTCATAGAATGGCAAAGAAAAATTCCAAGAAATGCTTTGAAGTGCTTGGAAGCCCACCTTTTTCCTTAGGTACCTGCCTAGGTAGGTAACCTAGGTGCTTGCCTACTTTTCAATTGGAGGTAGAATAGCACCCAAAAGAGTGCTTGGATTTGGGTAATATTGCATACAAATTTAAGTTCAAAATCAATAAAATTGCAACATAACCTAACCTAGCCTAGCCTTCTTGGCAAGAAAACAACTTTAAAAAGAGAAATTTCCTATCATTTTTTGTTCTTTGAAAAAATGTAATATGGCATAGCCTAATCTAGCTATAACTTTTTAAGAAACAAATAAAAAAAAGATCCCTAGAAATTAAGATTTTAACTTATAGGGTAAACAGCAAACATTCATGCACAAGGGTGATGCATTACCCACATTACTACATCTGCTATGCATTCCATGCTACTCGCACAAGCTACTCATTAGCCATACATATTTTCTAGAAGGAACAGGAAAGTGATGGCTTAAAGGTGAGCTTGTGGTGTGCACACCTCCATTGTTTAGTATTTTAGATAGTGCCACCTATTTCTGTTTATCACCATTTACGTTGACACTGTCTTCACTGTCATGTCCTAGCATAGGTCTGGATCCAGGAGAAAGCACACCCCACCCTCATCATCCTCATTATCCTCATTTTCATCCTTGACCCAACCTTTCATAACATCACTGGTGACATCATACAGATTTGTCTGAAATATATTTTGATGCTGTTGATGACTAGTGATGTATCTAGCATCAAGATGAAGCTAGCATATCAATTATTGATGCAGTCTTGACACCACAGCATACAACACAACACCAAAGCTCACCAAGATGGGATATTGGCATATTTGTAGTCCAGGGTATGTGTGGAAGTTTTACAATTCAACTTAGTTGTTTATTTCAGGTATTTTACGGTATCTAAGACCAGAGTTCTAATGGACTCTGGGACACCATTATCCAGTGTGGAGACTCAGCCACCATCCCAAGACGTCTCAACCGGAAGCCAGGGAGGAGATGCTCCTTGTTTGGTGTCAAGTACGTCGGAAGCTGCAGGTGTGTCCGGAGCAGCAGCGGTGGGTGCAGCCGGCCCGGCCGCGGTCATGCTCACCAGAAAAAGCTCTCGCCGAACGTGCCGGGCAGCGGCGTCAGCGCCGGTGGTCCGGCCCAGGGGTCGCCGATCAGGCCCGCTCCCAGCTGGAGAGGATGGGGCTGGGTCGGCCCTTCATCCCAGCCCGGGCGTCACCGGCAAAGGTGGCTGCAGCACTGGTGTCTTCTCCACTAACAGTCAGCAGGCAACTGTGAGTGTCACTGTATGCTAATGCTGTATTTTAAACATAATTTTCATCGTGGTGTTAGTTTGGCTGGCTAGATTGCAGGAAAGCATCGGTGAGCTGGATTTGGATATTATCGCTCAATTGTGTGATTTAAGTTATCTGGCATGATTACATCCAAGAGTTTGACATACTGTCAGTCTACTGCCCAGACAGAGTATCCAAGAATCCCAGCTGACCTGCATGACCATGTGATGAGCAGCCTGTGGAGATCGAGCCGACGTCCCTCCACGCTCGAGCTGTGACTGCAGCACTGCATCACGAGGCTACCTAGGGCTTCTCTGATGTCACGGCTGGGGCAGAATGGCCAATTGGTTATCTGAGCCTCTCAGCATGGCGACTAATGGGTGTGGCCACAATGGAAATGGGTGTGGCCACATACTGGTCATAGGCAATAAGGGTGACCACATGGTGTTCATGCTCACCATGCTACACCACATAGCAATGGGTGTGGTTTCATGATGACCATGCATGTGTGACCATATAATGTCTGGATTACGTTTTCTTCTTGTGGGAAGTGGTTAAGGGGGTGTTTAACATGGAACTATGTGATGTGTCAAGCCATGCCTCAGCACTCTATGCATATTTTTTCTCTCTCCCAATTTTTAATCTGTGAATATCTTCTTGGAGAGTAGATTCCAGAGAATGGTGTTGCATGAAGCTGTTTTTGCTACATGGTTCCAAGCATTGTCGGAAAGTCCAGCCAGTCGTGCTGATTTATGGCTGTTGTGGAGATTATCAATGCGATGCCACTTGAGGACTCATCAATGACACCATCCAAGCCAACTGAGTGGGTGAGCCCCTTGGTATGGAAATCGAGGCTTGCTCATTCTTCCAGTACCTGCTTGATATAGTCTGCTGTTTTCTCAGCCTCTGCCTGAGTCGGTTCCCGACACTCCTGGGGTTCTGTCTGAGCAACTGCGAAACACGAATGTTTTGCCTGCACCGGACAGCGCCTCTAGTGGGGCAGAATCGAACACAGGGCACAGCTGCTCACCAGTCGCGACAGGTGCCGACAGCTGCGCAGCCAGTGGCGCGGGTCAGACGGCAGGTGTGTGCAGCGGTCCCCTTGTTCTGTTCACTTGTTATATCTATATATCTCTGTCCCTGCTTGACTTTGACATGTTTAGCAATGCTCCCATGTCCTAGTGACAAAAAGGTTTTGGCAGTAATATATGCAAGTCTGCTGACTCTTCTGCTCCATATATGCTCGTTTCCACTGCTGCCATTTCAAGGTATTGCTGTGATTAATGCGAGCTCACTGCTCGTGCCAATTTTCTTGAACTCTGTAGCACCGCGCGTGGCCTTTTGTTCCTGTCTGGTAGGTTCTGTGTGACCTGGCGGTGGTTGTGTCCGTCCGTGTTGGTCCACCGTGTTCATGGTTGTGCGGCAGCATGTAAATTGCCAGCTGTGTAATGTGCATGATGCACAGCACCACATATCATGTCCAGTCATGGTTACAATGATGGGGTTTTCAGGAAATGCTGTGGGAGGTAAAAACAAGTGCAGCAGGGACATTTGAGAGGGCTATCATTCCCCACATTACAAATTATCGTGCAAACACCATCAGAAAGCAATAAAATACTTCTAATGGTATGTGTTCGTTGTACCTATGGCTAGTTGTACACAATGCCACACTATTCGCAGTTACATAATCTGGAATTATATCGTGAAATGTGGGCGGTTCACTGTCCATAATAGTAGACATGCATAATATATCTGGACCTGGAAGCATCATGCAGTAATAAGCTCGACATTGATATTGCTTAAGTACCAATCATTGAGCAAGGAATTGAACTTTGGTGGAAAGGATGTTAATGAAGTGCTTGATTAGTGGTATACTTTGCCTATTTCCAGGGGAAAAAATCACTGTCCAAGAATGACTGCGATATTGTCCGCTGTGTGCCAGGATGTGCTGTGCTCACATGTAGCAGTATCTGCTGGATGTGCGACAGCATATGCAAGCATGCCAGTGTGTGTGACAGAACTGCCACTTGCCTGCTGTAAGATGGTGTGTACTATGTGGCATTGTGTGGCAGTGTGTCACAGCAACTGGCATGTCTGTGGCAGTGTGCGACGAGATCCCGGCCGGACTGCCATCGTGTGGCAGTGTGTAACATGTCGGCCATGCGGCAGTGTGTGATGAGTCGCCCCGGCCAGACTGCGGGATCTGCCTGGAGCCGTGTCTGCATCCAGTAAAGCTGCCCTGCGGGCACGTGTTCTGCTTCCTCTGTGTCAAGGGCGCCGTTAAGCAGTCACAACGGTAGGTGTAGGAAGCCGGTCACAGTGGAAAGTCCCCCCGACGAGGCATCACCTTTACGTGGTGGTGGGGATTGCGTGCCTCAAGGATCTGGCGGCCAGACCACCAGGCAGCCGGGGAGAGGTCAGACTAAGAGTGTCTCACTCGTCCTTCCATCCATACGCTCCCATCCCAATGCACATCTCATCCCAATATCCATGTCCTTCACCTGGCCCTACAACACCACCTATCCAAGCTATGAGCAGGCAGGACAACTTCCCCGGTCCTGCCCACCATCTCAGTTTTATCGGGGTAGCCGCGCCCACTCGGCCCGTCCCCCGGGTTGACTGAGTCCTGGAGGTTGAGGTCCGCCGTCGCACGGTGCTAGTTGTGGCGGGGGACCAACACACCTCTTTGGTCCCGATGTCCCGGAGGAGCGGGCGGGCCCGTGGGGCCTCACGAGGACCAAGTGGCTGGTCGCCTCTGGTCGGGGTCCTGGGACTCTTCCCGGTGCCCGCCGGCCCGGCACGGCCGGCCGGGGTCAAGGGGTGGGCGGTGCTGGATCACGGTCGGGGTGGTGAGTCTCTCTCTCCCGGCCGGGCGAAGGCGCCGCCTGCCCCGTATAGCTCCTCGGGCGCCTGGCGACCTCCCGTTCGCGGGACACATGCGTCCCCCCTGTAGGGCCGGAAGAATATACTAAATATACTCTATATACAATATACACACAATATACTCGGAATAAATCTCCCGTGAGTCCTGAATACATACAGCCCAATATGGCATCTGAGCTCATAGCTCAGCTGATGACCCTGCTGCGATCTCTCTGGGTCCCCCTGTCGTCGCCTGGAAGGCAAGCGCAGCCAACCCAACTTGGCAGTGAGGCGACTGAGGCCCCACCCTCCACGAGTGGATGCCCCACCCGCCCATCTGAAGCCCATCCCAGAGCAACCCTCGAGGGTGGGGAGTGGACTCTGGTCCAACGATCCAGGAGGCCTCCTCGGTCCTTTCAGTCCAACCCTAGGTCCTCCCCATCTACCTCATCACCTACCCGAAAGTCCCCATTTGCCACGTCCCGTCCGCCCCCCAACGTCCCATCGCCCCCACATCCTTCAGCACCATCCCGAAATCTCTCCTCTCCACTTCCTCCCTACGTTTCCTTCAGAACTTTCTCACAGACCGAACATTTCGTGTCCGTGTTGGAAACTCAATGTCAGATCGGTTGACGCAGGTCAATGGTGTCCCGCAGGGAAACGTTCTAAGTGTGGCTTTATTCGCATTGATGATTAACGACATAGGAGATGGTCTGCCTTGTGGCGTTGCGAAGTCGTTATTCGTTGATGATGTGGCAATTTGGTGTTCGGCATCACGTTCATCTTCGATGGAAAGGCGGCTGCATCTCGCTACATCTCAGCTAGAAAAGTGGGGCAATTTGAATGGTTTCCGTTTTTCCCCACATATAACTGTTGGAATGCATTTTTGTCGCCGCCGTAGTTGCTAGGACTTGAAAATAAAGCTCTATGGGGAGGATATTCCATTTCAGCCGGCAGCTAGGTTTTTGGGCATGATGTTTGATCACCGCCTTACATACAAGGACCATCTGAAAGCGCCGCGGGAAAAATGCTCCAAGTCTCTCAACATCATGAAGTGTGTCGCCCGCACTGCCTACGGGGCAGATAATGGGCGCTGTACAACCACTGCAGTTGATGCGCCATAAACCCCTAATAACTAACTACGGGGCAGATAGGGCAACCCTCTTACTTCTGTACCGGTCGCTGATCCGGTCAAAACTTGACTATGGTTATTTGATCTATGGATGCGCCAGTGCCTCGAACAAACGCATACTTGACACTGTTCACCATGCCGCCATGCGTATAGCCACGGGAACATTCCGTATCTCTCCGACAGCAAACCTTCTAGCAGATACTGAGGAGGCACCGCTTGCCCTGAGACGAGACAAGCTGGGACTCCAGTATGCCTCCAGGATTAGACAGTTTCCCCTGAATCCGACATACAAGGCCCTGTTTGGGCACCGCACGCTTGCGCTGTTCAGTGTTGCACGTCGCAATGTTCTACCCCCATTCTGTGTGCGGTTGCATGAGCTAGTGATAGGGAGCGGTATCCAGCTGCGCAGCATTCGGAAGATGACAACGCTGCCCGTTCCCCTTGGGAACTGGTGCAGCCGTCAGTAGACATAGTACTGTCTGAGGCTCATAAAGACGAACTTATCCCGGAATTGTTTCGACAGAAAGCCATGGAACATATTGACACCTACCACACATTTACTGCCACTTACACAGACGGGTCTAAAACTGTGGATGGTGTAGGTTGTGCATTTGTAAGTGGAGTCACCACCAGATCGTTTACTCTGCCTCCCCATGCAACGGTTTACACCACCGAACTCATGGCAATTACGAAGGCATTGTGCTTCATCGAACTAGAGAACGATATTGACCACGCCATACTCTCTGACTCTCTAAGCCTTAGTGCGATAAAGAGTTTTTATCCCCGTGACCCCATAGTGCAGGATGTTTTAGTGCGACTAACTAAGCTTAAACGAGCGAGAAAAAGTAACACTGCTGGATTCCCAGCCACGTCGGAATAGCGGGAAACGAATTGGCTGACCAATCAGCGAAACGTGCTGCGCGAAGCCATTACACCCGTTCGCTTCCTTTCCCCGCAGCACACTTCGGCCAGACAACTAATACGTTCTTCCAGGAAAAAAAACGTCAATATCTTTGGAACTTATCTGGCCGAAACAAACTGATAACCATTAAACCAATTATAGGGCGGTGTGAGTCATCGTCAAGAATTTCACGGAGGTAGGATGTAGTGCTCGTCAGGATACGGATAGGACACACCTATGCCACCCACGGCTACCTGCTGCAGTATCAGGACAGACCGATGTGCGCTCGTTGTGATGTCCCATTAACGGTCCGACACAACTGCTGGTGTGCCCTCGTTTCGCAGCCGAACGAAGACGACACTGGAAGAGAGATATCCGCACTGACGATGACAAATCTTCTTCGTGATGGGTCACGTGTGATTCAGAATGGACAACTATTCGAGTTTCTGTCGCAAATACGATTTGCTGTCATATATCCAGTGGGTAAATATATCGCCCTCTTTTTGGCATAGTGAGTGCTCCTTAAACGTGAAAGTAATTCTGGACGGAATATATAACCTAGGTAGACAGGAACACAGTTATGGGCGCTATATGATCAACATGGTCGATGCGCCCTAAAGCCCAAATAACTAACTAACTAACTAACAGTGGAAAGTCCGGCAGGAGTGGCTGCTGCTTGTCCATAGTGATACATGGTTTTCTGCACAATTTCCGGCGGACTTGATTTCGTGTCGGACTCCGCGGTTGGATGAGGTGTGGCCAAAATACGCTTGTTGGGTTTCCATTTCCGAGTGTTGCTGGCAGCGCCACAGTAGAAATGCAAGAGACGGTTGGAAGTCGGCGTGTCTTAGAAGCTTGGGGAACTTATCTTTTTGTGCCGGAATCTCGTTTGTTCCTTGTCCGTCGGCTGACCGGCCGACACGTCACTACTCTTGTCGATATTTTGATTAGATATCTTATTGGCATAACATATATCGTTAAACCGTATGCATGTACTGGCATGCCATGAATCAGTATCCCATTTCTTTATTGGATGATTCACGACGGGCTTTTTGCCCATTCACGGCTAATGGCGCCACCCACACTTTCGCCAGTGGGCCGCCAGTGGGGAAATGTCTCGAGTGGTGCGAGTGTCGAACCCAGGACCTTTGATACCCAGAACCCAACACCTTACCATTCGGCCACCCTCGCCCAAATCAGTATTCCATATGTGTACTGGAATACTGATCAGCAGTATATCACATATGCAATAGTTATGCCTGTAGACATTCCGCACTGACCTGAGTATGCCATCTGACCTGGCCATGTTCCCCTGACCCGGCCCAGTGTCCTTGATCTGGCCGTGTCCGTCCAGCCTGACCGACTATCACCTAGCAGTTTAATGTGTCTAAATAATCCATGGTTCATCTTCTGTTCTTATCTGGCCGGGTCTCTCTTTCCAGGCTGTATCCCCTGTCCTGACCTTCTGACCTGGTCGAGCTCTTCCGATCTGGCCGGGCCCCTTTGATCTGGATGTGTCCTGACCTTGCTGTGCTCCTCCCCACGACCTGACCGTGTTCTCCTGACCACTTGATGACTGATTGTATCCCTTCGGCCGTCTGTTCCAGCAGGTGTGCCTACTGCCGCGCAGACGTGCCTCTCCGCTACCTCAACAACCCTAAACTGCTCGACGACGCCGAGTTTGACCGGGAAATGGCCGCCGTCCCAGCGTTCCAGTGGATGTACCAGGGACGCAACGGTTAGTGCTGCCACCTGTCAAACAAGGACGCTCCACTGGTCCAACGAGTTTCGGTGCTAAATGACCTTGTAGTCGGCGCGCCCTTAAGCCCAAATAATAAATCAATCAACCAACGAGTTTCCTTCTTCAAGTGATGGGGACTGTCACTCGGTTTATGTGATTTTGCGATTAAATTAGAAAGCAAAGCACATGGTTGAATGAATGCATCATTATAGTTCACGTTTTGGCATTCAGTCTAGCTATTGACTTTAGTAAGGCCTTTGACAAGGTACCCCATAAACGGTTAATGATACAGCTTCAGTCCCATGGTATTGCAGGTAGCATCTTAAAATGGATAGAGTTGTGGCTTTCAGATAGACAGCAAAGAGTGATGCTAAATGGTACAAAGTCATCATGGCAAAATGTTCTTAGTGGAATCCCCCAGGGGTCAGTACTGGGGCCACTACTGTTCATTATATTTGTAAATAACATTGAAAGTGGCCTAAGCAGTAAAGTTTTGAAATTTGCGGATGATTTGAAGGTCTTTAGGGCAATAGCAGGTCAAGATGAGCATATCTCGCTGCAAAAATACTTAGACGAACTTGTGAAGTGGTCCTAAGAATGGCAAATGAAATTTAATCTTGATAGTGCAAAATCATGCATGTAGGTAAGCAACATATGAAGGCTCCATGCTTGATGGGTGGCCAAGTGCTATCAGTGACTCAACAGGGGAAGGATTTAGGTGTTTTTCTAAACACAAAACTGGGGGCATCAGAACAGACCAAGGAAGCCAGGAAGAAGGCACTGAGAATGCTCGGAGCAATAAATATGAATGTATCATACAGAAGTGAGGAAGTGATCAGGAAGCTTTACTGTGCATACGTCAGGTCACATTTGGAATACTGCATCCAAGCTTGGTCTCCTAGCTATGAAAAAGATTGTTGGCTTTTAAAGAGAGTACAAAAGAGGGCTACAAAAATGGTTAATGGCATAAGCAACCTATTCAATCTATGAGGAAAGATTGAAGAAATTGAATATGTTTTCACTTAGATATAGATGGCTGAGAGGAGATCTGATCGAGGTCTTTAAATTTGTCCATGGTCTGGAGAGGGGATATCTTGTGGAAATGTTTGAATTGAACAGAAATGATGCAATTAGAGGTCATAAATTATAAATTAAAGTTAACCACAGCAGAACAAGTTAAGGCAAACTTTCTTCACCAACAGGGTAGTAGAACACTGGAACCAGCTGCCGGAAACCATTGTCAGTAGCAGCACATTGAACATCTTTAAAAACAGCATAGACAGTCATTATAAGAATAGAGGGCGTGCTTTTCAGTATTACAGGGAGGGCTGATTGACAGATTTGGTGGGCAACTGGTTCAATGTACAGAGTGCAACCAAGAAGGGCCCTTGTGGCTCATAGTTGCACTAATCTTTTATGTCTTTATGTCTATGCAATGTATAATGTGCTGTTTCACTACAGTTAGTTGTATTTTCACTACTTTCCGCTGTGCTATTTGCGAACATTATTTTTTAAAACAGTCCAAGGCTGATTGGTTATGCTTAAGTGACATTTTGACCTTTCCACAGTAGTTTCATTGCTATCCTGAACTTCTGCTAATATCTGGTTAATGATATTCGCTTTTGTTTATTTTAGTGCACTTTTGAGATTTGTGGTCAGATTTCGCGTGGTCCAATTTAGCGCTGCTCCAATTTTCTGGGCGCTTGGCGGTTTTACAATCGAATCCCTGATGGTCAGATGGTCCTCAGATGGTCTGACATATCGTGACAGGCCTCACGCCCCTAGTTTCCTTTGTCAGACTGCCGTTCCTGGGGAGATTACTTCACTTCGTCCAGCCTCGCACAGCCTAGCATGGCGTGACCGGCCTACTGTGTGTGGTCCTGAGAGGCGATCCCCGCCGGCAGGCTGGTGGCGGTACGACACACGCACCAGTCGGGAGATCGAGGCGGCGTTCACGGCGCAGCAGACGTCGCTGCAGATCCAGGTGGCCGGCGAGCTGTACACGGTCGACCTGGCGGCGCTGACCCAGTACAGCGCCCAGTGTCGCGGCCGACGGCGCCGCATTCGTCGCGACAGCGCCGCTGTCGCCGCCCAGTGCAAGGGCGTGGCCGGTCTCAGGAAGCGGCAGCGACGCCAGTGATGTCGCCGGCCGGCGGCCAATCGACGAGCGGCGCACGTCACGGCGCGCCAGCCAGTCAGCGGTGGAGACGGCAGTGACGTGGCCGGTCGGCGAGCGACACGTCACGGCGCGCCAGCCAGTCAGCGGTGGAGACGGCAGTGACGTGGCCGGTCGACGAGCGGCGCACGTCACGGCGCGCCAGCCAGTCAGCGGTGGAGACGGCAGTGGCGTGGCCGGTCGGCGAGCGGCGCACGTCACGGCGCGCCAGCCAGTCAGCGGTGGAGTCGGCAGTGACGTGGCCGGTCGACGAGCGGCGCACGTCACGGCGCGCCAGCCAGTCAGGGGTGGAGACGGCAGTGACGTGGCCGGTCGGCGAGCGGCGCACGTCACGGCGTGCCAGCCAGTCAGCGGTGGGGTCGGCAGTGACGGCCGGTCGACGAGCGGCGCACGTCACGGCGCTCCAGCCAGTCAGCGGTGGAGACGGCAGTGACGTGGCCGGTCGACGAGCGACACGTCACGGCGCGCCAGCCAGTCAGCGGTGGAGACGGCAGTGACGTGGTTGGGAGACGGCCGGCGGGTGGGCGTGGCAACGATGTCACATAGTGCGGAACGGCAGATTGTGATCATAGCAATGATGGGTAGCATGCCGTCGGGGTGTATGCTCAGGGAGTGAGCAACTTGTGACGTCACGTGTGGATTGGTGAGCACAAGAACACAGTAGAACACACAGCATACCTTTGAACGGTATTGTGACGAACGATATTTCACAGTCAGCATACTGATGACTGAGGCCGCCCATGTTTACTGCATAGGTGCTTGTCACTCTTGACGTTGGTGTGCAGTTAGTGTGGTTATTAGTTCGCTATTCAGTGCTGTCCCGACGACGTTCACCAACTTCTGATGCTAGCCTCAGTGGAAGGCAAGCTTTTCTGGTATTTTCCTCCCCACCGATCTTAACACCTGGAGTGGGACGAAGTGATACTCCCGCTTCCGCACATGTTTTTAGATCAGATGCGTGAGCCATTATTGAGATCACTAGACAGTTTTGGCACTAGTTGTGTCGGTGGTACCTGATTGGTTCTGTGATGCAACTGCTGTGCTAGTCATAAGGTCAAGTTGATATTCATTGCCTGATATTATATGTACGTGACGAAATATTTCCGATTGATTGTGGTGGGCATTTGCCATTCCCCGTCAAGCCACACCTCTGAGACCTTTTAAGTTGGACCACTGTCCGGTGAACAGGCACCATCGTTCTGTACGCGAACACTGCTGCCACCCCCCAGTTGGTTTTTGGCAGCTGCTGGCAGTGCTGTTTTACCACCTGGCATCACTTGTAATGTGACAGTTCTGCAGTGACTGATCGAATGGCGTTTCAAATATGTTTTGTTGCTTCAATCGTAACTGACAAATCGATGTTGCAAGATATAGCGATTTACTTTTAGGTGTTTGGCCTACCACGCAAATAGAATGACATAATGTTGAATTTTAATGTTCAGTTTATGGTTCAGAAAATGTACTATTCTTGGCCAACTGAAGGTTAAAACAATTGTTGGTTTTCATTATGACGATGATATGCGAACAAAACACGCAGGTTTCCTTAGAGCAATAATGCATTCATGTCGGATTATTGTCAATAAACTGAAACCATCTTCTGTTGATGCTAGTTATGCGTTCAGAGCTACGTTGTCAAAAGTGGAGGCAACGTAAAAGCTGTCAATTATAAAAAATGACGTCAAATACCGAACATATGCCACGAAACAATACTCAATGGTATATCGATGAGAAATCGCATGTAAACAAGCTATCAATTTGTAAACATGCACTTTGGACTTGCTATTTCTTGTACTGTAGAAATACACACCAACCCCTTGTTATGAAATTCCGACCGGCTCACGTAGATACCCGGGCTAAACCTGAGCTGGATTGCATTACCTTCTTTTTTTTTGTTGATATTAGGGTGGCTAGCGTGGACCCTGTCTGCAGTGCGCACTGCTAAGGTTTATGAGCGGCGCCGAGTGCTACCGGCTTCAGCTGGCGACGTGCTTGGTTGGAACGCGGATCCCTGCTTTTTATTCTTCCCATTCACATCCTATTGTCCGTTCATTGTCAGCAACCCTGGGTGTGCCCTTCGTCCAGCCCTGACATACCGACCCCCGTCCTGTCAGGACCAGGTGTGTCAACTTTTCCTGGTTAACCCATCCGCTCAGTTTCATCGAAGTAGTCGCCCCCCCCCCACCCCCATGTTGATGTAGTCCTTGGAGGCCGAGGTCCGCTGTCACACGGTGCCAGTTTTGACGGTGAAGCAACATGCCACTGGCCCCGATATCCCGGAGGGTCGGGCCCCATACGAGCCAAGTGAGAGCCCAAGGCGTCCATCGCCCCGCGGATTCTGGCATCCCCAGTAGGGCCCCTATGCAATGGGGTGACCGAGGAGTCGAAAAAAAAACACATGGCAACTACAACGCCAAAAACAAAACACTCATGGTCTCCCTTTGTTGGGGGCCATATCAGATAATGTAAAAGTCTGTGTTGCCTGGGCAGGTCATATATCTGCCCAGGCAACACCGACTTTTACACGCAAGCACACACACACGCGCATGCACAAGCACAAGCACACGCACGCACACACACACACACACGTGCGCACGCACTCACGCACGCGCGCGAAAGCACACATCCAACCTTGCTTATGCATGGCACAAAATGTACGAGAACAAATGCTCACCGAAAAGAATAGGACAATATTATAACTCACCTGGTCAGCGGAAGGCAGATTTATTTGCTTGTAGAGGAAACAAAATAGAAGCAGTCATGCGTATGATTTGAGACTTGAGAGTCCTCTGCAACTGAATTCATGAAACCTTCGTATGACATCGTGAGGGCTTAAAGGAAAACCTCGATCTACCCTACTAATTAGAAACCTCTCCCATCCCCTCAGGAAAGTCTGGGTCTTTGCGGACCCCCCCCACACCTCATCAAGGTGATGAGAGCCCACACAATGGCGGAGAACGGCGGCCTGCTGGTGCCGAAGACCGATGGCGGTACAGCCCTGCTCAGCCGTCAGCGCTTTGAGGAGCTGCTTGCGCTGGACAACGGCGAGCTGAGGCTTTGCCCCAAGCTCACGCGGTTCCACCTGGAGGTAAGAAGGGGATTCGGAGCAACTCATGCTGCTTGCATAACCTGTATGGACGTCAACTGCTTTTCGGTCAGATCTTCTGAATATATGAAAGTTATAACTAAAATAATATAGTATCAAATTATCATTTCTTGGCGCTAAGTGGTAAAAATGGACGGGGAATCCAATTCAAAACATGAAATAGTTGCAGGGTTACTGTACACTTAGTGACGAATGTCATCCTGGGGGCAAACTCAGGACTATGACCCCAAAGCCTCAAAGGACATGGAAAAGGTTAATAACCTACATCATCCTGTTTGTGCATCCCCAATTACCATATATCCAACATCATTTTGGCTCGCCATGTTGTGCTAGGCTGCGTGATACATGGCTTTATTGAACAAAATTCAAGGTTCTCCCTTTTGTGATGTGATCGTTCCACAACCTTGCATAATCTAAGCAATTTTACCAGAATTTCTGAAAAAGATGAAAATATCCTGTGAGGTACCGGAAGTCAGGATGGGTTCCGTTGAACAGTCCGAAAAATACGCGGAAACGCCTAGGGGGTGCATCACTCCCGCCCACATCACCCACCAACACCACCCGCATCCCCACTCCCATCCCTACTCCCACCAACACCCACTCCACTGGCAATGGCTAAGGTGAACGTTGCTCGATGGACTTAGATATTACAACTCCGAGACGGATCACAAATGGAATGAGAAATTGCATCGCATTAAACAAAACTTCGCGTTGAAGCCGTTGGCTATCGTCCAAAATGCACTTTGGACATACCTGCCCTATATTTTCAAGCCGCTGGTCAGAGTGGCCAGCGGGTGCATCTAGCCACGCAGGCCTTCTCCAACAGCGTGGGGACTGCGATGGGGCAGCTGCTGCCTCGCCGCCAGCCACAGTCGGCGGCCGTGCTCACCGTCAACAAGTGGTTTGATGTCGCGAACAGCCGTGCGCCATTCAACGCCCGACTGGAGCGCTGCGGCTACGGCATCAGCCCGGTGGCCACGGCCGTCCAGGAAGCAGCTCTCTGGGACATGGAGCGGCTCATCGGGAGTGCGCGGAAGTTCACACCAAGGCACCCCGGTGGACGGGCAGGGCTGCTCCCGTTCCAGCACGGCATGCTGCGGAGCATCGCCTCACTTCGCGGCCTGCACGCGGACCTGCTGGCCACAGTCCCCGGGTACCAGTACCTGCTGACCTCCAGGCTGAACCAGGACTGCCTGGAGAATGTCTTCTCCCAGCTCCGGGGCATGTGCGGCCAGAACACCAGCCCGGACGCTGTGGAGGCGCGGTCCCGGCTACGCATCCTGCTGATGGCGCCGTCCCCGCTGGTGGCCGCCAACAGCCGGGGCCGTGCGGTACAGCTGAAGGCCGACACGGGCTTCTTGTCCACGGAGAGCCGGCTGGACTGCCTCACCAACGATGCCTTCGAGGGCCTCGACATCCAGTTAAATATGTGGTCATAGCTAAGCAGGGTTCAAATAATGTTTGTTTTTCGTTAGTTGTGTCATGTCGAAACGGATGCAGCCCAATGTCATCATTCGCGTTAGATGCAAGGCTGTTTAAAACATCTTCAAATCTTTCAAGCTCAAGTCTGAGCCAATAAAGCACCTTTTTACTTGTTCTGATAGATCCCAAGATATAAATACCTGAATTCACGATAGGGACAACAATCACAATGCCTGTGTTATCAACTGTTGGTGTATAATATGCTACATCATAGGTAATTATGTAATTATATTCCAACTTATTTCGCGAAAAATGTCTCACTGTACCTGAGAACTTGTAACAGGACCACGCAGATATCACATAGTGTAGCTGAAGCAAAACATGGGGAAGCTTTACATTCTGGATTCTGCCATTCCGTGCTTTACTGTGAAACCACCAGTGAAGCTGACGGTGTTGCGTACGTTTTCACTGAACTGAACGCAAACAAAGCAGTTTTGACTACCATGATGTGTACTTCAGGGTAATGCTCATCTGTTTCAGATTCAGGATCTTGACCAACTGGATGCCGCCGAGGAGGAAGCAGACTTCAATCGAGCCTACCAAGCCTCAACCCTGCAGCCTCCGGCGCCCCTCAACCTGGAGGACTCCGCTGGCGAGCAACCGGCAATGCCTTTGGTCGAGGTGATGGCGGCCCGGGACCCCAGCGATGAGGTAGGGATCGAGCTGGAGGCGCTGGCTTTCGTGGCAGGGTTTGTGGCATGCAAATGCCGGGCCATCGACCCTACACTTGGTCAGGCAACCAGCATAGCGCAGCCCAGTTCTGTGCCCGACAGCTGGCTTCGCGTAGTGAGCCGTGGCGGTCTCTTGGTGCCCTCGGAACGCTGGATGGCGGTGGTGCAGGGCTTTGAGCTGACATTCAACCTGGTGATGGGCCGCGCGGCGGATGACCAGCCCGGCATCGTGAGGCGGCTGATGGCGGAGCTGCTTCTGGCAATTATTGGGGAACGCAATGCATGAAGGCAATAGGAGAACTCAAATGGATTGAAAGGTACACTCAATGGGGTCCCATGATAAGACCTGAAATTATTGGCTGGAAAAGTCGAGATTGAAGGGGAAAGTGTCCCCTCAAAAGTGCATAAAATAAAACCCCTGTATCCTTCCCATAATTTGCGTAAGTTCCACCCCACATTCCTTCCTTATCAGAATTCGTTGGTGAAAAAAAAAGTTGTGGGACGGTGCCAGCTGGAGACGAAGCCTGCATGATGCGACCACCTGTTTGAACTTCTATATCGCGTTTCTGGTAAGTTTCAGGTAAAAACGGAAAGTATATTTTCGGCAGAGAAAGACGTGTTCTATCACATGGTCTTTATTTTATAGCTGTGGCTTCATTCCTGAAAAAGATATTACATTACAAACTACCCCTATAAAGCATTGCGGGTAATGAGGATTTCGGCCGTTGAAAACTTCTGACGTCATGAAAAGTTCCAATTGTCGGACGGTTGTACCTTATGTAAAGGGCCTTGGATCTACCTTTCAATAAAGGTATCTTTTGTTTGTCCTTGCAGCCGGATATTTGGTTTGGATTTGAGAACTTGTGTGAATATCGTAGGTATATTGCGTGAATAGTTATTGATGATGATGTATGGTACACATAACCTGAAATGCTTAATACGTACGGATGTTGGATTGCATGGTGTGTGCGGAGCAAAGGTAAACTTGTCTTCAAGGATGTTTTTTTATTCTTTTTTTATTCTGCTTTGGAATATGATGTTCATGAAGGCTACTGAGATAATGAAATCACTTGTTTTCTGTGCAGTTGCTTTCTTTTCAGGTTGTGAGCCAAATAATGCCAAATAGGGGCTTTATGTTAAGTAGCAGCATGAAAATAAATGTTTCAAAATGCAGCTTCAACTAACCTAACTTAGGAGAAAGTTAGGTATTACAAAAAAAACAGGCAAGAACCACTTGTGGATTTGCTTGGCCATAACATCATCATTCATCTTAAAAAGTGAGCATGGGTACCAAAAATGAGTGGTCTGATCTTCCTAATCATGTTCATTCACATTGTATGCTGAAGAGAAAAAAAATCCTGAAATTCCCAAAACACTTAAGACAAACTTTCCATAAAATATGTGTAAAATTTGTGTTGTGGACAGAATAGAGTGCAATCATACCATGCATTATTCACCAATTTAAATGCTGAAAAATTTCAAAATTAGTAAACCTAGTTCAGCTGGTAGACAACAATCCAGGTAGATATTGATTTTTGTGATTTTTTAGTACTATGCTTTTTGTTGTGATTAAGACAACATGACTGCCTATTTTCCATGCAAATGAATACTCTTCAGTTGGCAAAGAAATACACTATCATAATCTTCACTCAACAAATGTAGCTTATAGTGTATAATTTTATCTTTGTGGTGTGTCACAGACATAAAGAAGAAATCCAATACTTAATGCACTATATTTAATACTATTGGACACAGGAAACCTTATGTTTCTGCCTTAATTGGACATAGGTTTTTGAGAAAGAATGCTTGCAGCCCCACACATGTGCAAAGTTGAGAGTTCCTTGCAATGCTCTTATCAATAAAGGCAGCACTGTCAATGTTGCAATGTTTCATGACTGAAAAAATATGTTCAGACAACTCCGGTTTTTTATTTGGTTAGACTAGATTATATTGTGCAGTAATATATTTTGTATATTATGCTACATTATTTTACTCTAGATCATAGTGGGAAACTTACATTCTGGGTTTGGAGTCAGAGTGCAAACATTTCTTCCAGAGTACATTTTCATGGACATATTATTTGTTATGCATGGAATCTATTTACTGGTAACTGATGGGAAAATCATATGTATCTGGTCAGTACCTACATAGTATGCATAAGTAATACACATCATCATTTTTTGTCACATCAAAGCATAGAAACAAAGTGAACAATGGATAACACTGCAAGACAGGGATTTATGATGATCAGCTCAGCTTTGTCTCTTGTACCTCACAGGAGCAGTGAGTTTTCCTTTCACTGTTGGTCTCAGTACAAGGCTAGCCAAATGAAAAGCAAACACAAATAATTCACCCTTTACCCACAGCTCAGAACACACCAATTCCCTGTGCTTGATACAGACTGGACACCACTACCTCACTCCTCACAGTCGGAAGCCATGGCCATGCAGCACAAAGCAAAGGATCAGTCAAGGTTTTGTGTTTCCAGTATGGCACTGTAGAACATGTTCAAAGTTGCTAATGGTTTTGACATCATTTAAAAAGTACCTTGCATTGATTGGTTGAAATACAGTTTTCATAACATAAAATGCTAATGAAGCAAATTTTGATTGGTGGACTCCAGGAACTCCGGAAGTCGTCCCTTAAAACAGTCAGTTTTTCCCACTATAGGGTGTCTCAAAAGCAGGTTTCTGGAGATGCATCAGCCGAATTTGTAGCGACCGGAGGCCACTATTACTATTCAGTGTGCATGCACAAGGTTTGGCAATTTGTCATCAACGTTTCTGCTGGTTGTGGTGTGGTGTCGTGCGTGTTCAGGTGTTGTCTATGTGCTTGATGCTTGATGGTACAAAAAGTGGCTAGTTTATTTGGTAATAATAAGTAGAATAGCATGTTTGGTGATGTTTTATTCAATATTGTATTAGTTTTTAGTGGTATTTTTGTTCCTTCTACATGTTTGTGTCAGAGTACATGTGGAGCCTGTTCCATCTAGTATGAATATGGAGTGTAAAAATGTTTTAAGAGATGAAATCTCTTCAGAAGTGCCTTAATTCCCTCCCTGGTCTAGATTATGTTAGGTTAGGCTATTTGATTTATTCTATGATTTATTTATTTAGTAGTCCATAGACAAACCTCATGCAGCTATGCACACCATTTGTATCAGTGTAAGCCTAGCCTTGTGCATTGGTTTTGCTGCAGTATCTTTTAATTATTATTGAAATATATATATATATATATATATATATATATATATATATATATATATATATATATATATATTAATTATTGAATCTTATTTTGAGGACAAACAGTCAAGTCATATTTTTTTCTTTAAACATAGTGCTGTTCCCATCAAAATTGCTGAAATTGTTGCTCAAATTCCACTGCCATGAGATTCAAAAGTTCCTTCTTGAAGCATCAGGAGTATAAACTGCAGGCAAATGCCTATGATGTCATCAATTATGCCAACCACTGCAGTCTTAAAAGTAATCATTTTCTGATAAAATCTATGGTTGCATAGTCCTAGTAACATCAAAAAGCATTGTATTAAAAAATCACACAAAAAACAATATTTACCTTCATAGTTGACTGCTTAGCCTAGGGTATCCTACTTTTAACCAATCTTATGGATGCCATAAGATGCAATGATACCAATAACCTCAGTGTGATGTTGCAATATTTAATCCACATCACATCAAATTTTCACACGTTGTCATCACCACCATTATAATATTTAGGTACTGTGTGGGTTCAGGCACTGACAAGAGGGGATATGGTCAGTTTGCCTGATTAGGTTTGTATGCTTCAAATTCCTTGATTTGGAGAGCATGCCATTTATCTTGCATACTTTTCTCAAGTGATGGAATACATATGGCAGAACATAACAAGAAGGAAGAAATTACATGGGCTGACATTGGGATCTGAGGCCTTTGGTGCACAATTATGTCATTTTAAGATCATTGCCCTTGGTTGGTCATGATTTTCAAGTTTATTTGTTACTGTGGAAGTGCAACGTTCTGTCCCTTGCATGAACAAAATAGTTCCAGGAAAATAGCTCATATTCACTTTTGCATAGCCTGGGATCATGGCTTGAATGCATGTCATGTATTTTATGATGTCATGGGATAATATGCAAACTATGCAAACATATTACAAGATGTTCCAGACAAAGGATACCCTGAAGTGTGCTCAAGTAGCATCCGGTCTCAAAAGTAAGTCATTGAATTGGCCTAAGGATGACTTAAGTAGTATTCTTCAAGAAGTCAAAGAATATGAGTGGTGAATTTTAGCACACTCTTTTTTCTGTCAACTTCAAAATCCTATCAACTAACCTTAAAAAGCTATGAATGCCTGGGTATTTAAAATTGACACCTTTCAGGCGATGTATATCACTGAACTGACACAGTGAGCCAAAATCTTTTCAGATGTAAAGTTGATGTTGGACATCGGAAAGTATTTGTTGAGTTCAAAAATGAATGGGTGCCTTACCCTATTTCTTTCACCAGATATTTGAGAAGAAAGAATTTAGGGGAGGATAAACCACCCACCAATACCCTGCAGCAAGCTAATTTGAAGTCTATGAACTAATTGACATGATCAATGCCCATTTCCAGATTATTATTTCCAGATTTGAATAAAATGCTTCTTAATTTTTTGGGTTTTCTTGGTGTGTGATTGTAGCTACTATATACCCATTTGATGCATTTAGAAAATATCCGTGTAGTTTTTTACCATCCATGTTTAATTTTAATATCCATATGCATATGCATATATATTTTGTTCAGTGCAGTAATCTAAGTTGCATACTATTTATGTATGTAATGCTTCATTAAAGATTATGCTAATCTGTGCAGTGACAAGTCTCAAGTTGCATCCTGCCACTTCAGAACAAAGTTGAGTTGTCCATCCTGCATCACATGGAATATTTTCACAGGCATTGAAATAGTTACACCATGATCAACCAAGCAAGCTATAATCAGCATTTGAGCTTGTAGACTCACTGATAGCCACATTGTTGCAGTAAATTGGCTCGATAAAAAGCTGAAGAAGACCATTTTCCAGCAATGTTAGCTCTTGTGTTGAGAGCATGTGGTTCACAGTGCTACGCGGCGCGCACACCGGTGATAGGCAAATTCCTTCAGACATCGCACTGGCATGCTATGCCGTCACATCGGCTGTCCATCCGGTCATTCTCCCGCGCCTGTTTCGCACCACATCCAACGCCATCCGTCCACAAGAGACACCCCCGTGGCGGTGCGCCGAGCCGAGGTGGCCGCCTCTGTTTGGACACAGCCGGCGGGGTGCGCGCCTTGCATGGCGGCCGACGCGAGGCGCGGTGGCGCGTGCGGGACGACGTGCCGGCCGACTACACGCTGGTGTACCTGGCGCCCATGGAGTGGTACGTGCGGTGTGCCGGCCTGGCCGTGTTGGCGCCGCTGGCCATGGCCGGCGTTGGCACGCTGACGGGCCCCGGCTCGCTGCCGCCGCTCGGCCCGGCGCTGCTGGCGTGCGCCGGCCTGTACGCGGTCACGCTGAGCGCGGTACTGGTGCTGACGCGGCGCTACGTGTTCCGGATGTACCACAGCGCGGCGCGGCGCAACTACCGCGCCGTGCTGAGCGGGCCGCTGATGCTGACGTCGCGGCACGTCACGCTGGCAGAGGGTTCGGTCAGCGTGGTGGACAGCGCGTCGGCGCTGGCGCCGTGGAAGTGGCTGCTGTACCGCTCCGGCAGTAGCAAGCTGATCCTGTTCGATACGGCGTTCAGGACGGCCGACGATTATAACAGACTGCTGGGCTACCGGCGGACCGACGAGGACGAAGATGACGATGGTGTGAGGTGATGCTGGACTGGGTTGAGGTGATGCTGGTGATGTGAGGTGATGTTGCGGTGCGACCGCCGCTGGTGACTGCCGGGCCCGTGTCGGTGGCGTCGGGGTTGTGCGTCCAGCCTGTCAGTCGTAATTCAGTGAAGCGTGAAACTGTAGTTGAGCGATACACGACATAGCTGGCGAGGCTTGTGTCACTCATATTTTCTGCTCCAGAGTGAATATCATGATTGTTGTGTGAATACAAAATAAAATTGGTGGCGTTGCATTTTTTACGTGTAGCATGCCGGCATTATGCGATTTATGGGCTGAGTAAATATAGCGACTTAGGGTCTGAGGAGCGGATAAAGAGGACACAAGATAGACATGCGTGACCCCATGGAAAGAGGGCGTCCCTTCGCATGGGGAAAGGCTCCACATGAGGAAGGCTCGAGTGGTGGTGGAGGTGTAAGTGTAAAGTTGGCCCGACGCCAAAAGTCACCCTGACAACCCCCAACCGGTAGGCCAGATCCGTCACTGTAATTTGCTAATTTTACTTTTGAATGCATACATTGCTATTTCGTACAACCCGATGGAAACAAACGCTATTCATATTGATAATGATGCTTATTTTTCAGATACGGATAACAAATATTGTTATGTTTATGTCCTGATGTATTGCAAAAGTTCGCTCAGATCGACAACATGAAAGTTCTGGTGAAGAGCATTGAACCCGACAAGGTGGAAAACAAGACCGAACCGGTGGATAGCAAGACGGGACTAAGCACCATTTTCAAGGACCCAAATTTTAAGGTAACATTGTATCCACTGCTCCTTTGTGTTGATGCAAGGGAGATAAATTTCCCTCAGTTCATCCATATTTTTGATAAAAGGTACAGGTGGAGGGACCAGACATCTGCTGAAATGGGATGATTTTTAACATTAATCTAGCATTTGAAGCTATTACCCCACCCTCACATGACGTGATATGCAGCACACGCTTATTCCTTTTTTAAATCTTTGGATGCTCTTCCGATGCGTTTTCTCCTGATTGGAAACTCATGTGTTTGCACTATGATATTGCATAGGAAAATTATAAATTCCCACTCCATGTGTTATTCCATCCCTTTGCATTTGTTTCCATCAGTAGTAGATCCACAATTTGGAATTACTTGGCTCATGCTCACATGTGGGGACAGTGTCAGGGAGTCGGAAAGCCAGTGAATAAATCATGTCCAACATTTGATGGGTTGTGTAAGTTTCACATCAACAACAAAGACTGTCGCCGTTCATTTTATTTGGCTTCGATCTTATCAGGATGTGGAACTCAAACTCTACGGAAGGAATGCACCGGTTCAGCCGGTGTCGCGGTTCTTAGGATTGTAATTTGACTGACGCCTTATTTTTCGGGAAAAATGTTTCAGTGCATTGAAGATCTAGAAATGTGTAGCACGTACTACCTATGGTGCAGATCGGGAAACTTTTATGCTACTGTACCGTTCGCTGGTATGCTCAAAACTCGGCTACGCCTGTTTTATCTATGACGGTACTACCGCAGCAAACAAATGTAAACACGACACTATCCATCACATCGCCATCCGCATTACAACTGGTGCATTTAATATTTTTCTAGGGGAACGTCATTTGAATGTCGCCCCGTTCGATATACGCATTCGATAGCTCCTCCAAGAATGCCGAGTGAAACTTAAAGGCATCTTGAGGGCCCAGGACATGGTGACACCCCCATGGGAGTTGATAGTGCCTGAGGTGGGTGTGTCCCTCGCGAAAGCAAGAAAGGCTGATGTGGCTCCAGAAGAGTTTCGGGCGCTGGCCCTCCAACGCATCGCATCGTTTCAGGAATGGGTAGCAACCTATACGGACGGGTCTCGAACGGATGATGGAGTGGGTAGTGCTTTTGTTTGTGGATCCGCCGTCCGATCGTTTTCCCTCCCGACACACTCATCCGTATACTCATCAGAACTCGTCGCCATTCTTGAATATGTGTTATATGGAGGCGTCAGAAGGTGATCGTCACGTTATATTCACAGACTCTTTGAGCAGCCTGTTAGCTCTGGGCACATTTTACCAATCCGACCACCTTTTACGTGATAACTTGAACCGTCTTACTGCTATGCACCGCTTGGGACGACATGTGGTCCCGTGTTGGCTCCCTAGCCATGTGGGAGTTTCTGGAAACGAGTGGGCGGATGCTGCGGCGAAGCGGGCAGCGTGTGCCCCCCCCTCCCCATGCACCAGGGCATTACCACTCCCTGCCATCGAACATTTTCGAGAAATCCCTATTTTCCTCCTAGACAAGTGGCAAGCAATGTGGGACGCGACTCTTACAAGCAACCTGAAGGTCATCAAGCAGTGGCTGATTCCATGGGGCTCATCCTGTCGTAAGTCTATAAAAGAAGAAATTACTCTGTGCCGCCTCCGCATATGGCACACTTATGCGACTCACGGTTACCTTATGTGCGGTGACAACAAACCGTAGTGCCCGAGATGTCGTGCTCCTCTGACAGTTCGCCATGTGCTGATTTCGTGCCCATTTTATTCTCACACACGCAGACGTCATTTTGTGTCTGCCCAAGTGGTGTTCCTTAGTGATATCCTGTCATACGAATCTAGCATTGTCCAATCGGGATGACTGATATCGATGTATTGTCTGAAGTGTTATTTTCAACCATATATACCCCTCACTAATGTACTCTTCTTCTTTTTTAAATCAGCAAAATAGCGCCTATAGACTAGCCCAGATGTGAACATTGGCTCTGTATCTAACCGCATTTGACTATTTGAGTTATGAGTGCAATATGAGTATAGCAGTCGAGACGCCAGAACACTAAAATAACAAACAAACAACACATAAGTTTGAATTCATGCACGAAATGCATCCATGCGTGCACATTTGTCACTCATTCGTACGCAAATAATACGGTGGCCTGCCGTTCACAACTGTTCGACCTTGAGAGCTGTGGTAGGACTGTGGCTTCACTGGACCTGCAGTCTCACATTCTCACCCTGTGTGCTCTCCAGCACACCAACAAGACGGCCAACAAGAAGCGTGCCTGGCGCCCGCTGAAGCAGCTCGTCAGTCTCGAGCGCAGTCGTCCGTTTCCAGAGGCGGCCGCCACCTGTGAGTCTTGCTGCTGTCCCCCTCCGCCCCGGCCCGAATTGCCAGCGTGGGTGGAACCATTGCTAGCGATTTGTGAAACATATTATACGAGGCGATTAAATAGTGTGTGTACCGCCTTTGGCAACAAAGTGGACCAATGTCATCAGGCTCTATGCACGACCCGGAAGCTTCTTAGTGAGAGTGGGTAATTGTCCTGTAAGGAAGATGACATGTGGAACATTTGGTGCGTGATCGTCATCGAAAGGCGATTCTCAAACATCGGAGAGCGCGTGGTTCAGATGGGTGTCACCAGGTGTCATGATGGGTGTTACATGGTGTAATAATTTGTTTTCTCTTGGTGTTGCCATGTGGACCGATGAAGTTTCGGTTGTAAAATATTCCTTCAGAAACACATGTCTTAATCTGGGAATACTAAGTTTGTAAAGTGTGTCAAGTATGTCGTTTAAATGACCAGAATATGCAGTTTGTGCAATTTTGCGTGAGTTCGGTCAACCATGGGCTATTATGATAGATTGTTTAAGTACAAGAATATTTGCCGATTAGGCCTGCCCGGGTCGAAATGCCTGGTGCATGCTAGACTTGTTTTGCTCCTTGTAGCACATCCTCACTTACTAAATTTAATTAGTTTGTCCCATACTTCCCTCACAGCGAAACAACGTACCTCAACTGATGGCATTGAACACCACTGAATGCAACAACAGATTGAGCAGTTGTCCTTGGTCGCGGTTCTTGATGATATACTGGCACGCCGTTCAGCGTGTGATCCTACTTCCAGCTGTTGAGATATGTCGCCCGGGTGAGGCACCACATTCTGACATAGAAGCTATTGGCGAGCAGATGTCTGTGCGTGTCTGTCTGCAGATTGGAGTATAGAGGCGCCTTCGTCGTTTCGGCCGGCTAGAAAGTATTCGGACATCTCTGGGCTGCCGGTAAGCGTGCCGAACCTCCTGGCTCCGCTACTGTGCTGTCTGTGTGCTCCCCGCCACCACAAGGGGAGGTCCGTTGGTGTTAGTCGCGCTCAGCTGTTCCACAGTATGCTTTGTGGGATTTCTTGTAGGACAGTCCAGCGGGATATTAATGGATTCCAAGGACCTTGTCTTTCACCACTTGAAGGTTGGCTAGTTAGTTAGTCGGGCTTTCGGGCCACCGACTGCATTGGTCGTATAGCGCTCAACTACCTGAAGGACGGGTACGGCTTATTCACGTACAGCAATCAAAAGGCTGAATGGTGTTGAGCGGAACGACAGGTCGGAAGTGAACATGTGGGAATCCTCATTATAGTGAAACTGCGAACGGTGGAAAATGAGCCAAGGGTGCTTACGTCGTTATAATTTGTGCTTCACTGTGGATATCCACTAAGCATTAACTCGTCATGACTCTTTTTGAGAATATGTCCTAGTTACTTGTGGATGGTTTAATGTGTCATTGAAAACACTAAGTATATTTTCAAAGATGTGATTATTCTGCCATCACATATGAGCATTGTTATCCAATGCTAGATCAAATTGAATCTATTTAATGCTTTTAGTATGTTTGAAAGTTTCCGAAGCGTTTTGTGGCCATTTTTTAACCACAATGCCAGACATAGGTATTTTGGTTCCGGTTATACAATTCGTGAGACGTGATCAGATCAGGTCAGATTGTCAGATCAGGACAAATCATATCGATCAGCCGATAGGGGCCACATGAGTGCTGACAATGAATGGAAGGGTCAGAGCAACCCAGCAGTCAGCAGCGACATGAGCACTGCGATGATGACATATGATGGGGTTCTTTTATGACGTATATGATGGGGTTCTTGTGTTCTAGAATGTGTCAGCCCGTTTGCTATGCAGCGTTGCCACTGTCACTCCGAGGTCAGGTGACCCGAGAGACGTCGCGGTCCGTGAGCCTCGAACGTGCAACCCTTCGGTTATGTGGCAGCCGAGCTGATTGAAGGCACCCTGATATGCCGCATCGAGTTCAGTCGATACATGGCACCAACATTTTTGTTTGGGGTGGCACCTGAGTAGATATGTTGGGAAAAGGTCACGTGATCATTGATGATCCACGGATCATAGTCGAAGTAGAAGCTGGCAGTGGGGACGGTCGAGGTTCCTCGAGGCAGATGTGCTGACCACAACGGTTGTCGGCAATGACAATGAAGTGTTCAAACAAGCTCTGAAGATAGGCGATAGATGTTCTGGCTAAGATCAGGCCACCGACAGGAGGACGAGTAGTCTAAAGGTAAGTTGCCCGTCTCACAATCGAAAGATTGTGGGTTCGAGTCTCGCCTGTCGCTACTCTTCGCCCGCGACCAATCAGCGTGAGAGACTGGCGACGCTACTTGACTGGACGGTCGACTTGTAAAACCAATAACCACCACGGGCAATCTATATGCATGGTCTTGCGAATGTTCGAAGACCCGAAGGCGGTTGGTGAGCTTGGGTGGGCTGCAGGGTCGCGGAGGGGCTACATGTGTTCCGGTCGTGGTGGCCACCGCCATGACGTCAGACATGCCCCAGGCGTGTCTGAGCCTCTACCCGCTACTAAGGGCAAACGTGGTCCCATGCAGTACTCGTCTCTTACGTGCCAATTGCAGGATAACTTTTATGACGTATATTATGGGGTTCTTGTGTTCTAGAATGTGTCAGCCCGTTTGCTATGCAGCGTTGCCACTGTCACTCCGAGGTCAGGTGACCCGAGAGACGTCGCGGTCCGCGAGCCTCGAACGTGCAACCCTTCGGTTATGTGGCAGCCGAGCTGATTGAAGGCACCATGATATGCCGCATCGAGTTCAGTCGATACATGGCACCAACATTTTTGTTTGGGTTGGCTTGAATATCTCATCGACTGATTTGGGTTTCACATTGCAGGCCAAATACACGGATCCTCACACAAAACTGCGGTACGCGACTGCTGACGAGTTCAAGGTCATCCAGAACTTGCCGGGTGACATCGTAGCCGGTTATCTGGCGCTCAGGAAGGCGGCCAACCCGGTCGGGTGATGGCTCGCGTCTTTGTGACTGTCGGAACGACCGAGTTCGACAAACTGGTGCACTCAGTGACATCTGGCAAGGTGCTGGAAACTCTCAGTGCGCGCGGATACCGCGAGATGGTGGTGCAGCTCGGAGAGGGAAAGGCCGAGCCGACGTCTGGCGCCGCGCACGGCGTGACGGTGCGCTGTTTTCGCTCCAAGCCGAGCATAGCGAGCGACATCGCACGCGCCGACCTGGTGATCGGCCACGCCGGCGCCGGCACGTGTTTGGAGACGCTGCGAGCCAACAAGCCGCTGGTGGTGGTCACCAACGCGGACCTGATGGACAACCACCAGGCGGAGCTGGCCGAGCGGCTCGCCGCCGACGGCCACCTCTTCTACTGCACCGTGGACACGCTGAACGACACCCTGGCGCGCATGGACCTGCGCGCGCTGAGGCCGCTGCCGCCCGGCGACGCGCGCCCCCTGGCGCGCCACCTAGAGCGCAGTCTGGGCTTCGGTTGATCCGGAGTTGTCTGCGACGTGACGCGCGGGCCGTGCTTCACCCGCCGCCTCTGCTGTCGCAGTCAATACACAGCCGGCGAAGAGTGGCCAGTCATGCACGCTCAGCACCGAGCGCCAGCCGCGACGACGTCTGCCGGCCCGCGGTGCAACAGTTGTCGGCCATTGTGTGCGCTTTTCTGGTTGTCCGTGTACATACAGTCGGAACAGAGTTCATCCCCGGGACCATATCCGTCCAGTGTCCTGCAATACATACAGGCTTTGTGAAACCAGCTCCGACCCGTGTCCTGCAGTACATAGTCTTTGTGAGACTAGACCTGACACGTGTCCTGCAGTGCATACAAGCTTTATGAGATCAGGTGAGCAGGCATTGGCTTTGTATGATGGACGTCACAAATAGCTTGGCAACCAGGCTGGGTGCCCTGGCAAATTAATATCCTGCATAGGTATAGGTTTGATGGGAAGCATTATACCTATGCAGGGTATTCAGGTGTCAGGACGCTTAGCCAGACTGCCAAGCTATTTGTGACACCAATGATACCTAGGCGTGGTAGGAAAGCAGCTTACCTATGCAGTCTATTCAGGTGTCAAGGCTCCAAGCCTGACTGTCAAGCTATTTGTGGCGCCGATAGAACACTGCGGCCGTTTATCCGTGATAATTATATGTTTGGTAGAGCAGACAATCCAGGCCGGTTTGTAAAGTGTATGCCTGCACCCTCGACTGGCCGATAAACATGTCACTGGGAGGAGATGAGCTGCAGTGACGCTGCGGATCTGCAGTGAATGTGGATAGTGAGGGAGCCACCCACCAGCCTGAATAGGTGTGGTAGTCTGGTCCTCGATTGTTGCCCACCACCAGTAAATGCCGAAAAACTTCCATTCCGTCTGAACACTGTTTTTTTTTTGTTTTGTTTATTGGTTGGTTCACGACACACTTTATGGACATTCACGGCTAATGGCGCCGCCGACACTGCCTCGCCGGTGGGCCGCGGGGTTGTGAAATGTCTTGAGTGGCGCTGGAGTCGAACCCGAGACCTTTGGTACACAAGGCCCGACACCTTAACCACTCGGCCATCCCCGCCCTGAACACTGGGTACTGCATGAGCTAAGGGATTAGGTGTGTTGCTGGCCCTTGGTCTCCCTTGCTTCGGCAAAGAAACGTTTGCGTCGCTCTGCAGGCTCGTATTCAGGCCCTGACCCACTGGTCCAGCCGTCAATTGACCCGGTAACGCCGGCACGCGGCAGCGGGATGATCGTGCCAGACCACGCGAAGGACATGCTATTGGTGGAAGCCCTTACGCTGAACTGGAATTTCCCAATTTGGTGGTGTTTTCTGGGGGTATACAAAAAGTGCTGGCTGGCATGATCACTAAGTTCGCAAAGTCGTCTCAGCAGTTCCGGATGAAATGTGTTCGAAAAGCAAACGACATGCGCTAAGTCGAACTTAGTCTCCAGTTCCTCCGATCTCCAATTTCGTCAGTTCTCTAGCCATCATAGCGATAGCCGAAACATTGCACAAGCTGTTCGCTGCTTCGGCTACATGTGACAACGGGATGTGTTTTAAAATCTTATCAACAAGACGCTCTGTTGGGTAAATCAGAAGTGAAGCGCGAAATGCCTGGATCGCTTCATGTTGTGCCGTGTTTTGAAGTGTTTCCGTAGGCATTTAGTGAGCTTCGCGACATTTCGTAGCTCAGACCAATAACGTCAGTGATTCGGTCATTGAAGTAGTCGGTCATTGAATTGTGTTGCATCGTGTTGTATGTGTTTCAAACAGACTGAATAATAAGTCATTTTGTTCCAGGGTGCCTTAACGTTGAGGAATTGACACTGAAATGCCACGCTAACATTCCTCGCTGCAAATACTGTGCTGTTGAACACCGGATGAAGCTTAGAAGCTACGTGGGGATGAAAAGAAGCTTAGATGAAGCTACGTGGGGCTGCGAAATTCCGCAGGTGTACGTAAGGTCGACAGATCATCAGGTAGCAGACCGACCCCTGCACAGCTGCCTGTCACGGGCCAACGTCACGGGACAGAGGCGGCTCGCGCCAGTGACGCTATTCTTGTCGCCCGTCCGACACCCTCCGGCCGCTCTCTCCGCTCTCTCCTCCGCCGCCGTTAGCGGGCAGTCGCCGCGTATGCCCTGGCGGATCCTCCGTTCTTCTACTGCTCTTCACTGACTCAGCCTCTGCGGCTGCCTGGAAGTGTGGCGTTCCGTGGTCAGAGCGGCCAACTGTCTGCGTTCCAACCTGGTACCGAGAGTGTCTGCCTCCCCGATGTTAATTTTCCGGTTTCCGACTGGGTGCCGTCAGTTATTTCAACGGTCCTCACCAAAATTATAGTCGGTCTGGGCTCCTTGCTTACAGTCATCCTGTGAGCATTTAATAGGCGTATTGTCGTACGTCTCCGAATATCCTTCCGTCCGTTCGTCCTCCAGCACCTCGCGCTCCACCAGCCTTCACTCTTCCCGGATGGTGCTGTCGTCCCCTCCCCTCCCCTATCGGCGCCGCTCCTGTGGGGGGGGGGGTGCCACTCCTCGTCGCTGGTCGGCTAGAGCCGCGTCGGACGGCGGTATGCCCCGGCCCCGGAAGTCTGGCCAGCGGCGACGGCCGTCTAGTTCCACCCCACCCCGCCTACCCACTCCACTGGGACACGGGTCCCGATCAGAAATAGGTCGCCCAGGTGTGCTGCTTACGGCCACCCGGCCGTCGGCCGTCGACGCGGCCATCCGTCGCTACAACGCGTGCCGCGACGCGATCGATGCCCTCCGTGTTTGCGGGTCGTGTTGTTCTTTTCATTGAGTGCGCGACGGCGGCGCTGGCCATATTTGAGGCCGTTTCGGTGGGCGGCGAGATACCCGCTAAATGAGATGGCGGTCCGCCACGCTGCTGCCACACTACTGCCACACTTATCGCGACACTATTGCCATACTTGCTGCGGCACCACAGTCATACTACTGCCACACTTGTCACGGTGCTATCGCCACACTGCTGCCGCACTCGTCGCAACATTATTGTCACTGCCACCACACTAACGTTGTACTGCTGCCACACTCGTTGCGACACTATCGTCACATTTCCTCCATGCTCGTTGCGACACTATCGCCACACCGTTGCCACAGCGCCGCCACACTGGTGCCCCACTTGTCGGATGCCGTCGATAACTAAATCTGTCACCGGGCAGCAGAGTTTGGCCGACTGATGTTTTCATGCTGAGCTGACGCGCTACCGACGTCGCATGCCTCGCTTCCCGTGAAGCTCATATGGATTTTTCCTGCTAGTATTTCGGTTAATGGACATGCAATATCATGACGTCGTATTGCGATCGTGACGGCTTGCCTAGCCGCCTGGTGCAGTTTCGGCCACTCGCGTGGACGGAGGCGATGTCGGAGTCGCGAGTTCGGAGATCCGCGCGTCTGCTTCCAGGAATTCCTGTAGACACACTCCACTGGGACTCCGGCATGCAACTGCTCTGGTAGCAGTGTCGTAGGTAAGGGATAAATTTGGCAGCCACCCCGTGGATTGCCTGAAGGGCCCCTCCAGGCGACCACCTTCATGGAGCTCTGAGCCGAAGTATAGATTCCCTTAGCCGACGGGCGAATGGGGACCCTGGCGGACGGATAGGGTTCCGGGCAGATGGAGAGGGCCCCGAGTCATCGGAGGGTGTCCACGGGCAGATGTTGAAGGCCTTGGGATGGGCCAGCATGAAGACTTCTAGGTCGACGAAGGGGTCCAGTATCGTTGGAGGGAGCCCTGGATGTACAGAGAGGGCCCCGAGCCAATATAAAACGCCATCGGCTGATTGAGAGGCCTAAGCCGAAGGAAGAGCGCCTTGCATGATGGGGGCCCAAACTATTGAAAAGGGGACTCCGTGCCAACAAGAGGGCGGGGGCCTTCTAACCACCGGAGACGACTTAGGCCGTCAGAAAGCTGAGCTACCAGGGCGTTTGCCGCCCTGGTAGCTCAGTTGGTTAGAGCGCTGGCCTGCACCGGTCTCCCCTGTATTGGCAACACAGTTAGTTAGTTATTGGGGTTTAGGGGCGCATCGACAGCAAAGGTAATGCAGCGCCCATTATTGGCAACACAGGGTTCGAGTCGCTTCTCGCGCTCGCATTTAGCCCCCGGCCGGGAGTGTCAGTTGGCAGCTGGCCCGATAAGGCCGGGACGAGCTACCGGGCGGCCGTGTCGGTGCATTGGCGGCACACTAAACTTTCGGTCTAAATCCTGTCGTTGAACTGGAGCTGATGGGTTGGGTGGTGGGGCCAGGGTTTACGCAACAAGCTCTGCTTAGCAATAGAACCCTGGCTCCTCAAGCCACCCCAGCAACAACTCGGATCAAATTTATTTTTTTTTATAAAAAAGGGACCTGGCCCGACGGATGGGGTCCAAACCGTTCAAGCGTCCCTGATCTGATGAGGATCCCAAGCTGTTGAGGGGCCTCCGGCTTGACAGACGACGTCCTGGGTTGTTCAAGAGGGCCTCCGAACCGACGAAGAGCACCGCTGGCCGTGGGAGGGCCCGGGCCGTCGAAGAGCACCGCTGGCCGTGGGAGGGCCCGGGCCGACGAAGAGCACCGCTGGCCGTGGGAGGGCCCGGGCCGTCGAAGAGCACCGCTGGCCGTGGGAGGGCCTGGGCCGACGAAGAGCACCGCTGGCCGTGGGAGGGCCCGGGCCGTCGAAGAGCACCGCTGGCCGTGGGAGGGCCCGGGCCGTCGAAGAGCACCGCTGGCCGTGGGAGGGCCCGGGCCGTCGAAGAGCACCGCTGGCCGTGGGAGGGCCCGGGCCGACGAAGAGCACCGCTGGCCGTGGGAGGGCCCGGGCCGTCGAAGAGCACCGCTGGCCGTGGGAGGGCCCGGGCCGTCGAAGAGCACCGCTGGCCGTGGGAGGGCCCGGGCCGTCGAAGAGCACCGCTGGCCGTGGGAGGGCCCGGGCCGTCGAAGAGCACCGCTGGCCGTGGGAGGGCCCGGGCCGACGAAGAGCACCGCTGGCCGTGGGAGGGCCCGGGCCGTCGAAGAGCACCGCTGGCCGTGGGAGGGCCCGGGCCGACGAAGAGCACCGCTGGCCGTGGGAGGGCCCGGGCCGTCGCTCCAGCGCCAGCACTGAAGACAGCTCGGGAGGCGGCGGCGACGCACACTTGTGCGTACAGCAGCGGTCATTCTCAGCATATGACTGCAGTAAAATAGTGACTTGTAAATTAATGACAGTTATTAAAAACCTAAGCACATGGCGGTATACTGAAGCACACTGGAAAGTGCAAGTTTAAAGGTCAGCTATCGTATATCAAGCATACACACACACGCACACGCACACACGCACACACACATATGTGTATATATACATATATATATATATATATATATATATATATATATATATATATATATATATATATATATATATACACGTACGCACGCACGAACGCGCGCACGCACGCACGTACGTACGCACGCGCACACACACGCACACACACATATATATAAAGGGCACTTTAATTAGTAGCAGAAATTGGAATGGGAGCAGTTTCGGAAAAGTGTGAAAGACTTAAATTCGGAGGGAGCCCTTTTAGAATAGTTGCCTCGATCACCCGTTCCTTTGACCAAATCTTTGCTACGTCACTGACAGTAGTATGTCCGGTGAATCCTGAGATTTCGCTCGTGTGAAATCCAACATGCATGCTAAAACATTCCCGAATAGTTGCGCGAAAACTTGTTGCGGTCCAACTATGGCGTGTGGAAACGGTCAGCAATCCAGCAGTGGTCGGCGAAGTGATGCACCTACCTGCTCATCACACTCTCTCCTATCCGCATCACTCTCTCTTCCGGTCACATGTCTGCACTGATCATCTGCGGCGCCGCGGACTTTTAGCGGGGCGGACGTAATCGTTTTTTGGATCCATTCTTGCCGTGCAACAGCCACACGCGTCAGCTTCACAAGGTGCACAACTTTTGGTGGGGACACGCCCCTCCCGCTTCTCGTCCACACCCCCCCCCTGGGCGCCGTCAAGGACGCTGACAGCCCTGACGGATCCTGATGCAAATCGATCTCGTGAGGCGGCGGCGTCAATGTTTACTTCGCCCGCCAAACAAGACGTCGCATGACAATGATGAGTAAATATGCAGCTGGCGTGCCAGTAATCAAGTCTCGAGGGGAGCTCCGACGTCCTGGGTACATTGTTATGCCCGGTGTTCTGCATGAGTGACGGTCTGTGAGGAGATCACGTGCGAGAAGCTATGTTTGTGATGTCAAGCATAGGCTGCTTCGTGAAACCCGGACCAATCAGGCAGCGGATTGTTGGGAAGCAACCGATATCGCGGCTGTTTTTCTACCTCGCCAGCTACAGAAATGCCGAATGCGATGTGACGCATGCAACCGACACCCAGTATTTCGCTGCCTCGAGACCACATTTCAAAAATTGCCGCATATGCGCTGTCTGCCACCTCGGCGTGCCTTAACGTCACTCGCTCGTATATGTGTTCCTAAGTGGCGAGAATTGAAGCTGGTCACTTTGTACAATAGGCGACAAGAGAAGGGCAGATGATGACTGGAAAAGTCAGTTTTGGGGTTGGAATGATTAGAGTTTTGAGTTGGAAGAATGTTCAAGGATGTTGGAGTCGGCAAGCACGCCACATCTTTCACCTCCAGTGCTCCCCTCTACTGAGCCGCTCGTGTTGAGTGTGTTTTGGTACCGGCTCCTCGGCCCGGAATGGGCACATGTGCCGCGCCTTTGGCCCCCCAGTGCGCCTCTTCCGCCCATGCCCGAGCTGGCCGTGGTGGGTCCGTTCTGGTGCCCCCTCCTCGGCCCGACGCTATGGCTATCATGCCAGTCGGCCACCCCTCCTGGGCGTTCCTCACGCCAGCGTAACGCGCTCCTGGATTCTGCGTGCCTGGGTTCGAAGCCAACAACTGATTGCGTATCGGCCATGAAAACCTCTTGGGTGAGTAAGCGCGCAGAGTGTGACGATGGCATCCGGCGCGAACATGCGTTGTGGTGGGTTTAACATTTCAAATTATAAGCCGAAGTGCCCTGATCGATAAATAGACGAACAGCTCTTAGTTTTGTGCTCTCTCTTTGTGTAAATTTTCACAATCCAGAAGCGTTTTCGTGGCGATTAAGACGCTGAGCTGCGGTTGGTGTGCAGAAAGAGAAGCTAATGCTCAAAATGGATATATTGATGTGGGTTAAATGGCCACCCAGCAAACATTCCGCGACATCTCGACAAAAGCTTGTTTCCACATCAGAACTTCGCAGGTTTAGCTATACAAGTGAGAAGGGGGACTGTTGGCGGGCGTCATTATCATGATGAATTCGTGAAGTTTATGTCAATGGGAAATCATATTATTTGGGTGAATTTCCCTCTCTCCCTTTAAAAAATCCATAGCCCATGCTGATTTAGCTTACCTGGTAGGTATAACCGTGGGCTGTGCTGGGTGTGATGCGGCTGGTGAGCATCTCGCATGGTGCACAGTTTGTTGTGCACGTTAGCACATTCAGGCTCTCATCCAGGCTTTCTCTATTCCAGTTCTTAGATACAGTTCTTTATTGATACATAGTTGAACAAGTCGCGACAGTTGTGTACGAAGTGAAATCATTGGAAAGATGAGACATCAGTACTGCGCGTATCGACCACTTGGAAAAAATAATATACAGACAATCGAGGTGTTCGTGTGTATACCAAGACTACATGCGTCACCACAACCGGCGACAGGGTGAAACTCAGCAGTACTGCTGATCACGAACAACCGGGTCACCACTCGCCGACGTCGTGACGTCACTCTTGGCGTCATACGGCCGACAGCCGACTACTCGCCGAAGCCCTTGTCGACGCCGTCCGGCGAGTCCCGCATGCCGAACTGGGCGTACATCTTGAAGAGTAGCCGGCAGGTGGATATCATGACCACCACCAGCACAGCTGTCAGCACGCCCACCTTCACCATGCCCAGATCGGTGGTCGAGAACGACTCGACCCCGTCGCACGCGCCGGATGTGCCGTTGCCGGCCGTGCCGTTGAAGCGGTCGTCGTCGGTGACGCTGAAGTTGCCGGCGGCGGTACAGTTGGCGGCGCGGCCGTCGGCTAGCGCCGCGAGCGCCGCTGAGAGCAGCAGTCGGTCCATCGGCGCGACGGCGGGCGCGAGGCGCAGCGCGAGTCACGATCACCGGCCGAGCGGGGCGGCAGTGGGAGCGGCGGAGGCGGCAGCTGGTCCGGCCATCACCAACCGATCTGTGGAGCCTGGCCGTCGCCGGACGCGCCCCGGGCAGAGCACGCGAGGCAGCAGTAGCGGGCCAGCTGTCTGACTAGCCGGCCGCCTCAGTCGACTCCTGCCCGGGATCGGCTGGAGCAGTCCCACGGCACGAACGACAAGGCTCTGTCTCACTGGGGTGGAATCAACTCTGACTTGCTGCCAGGGACAGTGGATGCACGTGAATGCGACCGTGTGCCGCCGGAGACGCTGATATGCCCTCAGGGTACACGGTGTGTCCCTGCGGACAGCTGCGTTCCGCTGGCCCGCTGTCGTGGTCGCCGAGCCTTTGGACAGACCGGGCGATGCCGGCGACGAAGAGGGGGCGATTGCGCTGGCCGCCCGCTGGCGAGAAGATGTAGTCGGTCACGCTCTCCTGGGAACCGAAAGGTGTTCTGTCAGGTGCCATTTCTTCACAGCGATGGCCGATCTCCGTAAAATGAAGCAAATCGTGCTGTCGTTCGGTTAGTTTTACATTCGTTCCAGGCTGTTCGTGATGTACGTGGAGGACATGTATCGTGAAATAAATAAATACATAAATAAATAAATGCATAAATAAATACGAGGAGAATACAGAGCTAGGCGTAAAGTACAGATCGTGATATGTTAGGAAAGCAGCAGTGAAGGGGGACGTCATGGAGACCGTCACTGGGTGGGTGGATCACGTCAGGCCGAACACGTGACCGGCCAAAATCACCCGATAATCAAGTGGTGCCGCTATTAACATCACCCGATGATTGGCGCCGAGTCACTCAATCACCCGCTCCGGGGCGTCATCGGCGCCGACGATTAATCGAGCGTGGGCAAAGCCATCAACGCGACCAGACTGTGCGCGGCTACAGGTCTCCGCAGAGAAGAAATGGGAGGTCACACACCTTTTACCGCGCGGTCTCGCGTGTTAGCCACCGAGGCACCAAGGCGAAATAAAATTGTTGGAGACAGGAGATCAAGAAGATAGCCTGCCACCTTCCACCACCACACAAACACACACACACACACACACTCGCGCGCGCACCCCCCCCCTTCCCCCCTCCCACACACACAACACACAGAGGCAGACATCAGGCATGGGAGGTCATTGGAAACCAGCCAATGGCCACCCACCTGGATCACGGGGACCCATCTGACCTCTGGAATCGCGGTCGATTCCGTTCACACGGGCGGACCCACGCAACATGGGACAGCACTGCGCGGCCGTCGAACCCACATCATTTGTAATTGACGTGCATACGAGGACCATCACAAATGCTTCTGGAAGCTGATTCACTTGGCATTGAATAATTTTTGCGCGCCCCCTTCACGGAACGTTGCATGTACCAATGACGTCACAAATACGTTTAGTCTAGGCGTTCTGGCACCTGGATATCGTGCATATGTATACTGTTTTCCGCAACACCTAGGCATCATTGACGTCACTAATAGCCTGACAGGCTGGGCGTCCGAGAACCGGGATATTCTGCATTGGTATACTGTTCCCCACCACACCTATAACTGCAGGATTTTCAGGTGCTAGGATACTCAGCCAGAGTTTCAAGCTATTCGTGACGCCAATAGTACAATCAATGCATTCCGGGACGCTATCATTGTCCGACAGAGGCAGCTGCATTGTTTGCAGCTGCGCTGGCTGCACCTGATTACTGCAGTCCAGCGCACCATCTGGTTGCGCTGTTCGGTCTGTTGCAGGGTCACAGAGCGACACAGCACATGCATCAACGGATTCAGGGATTTTCATGCAGGGGTGGGGGGGGGGGGGGCGCTCATCTGGAGTGGCGCCATTCCCGTGGAAGGGCGCCACTGGAAACGTATTTGGAGAGGCGCTTTCCGCGTAAGATTTCTTGAGCGTGTGTGGAAGGTGTTCATTCCGAATATCATTCAGAGGGGCGGAACGTTTTTTGGGGATACATGATCCCAGTGCCACCATTTGGTATCCGCTCCTGAACTCTTGCGGGAATATACTTCGCCTTCAAACTGTCCCTAGTTCACCATATAACGTGACGATGTCGAGGTAAGGGGAAAGGCTCTAGACCGTCTCCCGCAAAAGCTTGACTTCGGTCCTCTGTATCCAGAATAATTATCGGATCCTGCACCCATCTGATCAGGTCATAAGCAGAACCACAAGCTACAAACTGCATTGAAAATTCAAGCCACTTAATCCTATTGGTGTTGATGGGGGTGAACATGCACCTATAATTTTCTGAGCATTTTGGCTGGTGTTGAGGCTGGCTTACGGATATATCTATGTCCCTCTGATATGTGGGAATGTGTCTGAAACAATGAAAGCTCTATTGCACAATTACCATGACCATGACCAGTGTAGAGAATAATAGGCAAAGTCAGGGCTGTGACTAAAATTGCATAGATTCTGTCCGTCGATGTCTTTCTGAGGTGAGCTAAGGATATTTTGTCACAAAGATACATTAGAGCCAAGGTGAGAATGTTTTGTAATGAAGATTCATTCCGACAGATGTGAGGATATTTTGTTAAGAAGACTAATCAATTCGGAGGTGAGCATATTTTGTAATGAAGGTTCATTAGGACGGATGTGAGGATATTTTGTTCCTGTCACGAAGATTCTTTAGGACGGAGGTGAGGATATTTTGTGACGAAGATTCATTAGGATGGAGGTAAGATTATCTTGTCACAAAGATTCATTAGGACGGATGAAATACCCTGCATTTCAAGATGTTAATAATCAAACAATGCGCACAAAATAACATATTTAACCATGCTATGTCGCATCCTTTGATCGTGGCTGTGTCTAACACTTGTGAGCGGTAATTTCTTTCACCAATCATACATATTGACATTGTTTTACTTGAGCAATCATCAACGGGTAGTTCCAACCATAGAGGAGGCTGTGTCGCTAACTACCATACGTGTATTGTTGCGCTATTAACCCGTCACATCTAACAAGAGCGGTCAAAAACATATCAACACGGGAAGGCATGGAATACGCAAATACCAGGAATAAACAATGCCGATGAAAGGCGAAAAAGATGCATCTGCGAACATGCATGGCGGATAAATGCATTACAAAAGACATGTCGCGGTTCATGAATTGACGGCCACCAAAGATGACGATCAGTGAGCGCAATGCTCAAGCAATTCACAAGAACGTAGCTGTTTTTACTTGCGCTCGCACAGCCATATGCCGATCACGATTGCGGGTAAGGCGAAATATGGTGGCGTTTCCTGTCTGGCCAATTGGATGCACGTTTTGAGGTTTTGCTTTTTACCATATCTAGCCGTTTCGGAAGTGGTGACAAATGCACGAGAGTCCCCAGCAGGCTGTTTCTCTCTATGTATTCCTTCCTGTCGGCCCGTGTTCGAATACAGTTCGCGCTGCGAGTACCAGCTGTCTGTTTCGCATGCCCGTAATTAAGTTAGGCGTTATTTTTATCACGTGGACGGTGAGTCTATGCTTGGCCATGTCGGGGGAGTGGCCTCTCATCATGATGTTAACGAAATGATTGCCTCCATTCCTGTCTGGCTCGCAAAAAAGGTAAATCGAGACTCTTGAGACCACCTACCATAGTCATCGGTTGCAATCACGGGTGCGCTCAATATATATGGAGGACCAACACATCTCGTGGCATGCTGAGCTGCGAGACAGATCGGATGATGCAGCTGTTGCCACCGGTGTACTTCAGCTTCAGCTACCTTCACAAGACAGAGGTGGAGTGGTATACAGCATCCCAAACGTGGAGGTGTTGCATGCCTTCCGTCCTTGAAAATGTCATTGCCCGAAGAGAGGGAGTGTGTTACGGTTTTGGTGTTAAACCAACGGTCAATTCGTCACAAAGCATCTGAAGTTTTCCATTTGCATAGTTTAACATCAGGAGCTATTGATGCATTTTCGTCATTGCAATGAGCTGCGCATTAGCGTGAAGTGATGTCGGTGCTCATCGTGACGTGTGACATGTCCGCACACGGCCTGAGACAGCTGCCCTGGCGACCTGGCCAGATGCACCACTGATCCACGCCGATCCACTAATGGACCGGTCATATCACACGGTCACGCTGCCGCCGGCCAGCGCTGCTTCTGGTGGCTGGTGTCACCAGGTGATGGCTTCTCCCTGCCGCTAGCCCTGGCCCTGGTCCTGCTCGTGCTGCCCCAGCTCCTGCACCCCAAACGTACATAATGGTAATTTCTTTCATTTTCTCTCAGAAATATAATTCCATGCTATTTACACACCAAGATGAAATTGTTACTCACTACTGACTCCTGAGGATGCATTGATATCATTGATAGCATGATTTAAACATATATATGGACGCAATATGATCAACGAACTGGTCGACGCGCTCTTAAGCCACAATGACTAACTAACCCGTGTCCAGCTCTGCATCTGGACGACATCCCAACTTCTGCCTGTGTTCCTGTCCGACATCTATGTCCCTGTTGCTGAACTGTGCCCTGTTTGTGTCTACATGCCTGTGTGGGTAGTCGTTGGGAGCTGTTCCAATATCTGACTCGACCCGAACAATAACTATCCGTCTGGGCTGGCGACAGCTGTCCATCCTCCTGTCTGGGCGGGTGACAACTCTCCATATTATCTGGGCGAAGAGCACACTTGGAAGCTGAGTCTCACCGTTGGCCACACCGGGTTGTTGGGCTGGGTCTCACCGTTGGCCACACCGGGTTGTTGGGGTTGGTCTCACCGTTGGCCACACCGGGTTGTTGGGCTGGGTGGTCTCACCGTTGGCCACACCGGGTTGTTGGACTGGGTCTCACCGTTGGTCACACCGGGTTGTTGGGCTGGGTCTCACCGTTGGGCACACCGGGTTGTTGGGCTGGGTGGTCTCACCGTTGGCTACACCGGGTTGTTGGGCTGTCAGTCCGGACCAGCCGTGACTTTCATCAACAGCGGCCGAACACCCCACTGTCTGGGGTTGTGTATCGATACCTTGCGTATTTGCGCTTTAAGCAACTATTTGAGTTCAAGTTCCTCACGGAGCCAAAAAGTACTTTGACCTGCCTAAAACAAACTATGGCACACTCGTGACCTAACAAGGCCATGGTAATAGCGTGGGAATGCATATCACTTGCTGACGAATACTGCAATTGATTGTCGACCGCTGTGGCAATAATCCAGCCGTGTGGTGCGCCTCGCACCCCTCCCCCCCCCGCCTTACACTGTGACCGCATTTCCGTCGACTCGCAGCCGTGGCGGCCACAACGCGCCGATTAGCGCCGACGTAATGACGAGCGACCCATCGACGACGGCTTATCGACGACACCTGCCCGGCAGCCGCCGCCGTCGTGGGCCAGGTCCGACGGATCCGTCCACTAGGTCGGCCGGCACCGACGGCTCCGTCCACTAGGTCGGCCGGGACCACCGGATCCGTCCAGAAGGTCCGCCGGGACCACAGGCTCCGTCCAGAAGGTCGGCCGGCACCGACGGCTCCGTCCAGAAGGTCGGCCGGGGCCACCGGATCCGTCCAGAAGGTCGGCCGGGGCCACCGGCTCCGTCCAGAAGGTCCGCCGGGGCCACCGGCTCCGTCCAGAAGGTCGGCCGGCACCGACGGATCCGTCCATTAGGTCGGCCAGAACCGACCAAGCTTGTTTATTGGCTTGGGCTAGTAAGTAAGCAGCATGGGGCTTTTAAGTAAGCCTCCTTATTTTCGAGGCTAAGTTCGGTGGTATAGTGTTCAGCATTAAACTTATGTTTATGCACGAAAATTGCGGGTATTACATTGACGTAGCACCTCATGCAGCGGAATCTCCCATAGCAACACATGTATGCATATCTTCAACATGCAATCGGCAGACTTTTCCAGATAGTTCTGAGTGTAAACACCTCATTTTGTAGCCGTAATGGAACCTTGATGGTAGCGTACATGCACCGTTATGCTCGCGTTCGGTCGGCGAATCCACCATCACAAAGTGTGTTCCTTTTCCATGTCAGAGCGGTTTGTGTTCGGCTTTTCTCCCCGGATGTTTCACCAACATCAGGAGTGCGCCATGCATGTGCATATCACACCCTGTTGACATTTCTGTGTTGTTCCGACAGACCTCGTGCAACATCGAAAGTATGCAACGGGCTTTCTGGAGCGCGGAAGTCTTGTTGAAAACAGGTTGCTCGCTCTTAGGGTTGTTATTATGCTGGTCGGAAGCGAGAGTTCAGCCTGAACGGGTTTAGTCCCGTGTATATACGACATAAGGTCATCTGAGCGGCGCCGAGAGTCGGTCCGGCTCGATCGTCACAGCCTTGGAACATTGATAGCTTTGTTACAGCGCTTCAACATCTAATTATGTTACTCAAGAACAAACCCACCCTTGCATTCCCAAGAATATTTCCCCCGACGTGCTTACCGACTTTGTTCAAATACATTTTACGTGGTCGCACAATACCCGTGTGGATTCAGCCGCCAGCCACGTGGTTATGTAGTCATGCATCGCGACCTGCGCATCCTGAGATCGGGCGAAGACGTGATTATTGTCAATGCAATAGAGGGTGGCGCGCCGAACGGATGCCAATTTCGACCGAAGCGAATTGCTTTTTAACTTACAAATGTCGAAACTGGAGACACCATTTGTGTAAACTGTCTTCTCCGCCACAAGTGCGGACACGGGACAGCCCACATTACTTGTGCCGGACATGACAAGGGTGCTGTGCCGAATGTCGGGTGCCGCACATTTGAATGCACGGTACCGGGCGGTTGGAATCGGTTTGACTTGTTTTGCATTTCCTTCACTTCTGCGAACATTATGCGCAATGTGGTATCTGTGTTCACCGGTTGCCAACAAAGTCCAGCCGCGGTCGGTCCAGACGTCTGTCCTGGTATGGCGCCCGCTCCTGTGCCTGCAGCACGGCGGAGCCCATAGTCCCGGTTCTTGCTGCACTCATCCATGGCGACCGAAACAATGATTGCAATAATGGTATATGCAATGATGTAATGGCTAGGTGCCTTATACCATCAGCAGTGATCGCATACCATCATTTATGCTGTTGTATATGGTGTGTATAGTATGCATGATGGTGTATAGTATACTATATACCATCAACAATGACGGTATAAGCACCTCAAATATCCGCTCTTTCCTGGATATGATCAACTTGCTGAGAAGTTCCCAAGGGTGCATGCTAGAAGTTCAGTTTCAGGCGAATCTGACAAGCCATATTAAAAAGTAGCTTTACTAATGGTGCTGATATCAACGCCCGTCTGCATCATTAGGTAGGCTGTACAATAAACATCCACATGGAAAACAACGAAGTAGCGCCTGTTGGAAATTCTGCGAACATGCTTTGAAAATCGTCTCCATGTCCTATTATCCCATAGTGCTAAGAGACAATAAGATATGAAGATGCCTTTGCTTTAATTTGACTTCGAATTGATAGCTCTATCAATTGGCTTAATGTTGGCACTGTTATCGTAGTATGTCCTCTTACAATTGTAGTTTGTACTCTATTTCACTTTCATGTCAGCATAGAGGGTATGTACGGCTGGACGAGCTAGGAAAATGTGAGATCCGAAATGCAGTTGTATCTCATCGGTATCTATCAGCCACAGGCTCACTTCTTTGAGTGTTTATACAGCCACGCGCTTTCGAGCATATATGCAGAGCTGAAGTGAGTTCGATTGCGCGTTCAACATGTTACATTGCCAAAGCAAGAAACAAAGTCGTCCCTCGTTGAGACTGAACTTGAGGTCCCGGGAGAGAAACCAAACACGCCAGCCATTTGCGGTCGAGGACGGGTGGGAAACGCTGGCTGCGACGTGAGGTGCTGATGAGCCGCAGCACGATAAGCTGCTCTTGCCAGGCAATGCCACCGCAAGCCCTTTTGTTTTGACAAATGTTGAGTCTTTCTGGTGTAATACTGTTATGAAGGTAGACGAATGCGAAAAGATATGGAGTAGGTCTATCTGGGCAAGAAGATTACAATTTGAAATGCTGTCTTGCAACGTGAAGCACTGATGGATGCTGCTCAGAAGTGGAAATTGCGCCGCGAAGCTCTTTTTAAACAAAAAATTAAGGACACTTGATAAAAAAAAACATTGAGATCGTAACTGGTAGACTCCAAAATGAAGGAGCACATTTGATACAGACTGAAGAAATTGGACGATAAAATGCTGGCAGAAAATATAATCACATAAGTTCCAAAAGCATGATAAGTGGGCCGGCCAGCTCAGATGATCTTGTGTACCACGAGCATGAGAGTAGACTCGCTCAGGTTTTTCCCTCTCTCGCAATTTGACGCTGCTGTGCTTACAGAAGTCTCCGACTCACATGGACATATGGCTACCTCTCACTCGTTTTTCCGGGTGCAAGACGGGTCTATCAGTATGCGATGTTTACGTCTTGGTTAACCAGTTTAGCGAATCATGGTGGTCCTGAGCGATATTATTTTGCGCTAATGCTTTATTAGTATTCATGTCTGCTGCTGCAATCTCGCTATATTTTCAGCAATGAACGAAACTATGAAATCTACTCGTTAACAAAATTGGATGTGCATCACTAACAATGATATCGCATTTTCATTACTCTAGCTTTGGTAGTCATGGCATCGATTTATATGCCATATGATTCATGTAGTTTATTGCAAATATGCTCTATCACGACAAGCTGTTTTGGAAGGCAATATCCTTTTACCCCGATTTTCTATTTTGCAAGACTACGCACTTCTGGCAGCTCTTATAGTTGTTCGAAAGCCGAGTCGCCGTCCACTATTTCGCCATTCCTTGCTGAAGCCTACGACGTGAAACAGCATTGCCCGACTGTCACACCGCGCGTGTTTGGCGGTCTGCCGAGTCAGCACCGCCGGGTCAGCATGGTCGGATCGCCCTGGTCCGGACAGCCGCTGACGCGCTGACACGACCGTCACGTGTCCGGTACGGCCTCGTCACGCCGCTGCCAACGTCCGACTGTAATGAGACTGACGACCGGCCAATCAGCGGCCACTGCTGCCCACCTGGTGACGTCACACTGGGCGGGATGGTGCACGGAGACACGGTCATGGGATTTTGTATTGTATTTTATGTTGCGGTATTGCCTATTAGCATTGTAATGTATTTTTCCACACACAGAAAAAAAAACATATAACGCTCTATCTGAAAATCGAGCAATCACCGCGACAACCAAATTTCGCAGAATTGCTCCAAAACGTCCGTGCAGAAATATCGTAAAGCAGGAGAGAACAAGATGGCACTTTGAACATGCATGGGTCTGAGGAAGAACTGCCATACTATCATATTTATCTACCTACCATCTACCAGCTACCGCAATGGTAGAATTACCGCAGTTGTACCTGGTGTCACCGGAAAAAAAACACCGTGACGTTCAGCATTGTACCTACGGGCATGGAGTGAATGGATCCAAGAACGAGCATGACTCCTCTCCCTTTTGCAAAGTTCGTGTCGCCGCCGATGTCCATGGGTGTATAACTGCTTTTTCAGAATCCCCATTGTTCTTGTGGTACATTTTCCCAAATGTCTCCATGCCTTTCTGTTTCATTTGTCCTGCCTCCAGTTCCCATGTATTTCAGCTATCCCACCGTCGTCACGTCTCTCTGGCAGACGTGTTGCTTTTAGTACTTCGTGAGTGGTTGCGCTCTCCGTGATGCTTCATTCTGTTGCACCAGTTTAAATGACTTAGTCGCACATCGTTATCTTATCAGTGGTGATGAGACTCCAAGGTGCTCCTAATGCAACACCTTAGTCTCTATGGAAATGCCACCTTTGAAACGGCTTAATATTATGGAATCAGTCCACCAGTGTTCGATCAATACTACTTTGTGAGTCCTCTGTGATTCACAAACATATTTTGATGTGATGCAGAGTCCTCATCAAATCGCGGTTACCTGGGTGTCAATACCACGATAGTCCAAAGGCATCGTATATAACAGAACGTGTTCTAACATGCAACATAGCATGTCGCTCGTGTCAACTGACGTCCCCTGCTTCCCGGTTTGAATGATAAAGCTATGGGCTCAGCTATGAGCTATCTAACGTATCAAACCCATATATATATATATATATATACATATGTATATACATATGCATATATATGTATATATATAGCTATATATATATAAATATATGTATATATGGGTTTATATATGTGTGTATGTGTGTGTGTGCGTGTGTGTGCGTGTGTACGCACATTAGATTCGACCCTTAGCTACAATAACTACCTGTGTGATTTAGCTGAAAGCTTCATCTATATTTAACATGGGACACAAGTGGTTCACAGCAATGTAGTTAATGCATGCATTGTCCCACCTGGCACCAGTTAATTTGACAAGAAAAAGCTGTCCGTACTCCCCCTGGCTCCTGTTTTCTGCCCGGGTTCCCCGAGATGTTCCTCTTTCGCCCTGACAGTGCGCATAGCACCTTGCCAGGAGCGGCCGCCGTCGCCCGCCCCGGAGTATCTCTGCCTTGCCAGCACGAACCGACAGGAGCGGCCGCCGTCGCCCGCCCCGGAGTATCTCTGCCTTGCCAGCACGAACCGACAGGAGCGGCCGCCGTCGCCCGCCCCGGAGTATCTCTGCCTTGTCAGCACGAACCGACAGACCCTAAACCGCCCCCCCCCCCCCCCCCAAGATCTCTGCCTTGCAGCACGAACGAGGGGCCGCCGTCGCCCGACCCGGAGTATCTCTGCATTGCCAGCACGAACCGACAGGAGCGGCCGCCGTCGCCCGCCCCGGAGTATCTCTGCCTTGCCAGCACGAACTGGCAGAAGCGGCGGCCGTCGCTGCGCGGCCAGCGAAGTTCTCCCCATGTTTGGCGGTAACCCGAGCGGCGGCTGCTCGCCGTCGGCGCTGCGTGTGCCGACACCTGGCGCCGCCACGCTCGCCGACTCTGAGTGGCGCTGGCGGTCTGATACACTGCCGAAGGGCCGGGGGTGGCACCAGGTGCAGCGCGTCGTCACTACGCTGCCGGCCCCGTACCCAGTGGCCTGCAGGTCTAGCGCTCAGTTGTCAGATCATTCGCCACCGGCATTAGCGGCGACGGACGGGCTGACAGGGACCGACTAGAAGGGAGTCCAATAGTGCTCGCCGGAGGGCTGGTCAGACGCTGCTGCGTGATAAATGTCAGGTCGAACACTGACGGGCTACCAATGAGGATGGCATTCGGCGGTGGAATAATTTCGGGTTAAAATGGGGCGTCAGCGAACAATATTATATATATATATATATATATATATATATATATATATATATATATATATATATATATATATATATATATATATATATATATATATATATATATATATATATATATATATATATATATATATACTGCCGATTGACAGAAATGGATCGGGTATTGCCGAATGAAAATAGCGCAATGATATTGCAGATCAGCACTGTGCGACTGCGAACCAGTCCAATGGTGACTTGTTCCAGGATTGTATATGCACTCAGTCAGAGACATAGCCAGGAATTGCCCAAGAATGGGGCAGATTTTGAGAAGGGGATCCAGACTATTCCGAACATCTATAGTTCGACCACATTAGTTCGTTCTTTTTAAAACAATGTTTATTTTAAAAAAGCAGTCCTTGTGGGCCCGGATTGTCGGAATTGTAGCGGGGTTCGGAATCTCGGGAATGCCCATCGTGCATCCGACCGATAAGCGTACCGCACACGCCGGAACTGGCCTATCTGTGAACTCATCGGAGAATGTGGCCCTATCAAAACGTGGCATTCCCCATATACCCAGACCCCACATCCTGGCCTCCGGCCGGAAGGGCTCCATAACCTGGCGAGTTGCTATGCCGCCGGCCGCCACGCCCCTCCCCCACAACTCTCGTCTGCACGGAAGCCAGTGCCGTCGCCCGCCCGGTGCAAGCACGTGGCACCTTTTGACCCCGTTACGCCCCCCGAGCAATGGCCGCTGTCTCGACCGACCAATCATGGTCCGGCATACAATATAGCCTACTGCGCCGAGTGAGTTCACCAATCAAAACGCTGCTTGTTAGAAATGCTGTATAGTCTAGGCTGTGTCGTATATATACCGGTGTTTGAGTGAAAATAAAGGAAGAGAGGAGAGAGGGTCCCAGGAGACGCACAGAGACGGACGCTGGTCTTTGCACTGTACTTCGTAACCCCCGGTCGCATCGGTCGACTGCGTTGACAGATTGAGTCAGAAAGATTCACGGTCGATTCTCACAGCCGTCTTGCTCCCCAAATCTCTGAGCCGACGTGGCTAAAGCGCGAGCTGTTCGTTACCGAAACCTGGGGTGTATCATAAACGCGCGGGTCCATTCCTAGACTACCCACGGCCAGGGTATTAACTACCCGACAGAATGTTGGACGCCTAAACATCCATCTGGATGCAGGATATCAAAACGTCATTGGAAGCGACGTGACGATTCAGAATTCGGTAGGGTGTAAGTAAACTCTTGCCATGGTCTGTAGTTCTGGTAAGTGCCCACATGCATTTGTAAGGGCACAGTGAAGTTCGAAAGGACCCGCGTTAGTTCATAAGAGTATGCAGCCATTCGTGAGTATCCAAGGACGTTCGTAATGGCCCGCATACGTTCGTATGAATCTGTAGACGCTTTTAAGAGCACTTAAACGTTGTTAGAGGCCACAGTCGCTCGTAAAGACACGAAGGTGTTCGAAGGGCCCGTAGACGTTCATCAGGGCCCGTAAACGCTCGTTAGGTCTCGTAGACGTTCTTAGGGGTCCGGCAACAGCTTCGATGACCATGGAGGTGCTGTTGGCCTTTTTATCCCCGCCATGCCGATTCCGTAGATCCCCGCCATGCCGATTCCGTAGTCTCTGTAATAATTTGTGAACATTTTGTAGATATAAAGATAGATCACGGCACACAGCATCACTTGCTGTTTTCCACGAGAAGATCGTTACATTGATTTCTGAAATTGAACGGGAGGGGACAATATGCTTCCTCCCGATTTCGCGACAGATAGAGTCCATCCCGTAATGGGGTCAACTCTCACAGATAAGCGTATACCCTTCGCAGGCGAGGGGGACTTGACCCACACTTTTGTTCCAGGTCAGACAGTCCTTAGCCCATGCAATAACCTATACTTTGTGATGTATGGTAGCTTATGTTTTTCTTAGTCACTTTGAGTTATCGTGTTCCTCATTTGACTGACCTTCGACGTAAGTAAAACATGCCAATGCCGTCTTACCGTCAGCCATCCGGCGGTCTCTTTTGTTTTCGGAGCATTGTAGTGAAGCAAATGATTTTGTTTCGTGCTTGATTCGAATGATGCCCAAACTGAAGTTTGCTCGGGGTGCCAAGTTTATTAATTCGTGACGTCACGATGGTCTTCGTATGTGTTCATCTCGTAGGCACCTACCTCATGAGTCACATTGGATGCACAGGACGTGCAGCAAGTGGGGTATGTACATACGTGCACGAAGTCTGTCTGTACTCTCTAGTAGAGGCCGCACGAAATATTCATCTGGTTTTAGGAAACATTATGAGCTGAAGTGACAGATACATAGACAACATTTCACCCTTACTTTAATTTCTTCATGCTGATATATGAATCCTTCGTGTCCATAACCTTTTGTCACAAGTAAAACTATATAATTATGCGAAGCTTGGTTAAAAAGTTGTTCTTTCTTTTTCATTACCTGAATACTTCCCGGTGTCGAGCCACTTTTCAGTTTCAAGTAGTCCGCGTAGGTCGAAGACCCTTGAGCCCAAAGCTGCACCCAAACTTGGGAGACGCTCGCGGCCGTTTTCTATCGCTGCTGTCGGCGAGACCGACGAGCGTTATCAGTTGACAAAACGCCATTGGACACCGGCGAACCTGCCGACACTGGCCGACGGCAGCTGCGGCCGACAGCAGCTGCGGCCGACGGCAGCTGCGGCCGACGGCAGCTGCGGCCGACAGCAGCTGCAGCCGACGGCAGCTGCGGCCGAAGGCAGCAGCGGCCGACAGCAGCTACAGCCGACGGCAGCTGCGGCCGACGGCAGCTGCGGCCGACAGCAGCTGCGGCCGACGGCAGCTGCGGCCGACAGCAGCTGCAGCCGACGGCAGCTGCGGCCGAAGGCAGCTGCGGCCGACAGCAGCTACAGCCGACGGCAGCTACAGCCGACGGCAGCTGCGGCCGACAGCAGCTGCAGCCGACGGCGGCTGCGGCCGGCGGCAGCTGCGACCGACGGCAGCTGCGGCCGACAACAGCTGCGGCCGACAACAGCTGCGGCCGACGGCAGCTGCGGCCGACAACAGCTGCGGCCGACAAGCGATGGACGCTCCGGGCGATGCCCGGCGGCTCGGCAGGTGGGCGGCACCTGAGCAAGTGTCCTATCGCCTAATGGCGGCATGCCAGCGCTCTTTCGCCAGCTCGGATTGTGGCTTGGCAATGTCATGGCTGTTGTGCGAATCAAACACACTGATTTTCGTTATACGTGGCTCGCTGGCAACACGACGGCAGCGTGGCATCCCAAGAAGTCAAAAGCGAACCCCAAACGAGCCGGGAGACCGATCGGCGGCTGCCACATCCCGACCGGAATGTGTCGGCTCACCTGATTGGCCACCTCTCGTCTCGTGGCCAGCGGTAGGACGGCGCCGTTTCTGTCTCCCCGCCATCTGTGTATCACGTGGCTGCCGCCTTGGTGGCGCGCTGGACGCGTTCCGTCGCAACGTGTCAGTTATACTGACGGACCACGGCGTGCTATTTCGATGCGTGGGCTGTGTTTGTGAGGCTGATTGTTGATTGTTTACCGAACGTGGTGATAAACGAGGAGCAACTCAATCGCGCCAGCTGAAGATAACGACGTGACGAGGCGTGTGCGTTGGCGGTTGGTTGTGTCAGTTCGGTTGTGTTGGCATTGTGCCACTTCGTGACTAACTCGGTATACAGGTAGCTGACATGGAACTGGTCTGCCTGTCCAGCAAGATAGATGCAATGTAATTTTGTTTGTTGCATATCTGGTGCTCTCGTGCGGAACTTGTGCAGCAATGTGGAACGATGATTCCCATAGGTGGCGTAGCCTTGATTTCCTAGTGGCCAGATACAGATGGGAGAAAATGAAGACATGTTCTGGCGCGCGAGACGCACCAAAAATTTGGGATTTTACGTAGTGAAAATGTGAAATTTTTAATTTCCACCGGTGCATTTTTGATGTTAAGAGGGGGTGGATGGCCCGGGCTCCCACCTCACCCCCTTGGCGCGCCTCTGACACCCATAGCGTTGTCTTCAATGTTTTGACTGGAAGCGTAGCAAAGCAAATAATCACGTTAAGTTTCAAACACAAGCAATTGCCAATTCGCACCGGTTCAGCGCAAGCATGCCAATAAATACACCGACAAGGAACACTAGACACGCCTCGGATTTCCCGGAGGATGGATGCGTTTGAGCCAGCAACCAGCAAATCAGCCAGCAGATCAAACAGCAGACCAGCCAATAGATCAGCCAACATGGTTGTCGCTGCCTGCCGCGAGCTCCTCACGGGGCTGTGCTGGAGGTATCGGCGGCGACTCACCTGGAACATCGGGCGGTGGTCGCCGCGGGCAGCAGCGCACGGCTGTCGGTCGCCAAAAACAGCTGCCGAACATTGGCGACGTTTCCTGGGTTTGAACCAGTTGCAGTGTTCTGCCACCCTCCCGAAGCGCACCGTCAGCCCTCCGCGGCGCACGGGTACCTTGGTGTCCTCGGGTGCACGTGAACGGGACACTAGCGCTGCCTGCACTCGTTATTGTGCATGCCTTAGTTCGCCGGTGATCACAGTATGCTAGCTTCGATCAACAGCAACCAAAACGGAACACATTCTGTTGAAAGCATGTCATTTAGGATGGATATTAGATCACATGGCGTAAGATTCTGTAACCGAACCGACCGCAGAGCATTTGCACGAAGCGAGATAGAAACAATTGCAAATAATATCCGCTGCTAGACGAAGACGTTCAAGGAGTCACCATTTCCCGACTTGCCGACATCGAGACGGCGAACATCCTCGCTGCCCCACCGGCAGCGCCCATGCTACCTGCAGAGTACCACGGGACGGGCAGCAAGCGGTCAACTTCGTCAGGACGTCTGTGCGTGAAGCGCCACAAGAGGTAGCAATTCCGGAGAATGCATGGTCGATGGAGGTCATCACTACCCGGCGGTGCGACATGCTAGCGCTAATGTGTTTTGGTGTGTCGAGAGCGACAAAGCTCGCGTGACGAAGCCGTGCGCTCCAGGAACGCCGGCCAGGCGGAACAGAAAGACGACCAAATCTGGCAGCATGCAACTGCGACGAACTTTGTTGATTGCTCAGGCCAAGGCCAGTGTCGATAAAACTTGTTTGGAAAGGCCAGGACATATTTTCGAATGAAATACCCAAACGTCAGGACATAGCGTGCCATGACTTCCACCACTTCTGGATTTAATTGGCGACAATACACATGTTCTATTTCATGTTCTAGTGCAGCTAGCCTCGATAGTTCATGTTCTAAATAAACACCAGTCGCTAAAAAAAAGATTTTTTCTCTCGAGAATTGGACCTCTTTCGTGGGGTCTGTTCGCTGATTCACTGTCCTCCAGCTATTCCCAAGTATGTGTTCACAATGCGCTGCGCCCAATCTATTCTCTGGAGCCTTCGCCTTTCATCGATGGACACCGTTAATTAATATACCCGGGATTTTCACTGTACTGTTCGCGCTCTAGTGCCAACATTGGTGTACATACTTGTTAATATGCATAGGTAATGCCAGGATTTTCTTAAGGGGGGCTTGACCAAGAAAAAATGTGATGAAACAGAGACCGCTATCGGCGCTAGAAATGCGCGAAAAAAAAACGGGTTTTACGGGATGAAAATTTCAGAATGTCTTATTTGATCTAGTGTATTTTTGGTTGCTAAGGGGAAGAGCACCGGGCACCGGATAGACCCTTGGCTGCCCCTCTGTTCATATAACAGATGCACCCATGTCGGATTATTTTATTCAGTCACAACACAAATTCCCTTGCCTAAAGGTTCCCTTATATTTTGTGCATATTCTACCTATGTTTTGTAGCGATCGCTCGTGGTAGCGCACAGCAGCATTTCATACTTAGATGCCTGAGCAAACTGTTCATGTTTTTATTCTTTCCACACTCACCAATGGGTGTTGAGTTACGAACTAGCTCTCGCCTCTTACGTAATCTCGCTCATCTAGTGCCCCGATAGTACCGCTTGCTCGTGATATCACCCAGACTCTGTTACCTGCATCTGCTTTCCGTGTTCGCATTCGTAGCGAAATTTCACTTTCTATGACGTCTACGGTTAGAAGATCGTGTAGCACGTGCTACCTTCTCAATAGAAGTCCTGAAGAGCCGCGCTCAGCAAACCGCACCGATAGACGCATGAATCAACACAGCTACCGAACCTGCTGCTCTATAGTTTTATGTGATGGTCGTCAAACCGCAGACAAAATCGCCTAATCTGAGATTCTGAGAACTGTTTCGCAACCGAAGTGTCGCGGGTGATTTGTATGGTATTGTATTGATATATATATATATATATATATATATATATATATATATATATATATATATCATATATATATATATGTATATATATCATATATATATATATGTATATATAATATATCATATATGTATATGCATATATATATATATATATATATATATATATATATATATATATATATATATATATATATATATATATATATATATATATATATATATATACATATATATATGTGTGTGTGTGTGTGTGTGTGTGTGTGTGTGTGTGTGTGCGTGCGTGCGTGCGTGCGTGCGTGCGTGCGTGCGTGCGTGCGTGTGTGCGCGTGTGTGCGTGTGTTGTGTTGTGTTGTGTTGTGTTGTGTTGTGTTGTGTTGTGTTGTGTTGTATTGTATGGCTGAATTGATGGCCGTCACTTGACTCACGTTTCTCTTTGAATGTTTCCTCATCATTGTGGTCTGTTTTTCCTTTCGCCAGCACTCCCAATTCTCTGCAGTGGCCCTCCAGTGCGGCTAATCGCATGATCTGCCTTTAACGTGACGGTTATGCGGGGGGAACGACGTGCTTCGACGCTACGAAGACCTCTTCGTCGGCAGTTGGGAAACGCGTCTCCCTAAATAATTTACAACAGCATATAGAAAGGGCAGTTCGGTGATACCAAACAGCTAAGACCACCTCATGCCTCAACTCATCCACATGTGTCCGATGAGTTTGGCATACAATTCACGATTTACGGCCCCTCCCCGACATTTTGTAGCGGATAGCCTTGGCCACAAATGTGCAGTGTTCTGGACTCTTAGGCCGAGACCACGGTAATGACACCGAAATGTATGCATTTTTTCCGCCGCTAAGAAAAGGTACCATGCTATGGGAACACATTAGCCAAGAACAGATTCCACAAACGGAAGACTTTTCTAGAAGGCTCGTGTAGCAAATTGAAGTAAGATGCGTTTCTCGGGATATTGTCCGATTTGCCTCCTTAATAATGCATCAGAGGACCCGGTTCTGTAGGTTTTGTAGGTCGAAAGCATTGCACGTTGCCAAGAGAAGAAAGCAGTTCGTGGTTTGCCCATGTAGTCCCATGTTAACAGATGAAAACATTGGGGAGAATGGAGGGGGAAATAAAGGCTGCAATGAGAGACCCAGTCCCTAAAAGAGATGTAAATCAACACTTGCAGTCTACCTTTCCCTCCAAATCTTTGCCCATGGTCGTCGCAAAATGATACCAATGCGAGCAGAAGAACTAGATCAGCTACTGGCATCACAATAGCACATGTTTTGGCAAATGCACCGATAATATTTCGCTGAGGAAGCATGCAATATTAAGGCCCATATTATAGGCACACCTTTGTGTGATTGCAATGGTAACGCACCTGCCTTTTGATAGCTTTTTGTTGTACATCATGAGTGTGACGATGTGTTAGGAGAGGATCTAATATAACTGAGACGAATATGTAAGTCATGCCAGTCTGTCCAATGCGCATACTTTTCGCAATTTGTCATGATTGGTCGCAAATGTTTTTTTGTTGTTGTATAATTTGCTTTATGGTGTTTTAATGTTTCGTAATGAGGCATTGGTGTAGCTGCAGCTTGTTGAAATGCAATTAGTTTTCCGCTTAAAATATCACTATTGAAGTAGATTGGAGTTATTTTCTCGTCAGAATTATTGGACTGAAATAGTTCATATTGGTGCATGATGCTCATTCCTCACATTCTGCTATTCAGAAATTCATTCGCCTCTAGAATAAGTCTTGGGTGCCAATTCGCAAATGCAAGGTCAGTGAGGGAGCTGGCACTACATTGCAGGAAGATGAGAGCCTATGGAGAAAACCTGCTGACACCTCTGAAATCCGCTGAAAACCAATCGAAACATCGATCAGAAATATGGACCATGCCATATTAAGAAAGCGTGGGAGAGGGAGTGGATGTTAACATAGAGGTCCTGTGTCGAGGGCTTTGTCGAGGGATGCCAACATGCCCGTACCACTGTTAGTCTTCAAGTTAAGAAGATAATACATCATTGGTAACACTCAGGCATCCGGCCGCGCTTGAGCGGTCATCGGTCGTGCCGGAGCGCTGCCAACTTTGCACAAAACGACGCCGTCAACCATGTCACAATATACCGGAGGTGGCGCTTGATCGATGGTCTTCCGACTGTGCCCGGGACGGCGGACGCGTCGGCCAGCTGCCGCCGCTGCTTCCGGGCCTCAGAAATCCGTCCTGCGCCTGCTCCAGACCGGCCGAGGCTCGCGTGATATGGCAAAGTTCGCGCGGTGGCATGGCGTGAGCCACTTCACTGTCACCCGAGCTGGCCAGCCGAGACACGACCGCCTGTCACGTGAGCGGCCGTTTTCTGCTCACGCTCCCTCTCGGCCCGTCCGAAATAGCCTCGGGCGTAATCAGCGGGAGTCCTGCGCGCCGCGGCCGCCGCTGCCTGCCCTCGTCATCACGGCCCAGCGTGGCGGCGCCGTGTCGGTCGTGAGCGCCGGCAAACAGTGCGCCACGCGTGAATATTTCAGTGCTGCCGTGGCGCCGCCGGAGAGCAGTCGCTCGAGCATTGGGCGGCAACGTGGAGACCCCTATCATTACGCCAATTGGAGCATTGTGCGGGCGCGGGCCGCGGATCCAGTACACCCAACAGCTCGGTCGTGCCCTGCAATGATCGGCCTCCGGTGCGGCCTTGTTTGTCAAACTTCTCTGGGGGAGGGGTGTGTTGGCGACCACCACTTCACCGTACGTGCGCCGCGAAGGGCGAACGCATGCAACAGCCATCCAATTACTCCGTGTTTATAGTCTGGATTCGCCGCAACGCGATTGTTTGAGGCGATGTCGATGGCGGGGGATCTATAATTGAATAGAAATATATCCAGTTTGTTTGAGTAAGCTGGGAGCCGAAGAAGGTTTGCAGCTAATCATATTGAGTTCGATTGGGCTTACATTTCAAGCAGCATGTTGGAATATCCTTGGCTTTTTCGGCCTTATGATTGTGCTAATTGGCTCTAGGTACGAAACCAAGGGAATAATTTCATAAGATTCGACGCACCGCAGGCTTAGGTGCGCTTCTGCCCTTAGTGTCTAACTGTTCAGCCTTAAATACATAAACTTTCTCACCCAAGTAAGTGAATACGTTGGTATTTAGTCTGGTTCTCGTGACGAACAAACGCAAAACAAAAACTGGCAGCACTCGGTATGTTCCGTTTTGTCGTTGCTTCACATAAAGCCGTCTGCAGCCGCCCGATAAAAACAACATTTTGTGTCACAAGTTGCGCTACATGTAAAGCACCACGTCTATGAAGCTTGCGATATATCAAGGGCCGGGATTCGCAGAGCATAGCACGGATTGGACGACCGTACAACCTGTCCGATTGGTACGGATAACGAAGCGGATCGGATAGTGTTGGCAAATATAAACGGATAGAGAATGGAAAACGAATTGGCTCCCAATTTTGTGGTGGAAGCGAAAACTGAACAAATATATTCATATTGCCTTCCGTTTGTCAACCGCGACAATACATTATGATTTGGTGGCATTAGCTGATGCTTGCTATTTATTGCTTGCAAAACATGTTATGTCATCACTTAGCAACCACATTGTCATACTCATTCCCACAGGCACTCTCAATGTGAAGCACATGCAGAGGTAGCTTCAGCTTGCTTCATTCCATTGTTCTACAAATTCCCAGATCATCAAAGACGAAGAAGATCGCGATGAGATGTGTGACGTCACCACGGCATTTGATGGGGTACACATTTGTGCAAAATGTCTTCACGGCATCTGATGGGGTACACATTTGTGCAAAATGTCTCCATGGACGCGTAAGTCAACTTTGCCGCTTCTGAATACAAATATTCATGGAATCTATAAAGTGATTTGAAGTTGCGCAATGTGCATGTAAGAGATGAGGAGCTAGTGCCAACACTTACAAGGTAAACCTTTTTCAAATGTATCTGACCTAGTATGCCCTCATCCGTATTTTTACGTGGAATGGAAATAGTATGATAACTGTACATTTTATTTACTTCATTTATAGACATATCATCAACAGAGTAATCATCTACTGATAGGTGAATGCGCAATGTTCTAAAACCACTGTGTGCAAACAAGTGTGCAAACAGGAGTGCTTGCAACGTAGGCTAAATATGTGGCTTAAAATGGCTGTAAATTCTAGCCTTGCCTATATGTTTGTAGAAGGGTCTGCAAAAAGTCAGCATACACATGCTATAGAAGGAGCATGCATAATAGCTGGCCTATTGCTCTAATACGCTGCATGGCTGTCCCACGCGCATGACCTCATCGAAGCTACCAACGTATGCTTTCCCTGCTGTCTTGAATGAGGCTGATGCATTGCTGATGATTCTACCATATGAAACTCCGAAAACAAATATCTTACTAGCCTGGGAGGTTTGAAACAAGTATCGATTACACTGTGTTAAGCTATTCGGATGAATAGTGTTTCATGTGCGGGCCAGTTGTTCGTGAATGTCAATTGTACAACTTCTATACTAGATCGATCCGTGCGGTGTGGGTGGCGGCGGCGCCAGTCCAAGTGACGTCAGCGTATTCTTAAATAGACCGTGCATTGGCGAAGTATGCGGCCACTACATGCCCACGACTTTGCAATGTTTTGTTCCAACCTGGAATGATCGTATGAGCAGACCTACAGCTTTGTTGGCTTTTCGTACGATGCGATGTCGGCAAGAAGCCAACAAAGCTGTGAGTTTGCTCAATTGATAACTCTATGTTGGAGCAAAACATTCCAAATTTAAGCGATACGTGGCTATCTGCAATGGCTGCGTAATTCCTCAATGTTCGATGTCATTAATATGAGCTCCGTACGTTTGTAGCTCAGCTATGTATATTTTTAGTGCAGTATTACATCGAAATCGACAATTTCTATAATTTTTAGCATACAATTTTGTACGTCATTTGGACAGGTATTTGCCGTAGAGTCACAGTGAACGCTTTGTATTTGTCAACATTTAGGTTTAGCCCACCTGGCGACCATGCTGCCAGACTACTGACGTCATGTTGCAGCAATAAACCATCAGTCGAGAAAGTAATTTTGCGCACACTTTATTTACATCATATTCATGAGAGAAAAAAAACGCTCAGAATGAAGATATCGGGACAAGTCATTAATATACATGGAAAAGAGAAAGGAGCCAGCAGCGGCCATTTCTGGACCGCGGAAGCTGCTGGTCTCCAGCTAGAGATGCTGACGTTCACGATGACTCTTTCAGTCGTGCCTGACAGATACGGGAGAACAATTTGAGAGCAAGGTCCGGTAGTTAGCTTAAACTTCCTGATGAACAGAGTGTGATTTTCACTTTGAAAAGCGGCTGAATAAGCGGCGTAAGTTGCGTCCGTTTGGCGTCCGTCCGACATTGCCCTCCTCCCACTCGGCCTGCACAGAAGACAGATTAGCAGCTAAATGTGTGCAGCATGACATTTTTGATATAAAGTCGTGCTGCTAGTCAGGAAATGTAGGAACCTCATGATGAAAAAGCCCATTATATTCTACCCTTTGTAGCACCTTTTCGAGCAAGGATAATAAGGAGGCCGATCGAAAGTTTTTGGATGTTTTCTTGTCACCTTTTTGTACGTGGAAATGATGTTTGCTTCATTCCGTCGGTTTGAAACTATCCATAAGCTCGTTAGAAGTTTGGATATTTTGATGCGCTTCTCCTCACACTTACAGATTATGCGCGCGCGCATACCATTTGGTCCGCAGGCTTTGTGGGGGCTGTTGAACTGCAAGGCCTCTGCTATTGCAGCTTCTTATGTTTCGAGTCGTAAAAGAGGATCCAGATGATGCACTGGTATGTTCATATACTGGTGCAATCTGGTGCTGCTTGACTGCCAGATCTGCACATTTTGCATCATAAGCCTCATACGAAGCAGCTGCGCGTTTGTGGTCATCCGAAATGGTGCTTTCATTCCCGTCATGCAACACAGGTGACGCGCAAGACTTTTGCGAGTCACATCTTAAGAATAACCAAAACCTTTTCTGGACATGTAAGAGACAGCTGTCAGACTGCGCAAATATTCGGTGTACTTTGTTCCACACATATAATTGTAATTAGTTATGTTTATATAGAATCAGCTCCGGTCTCATCGGACGAGTTGCGGCGCCATCCGCGAAATGCTGCCTCCTTTAGCCGGATTACTGCATACATGGGTGAGTCGGAACACGGGGGAGTTCAGCACTTCAGTGCCAACACAGGCACATGATCTGCGCTGCATAATTTTATCACTTTATAAAGGAGCTTACTGCTAGCGCCAAACCGAAGCTAAATCTTTAACGTTTATTTCACTGTGCCAGCTATTATGCTGGGTTATATTTGCACATTCGACGACCCGTGCCTTCGTAATTTTTGCTTAGCTGGCACCAAGCAAAATACTACCACGACATACTGATCAAATTAAATCGATTTGCTTTGGTTCTTGTTACCAAATATAATGTTCTTTCTCCTTGGAAACACTGAAGTGTATGCATAAAGCCATATATAACGCCTTCAAATATTCACCAAACTGCACCTCAAGATAATGTGGGCAGAGTTTCTACCAAATGTCGGTATAGATATCTCTTCAATGTCTGGGAAGAAATTATAGCCTAATAATATGCAGGCATCTGGACAAGGGAACTGGCAATCGCCATCACCAAAGCAAGTACGCAAGTAATTGTTCTATAAACAACATCCTGATGGCAATTTCAATCATGTTTCTGTTTTTCTCATCCGAAGTAAATATAAACGAAAAAGTACGCTGCCATATATGAAAACAGTGCGCGGTATAGCCAAATTCAACGCAATTATAAATAGATCAAGCATTGTCTTTGCAGGCGGTGCTGAACGCCATGAAATTCAAGTAGAAATGTAAACCCAATCATGATATGTACGGCCTAATCAGAAGATAAATGTGAGTTTGATAGGCAGACGAAGCCCAGGACAGTAAATGTCATGAGGAATTCCGTGGGCATGTGCTGACTAAGAAAAAGAAGCTCATTACCCTTAGGTGGTGGTGAAACCTTGTGTTGATATCATCCATTTAAGCTCGGATGCCATCTTCCTACATTGGAACTTTATGAAGTTGGCGCAACTATGCAGCTGGGCTTTCCACGGCCCAATTTAGCTAAGTAAAGCACGTTGGTGGCAGGAAATGATAGCCCACACAAAATCCTCTCCGAATCCATTTGGGCTGTCGCCCTGTTCTTCACCTGTATCCGGAATAACGTCCAGTTATCATATTTTTCCTTCTTTATTAGAGGCAGTGTCATGCGCTAGATATTTATTGCGTTAGAGAAAGGGTTTCGTTAATGCGGCTTATGTGGCATCCGCTTATATCAAAGAAGCAAGAGAGGAAAGGTGAGAAGTCGGCACACAGGGCTGGTACATACATAAGATGTACAGACATGGGTTCACATACATACACACATACATATATACATACATACATGCATACATACATACAGGGTGTCTCAAAATAAATGGAACCCATTAACATGATAATAATTGATTACTTGGACAAGAAACTCGAAAAAAATGATATGTCCTGGAAGATGATGTGATAGCAATAAAAAAGCTGAAGATTTCAGGTCTCTAGCTTAAAGGATGGATGTATGAGAGTGTATGTTTCAAATGACCGCCATCCCACCTCAGACGCATTTGAAGCCGGCGAGCAATGTTGTTAATCACCTGCAATAGATTGAGGACGATTCTCATACACTTGGTCCTTCAAGAACCCCCAAAGATAAAAAAAAAAATATTTGGGTTCAGATAAGGTGAATCCGCAGAGTACTCTGGTTAGCGGCGCCTGCTGATCAGCAGCCGACCAGGGAATCGCTGGTCCATCACTCTATCGTGATGTTGGCTGTATGTGGAGTTTCCCCATCTTGTTGGAACCATTACACATTGTAGTTGCCGAATGAAGTGCCGAGTGCCGAGCACGGGGAAGGACGTGTATTGGCAGTGTCCGGCGACCCAGCCACGAGCACCGGCCACGCGTCCCCTCGACCAACTACCGGCAGTCACCCCCGCGCGCCGCCGACCTAGCCGCCCCAACCACAGACCGCGCTGCAGAAACCGCCGACGGCCGTGACCACGTGACAGTGACCACGTGACCACGTGACGCGCCGAGTGCCACGTGACACCGGCGCCGCCGGCGCCGGCGGCCCTGCGTGGCGCAGGGCCAGCTACAGCACCAGCTCACTACACCTCCACCTGATTATCAATAATCATCATCGTCGTCCGGTATACACGATTCACTTGGTACACGGCAGCCATACAATTCGACTGGCGCCCGCCTCACACGCATACTTCGCCGGGGCGCGGCTCGCCAATCCCGCGCGTCCTCAGTGACCACACATTCAGCGCTCGGGTGGTCATACACCGCATCGTCCTCAAAATCCTCCGCCCTGCCCGCGCCGTCTGCGAGGTCTGCACTCAATTCTGCCGCCGCCCACGCATCCGGCGGTGCCGGTGGCGGCCGCTCCGCCTCCGGTTCTACCGCCCCACCCGCACTGGGCGACACCTTACGCGGCTGCTCCATCACCTCCTCCGGTGGGGCAAAGTCCCCAGACTCGCTCGCGCTCCCGTCTGGTCCGGCGTCCTCACTCCCGAATCGCCGCCGGACACACCGCACGTGCCACGGGGTACCGTCGACCTCCACCAGCGGTGTCGGGAGCAGCCGCGTCACCACACCTCGCCGCGACACATCCGTGCACCGCGTCGGCTGACCTCGGCGTCGTATCCACACGGTGTCACCGACTTGGAACATCGCGCGCGCACGCTCAGAGCCGTCGTGCGCCACGGGCATCGTCCGGCTGGGCCCCTGCACATCGGCGGCCACCGGCAAGTCCCGGCCAGCGCGCTTGAAGAGCCCGGCCGCCGGAGCGCTGGAGGGTCGTACACTGTCGCGAGGCGTAGCATTGTAACGGTGTACCGCTTCACCGATGGTGCAGTCCTGGCGGGCTGCCATCACCTTAATTGTCCGATGATGGCGCTCGACAATGCCGTTACCTCCGCCTCGTGCACGGCCCGAAAGCGCAGCCGGACCCCCCAGCGCGCCGCGAACGCAGCCATCCGACGACCCCGGAATTCTGTCGCGTTGTCCAACAGCAACTCAGCCGGCGCGCCCCGTTCCAGGAAGATGGTTTCCAGCTGGCCCGTGACCTCGGCTGCGTCGGAACGGCGCAGCAGCCGCCACATCCCGTACCGGGAAGGACCACAGTCGATCACCGTCAGGTACGACCGGCCCCGGTAGTGGGTAACGTCGATGGCTAGGCGTTCCCACGTCAGCGGCACGCTCAGTGACCCGCGCCGCCAGCGCGCAGGTGCCGGGTCGATGGACTGGCACACATCGCACTGCTGGATCACCGCTCGCACCGCTGACCGGGTGGCACGCGCGCCCTCGCTCCGACGCACATACCAGAGCGTCCGGCGGACCCCCTGGTGCCCGGTGTTCTCGTGCACCTCACGTATCCGGGCGGGGTCGGCGTCTGGTCGCGGGGCCACGGCTGCCGCGACGGCGCCTGGTGGCGCGTCAGTTGATGAGTCCGGCAGTCGAAGCCACTCTTTTGGCACACGGGTGAGTGCGTCCGCCGGGTTGTCCGCGGATTTTACCAGGCGGACCGTCATCTTCAGGCGAAACTCCTCCACTAGCTGTCGAATGACGTCGATCCTCCGGCGGATAAGCATCTCCCCGTGCGCCTTAGTCCGCAGGCGAGAGCGGCCGCTCAGGGCGTCATCGATCCACTTGTGAACCGTGGCCGAGTCGGTACGAAGGTCGATGGTGGTAATCCCCCACGCAACCGCCATGTTGACACCGCTGAGCGCCGCGTCCAGCTCGGCCATGTTGATGTGCATGGCCGCCTTCGACTCCGGCCGTAGCCAGCTCGCGTCCTCCACGGCGCCACTGACCGGATCCTCCAGGATGACCCCGGCAGCAAGGGAACTGGCGTCCGTCCACACCACCAACTTGTCCCCCTTCAACTGCCAGGGGCCTCGTGCCGGGTCGGCCCCCTTACCCGCACCGCGACACAGTCGACCTGCTCGCGCAGCCCGGCGTCCATTGTCGGGTCGTCCCAGCCTGTCGTCAGGGCGTTGACGCGCCGCTTTAACCACGCGGCCGCCGGACGCAGCCACCCCACCACCGGCAGGTGGGACACCAGGTGGCCGCACCACGCGAACAACGCTCGACGTGTCAGCACCTCCGGGGGCGCGGCCACCGGGTTGTCGCGGCGCCAGCACAGTTCTCCGTCTTCCGCGCGCACCCGCAGCCCGAGCAGTCGCGCTCCCTCGGCCGCCCGCTCCGGCGGCTTACAGACCAGACCGTACCGGGCGAAGTGCTCCACGACGTGGTCTGCGCTGACAATGTCCTCGTCTACCAGTAGATCGTCCACGTAGGGCAGCACCCCCCGGTTCACCGCGGCATCCTGGAGCAGGACGGCCCGCACCACGGCCTTCATGACGAGCGGCGCGACGTTCAGCCCAAAGCCGACGCGAGTCAGGCAATACCTCTGGCCTCGCACCTCCACCGTCTGATACGGCCACAGCCGCCGGTCCAACCGGAGCTGAAGGTACGCCTTCCGCAGGTCCACCACCGCGACGTGAGCGCCGTGCCGTCGCCAGCGGCGAAGCTGGGCAGCACAAACGTCCGCGTCCGCGGTGTGTGCGGTAATGTGGCCATTCAACTCACGGTAGTCCAAGACGGGGCGCACCTTGTCCCGATTCGGCTGCCGGACCGCCATCAGAGGAGCAGGCCACGGGCCGGGCCATCCACTCGCTCGTCATACGGCTGCAGCCACCCCTCCCGGATCCACAGCTCCAATTCAGCGTCGTACGCCGGCCGAACCGCCGGCGGTACCGCATACTCCGCGACTCGGTTCCGCAGGCTCGGGACCGTTCCCGTCTGCCCACACCCATGCCACGGTCCATTCGCCCGTCCGCGCGGCGAATCGCGCCGTGAAGTCCGCTGCATCCACGGCCAAGTCCCGACGGTCGACCTCAACTGCCGCCGCACAGACCCGCACGTCTGTCGGTGTCCGCAGGCTGATGCCACCCAGGGCCGTGATGCCCGACATCCCCAGAACCATGTCCACACCCAGCGGGCGGTCTGGCACAACCAGCGCCGCGAGCATCACTCGCCTGCCCTGGTATTCCACCTTGACCGTGACCGACCCACTGCACCGTAACGTTCCCCCGTTCACGGTTCTCATTTCCACCGTCCGTGGCGTCCACCGCCGACAGCAACCTCGGTACACGAGCGTGTCAGTGCATCCGGAGTCCACCAACACGCGTCGCTCGCTGCCGTCCACTTGCATCCGGGCGACCGGAAGTGCGCGATCTACTGATCCGGAGACGGCGCTCGCGCTGACGCGTCCCCCGATGCGTTTGGGCAGGCTGCGGCGAGATGACCCTCCCTCCCGCATGTCCAGCAGCGTCGCGGTAGTCGTGGCCGCCGCGATTCCTGACGAGACGGCGGGGGCGCGGGCCGCGACGCTGCTGCCGCAGCCAGCACCTCGTGATGGTCATCGCTCAGGATGTCCCGGGCCAAGCGGACGAGACTCGGCAGCGCCATCCGCTGTGCTCGCGTACCTGCCTTTAGCTGGCTCCGTACCGGTGCTGGCAGCCCCGATATGAATTTGGCATCCAGGATGGACTCGGGGAGCCTCTCGTCCGAGACCAGCGCTATGAGGCGGCGCAGGTCCGCCAAGTAGGCGTCCACGGACTCCCCTGGTCGCAGTTCTCGGTCCTGGAAGGCGGCGTACGCGGCGTGCCGGTTTAACGCGAACGCGTCGTATAACGCGTCGCGGACAGCCGCCATGGAGTCCTGCGCCTTGTCGGGTAACTGCTCCCAGACAGCGAAGGCTGCCCCAGTCAGCCGTTCCGGGATGACGTCCACGAAGTTGACGCCGCGTCGTCGGCACAGTTTCTCTGCCCGCGTAAACCACTCGGCCACATTCACTGTCCCGCTGAACTCGGGTATGTGGCGCGTGTCGAAATTACGCGGGCCTGCCACACCCAGGGTCCCCGACACCTCCGCGAAGTTCACCAATCCACTTGCGCCCGACGTCGCCTCCCGCGGCTCTCCCTCTTCATCCCCGTGCCCCGGCATCGTATTCGCAACGTATGGCCGAAATAGCTTGTAGTTGCCGATTAGAAAGTAAGTGCCGAGCACGGGGAAGGACGTGTATTGGCAGTGTCCGGCGACCCAGCCACGAGCACCGGCCACGCGTCCCCTCGACCAACTACCGGCAGTCACCCCCGCGCGCCGCCGACCTAGCCGCCCCAACCACAGACCGCGCTGCAGAAACCGCCGACGGCCGTGACCACGTGACAGTGACCACGTGACCACGTGACGCGCCGAGTGCCACGTGACACCGGCGCCGCCGGCGCCGGCGGCCCTGCGTGGCGCAGGGCCAGCTACAGCACCAGCTCACTACACACATCTCGATTTTGGACTTGGGACACGTCGTGGCGGACTTCGTCTACCTCGTCTATCTCTCATTTGGCGCCGACCATGCACAGCACCATGTCTGTAAAGCTTGCCACATATACAGCGCCACCTCCGCAAAACGTGTATGGACATATCACGCATAATCCCGCCACGCGGATCCCATCGGATGTCGAATGCAGCCGATGACGTAATGCATATTGCCACGCAAAATGTGCCGAGGTTGTAAATGGTTCAGTTCACAAACATTGCGTGAAAGCTAGGTTTTGGTATGCTTTCACGGCAAACGTTGGTAAAACTGATTTTGCTCAACCAATTCAAACCATGGTAAACATCAGTCAGAACCACCTGTTGGACAAAGCGTATTATCTACGATATTATCCACGTATTATCCATTATCCACGGTTATGAGCGCCTCAAAATCATTCGCTTCAGCACATTTGCATCAGACACGAATGGATCCGGCCGCTCAACAACACCATTCTATTAGACAAAGCCGGCCAGCTGAGTGATGTCCGCACTACCAGATGCTGCAATCTACCACGACAAGCCTAGCATGTCCTATCGCACACATCAAGTCAATTATTCAGAATGGTGTGTGCTTCGTGATTCCCACCTGCCATCGGGTACAAATCCGAAATCTCAGCATGATCCTGCTTGACTCGTGCTTCATGCGTGTCCCCTTTCATGTTCTGGTTCCTGACCGTACCCTCAAATGCATATGCACCATAGCCACACTATGCTTTTTGCCGTGATGGGGTGCGGCATCATCAGTGGCAGCCTGGGGAAGGCACCCGATCCCATACCTTGTACAAGTACCCGTGTAGCTCTTCAGAAAAGGGCACTCCAGTCGTCGCATGGGCACCATTACGGTTCGCTATGGGACACCTCAGCAGTTGTTGGAGCTCACCGGAAAATACAATAATTCTGGCGGTTGTCAGGGCGTCCCCTGGTCCTGTCGTATGACCACACCGGTGAGGTGCAGAGGCACCTCCCGCAACAGCTATGCACGGCACCGTGATGGCGCCTCTGCAGGGTAGATGCTCGTCAGTAATAAATATTATAGGAATTGTGTATTCATGTGAACACGGGCACACCTATAGAGAGTGTCGTCACAACAATTAGAGCGGTACCACTGAGCGTAGTATCATCCCAGCAGTTGCCTTGTAGCCTGACTTCGCAGGCGCATTATCGTGCAGTAGAGGAACATCGAAGCAGTTGCAGGGACCCGGGCACCTCAGCAGTATTGGGGTACACCAGAACTTGAAGGCACTCGGGATTTCTACTGGCACTGGAACGCATGTAGGCAGGGCGCTTGAGAAGCTATAGGGGGCACCCCAGAATAGCTGCACACTCCAGAAACCATAGCTTCGAGGATAGATGGTGGGCACCAGCGGACGGAGGGATGGCGAGCGTGGCGATCCGGATCATTCTTCCGCGGCGAATCTCGCTGCTGAAGGCCTGCTTGTGGATCATGCACTGCGGCGTCGCTCTACCAAACCGCGGCAACCCATCCCCCCGACCGATTGCAGTTGTACATGTCATACTTAGCGCGCGTCTCCACCTATGGTCAAGTGTTTCGGCTATTACGGGCAGCTCCTGGTGTTCTGACGACGCGGCTACCCTAAACGTCATTCACTTGTCAGTGTTGATTGCTTTGCAAGGCAATGTGTATTGCACAACGTTTGCAGATTGGTCCGGCTGGCGCTCGTCTGTGTGTGCTCGTTAGCCGTTGAGGCAAATCCGTCACAAGTGTTGTTTAGGTGCTGGGTGATGATGATGATGATGATGATGACGTAAGAATTTGGCATAGGTGGCGCTATTGCCAAGTGCGCACCAATGTCGCTGGCGCCCGTCTGAGTCCGCGCAGTCTCCAACAACACACGCTCGAGTACGGGCCTGCCCGTCAGGCGCCGGAGTGCACCACAAGGAGATCTGACTCTGAGTGGAAAGCTCAGAACTTGAAATGCTGCATTACACTGTGGAAGGCTGTTGGAGGTTGGCAACTGCAGACCTCAGCTTCAGCTAAGATCAAATGCACTTCATCAAGACTATCGGGATAAGAATTGGAATGATAATTAAAAGACGCACCTGACTCTGAGTGAAAAAGTAGAATGCAAAGCGCTGTTGAAATCGAACTGCCGCTATGGTGGACTCTCATACCATATCCACGGGAGTATGCTCCCTCAGGTGCACTCTCGTACCGTACCCACGGGAGTATCCTCACCCAGGTGCACTCTCTTACCATATCCACGGGAGTATGCTCCCTCAGGTGCACCCGCGTACCATACCCACGGGAGTATCCTCGCCCAGGTGCACTCTCTTACCATATCCACGGGAGTATGCTCCCTCAGGTGCACCCGCGTACCATATCCACGGGAGTATGCTCCCTCAGGTGCACTCTCGTACCATACCCACGGGAGTATCCTCGCCCAGGTGCACTCTCTTACAATATCCACGGGAGTATGCTCCCTCAGGTGCACCCGCGTACCATATCCACGGGAGCACCTGCCCAGGGCACTCTCTTACAATATCCACGGGAGTATGCCCCTCAGGTGCACCTCGTACCGTACCCACGGGAGTATCCCGCCCAGGTGCACTCTTACCATATCACGGGAGTATGCCCCTCAGGTGCACCCGCGTACCGTCCCACGGGGACCCGCCCAGGTCACCCCAATATCCACGGGAGTATGCTCCCTCAGGTGCACTCTCGTACCATACCCACGGGAGTATCCTCGCCCAGGTGCACTCTCTTACAATATCCACGGGAGTATGCTCCCTCATGTGCACTCTCGTACCGTACCCACGAGAGTATCCTCACCCAGGTGCACTCTCTTACCATATCCACGGGAATATGCTCCCTCAGGTGCACCCTCGTACCATATCCACTGAAGCATACTCGCTACTTTTTTTTCGGCAGGGTAGTAACTGGCGTTGGCGAAAATTTGTTGTCACTCACGCGACTACATTTTTATAGAAACATGTTCAGCGGGAAATTGGACTGCCCAGTGGCATAGCGGCGCCATGGATTTTCGTTCGGGATTGCAGCACTCAAGGGCTTGGGTTGATTTTGTCACGCATGACCATAGGGGTACTATGAAATTTATAAGATTAGACCACTTTCCACAGGAAGCCACATTTTAGCCACTTGAAACATTCCCCTTTTAGTGACTTCTTCTTAGGGGTAGCGACTGACAGCCACAGGAAGGTGACGATGGCTGCCTACAGAATACCATCCATGTCCAGCATAGTCAGCGAAATCACTTTTCCCTGTGCATGTTCATTTCTTCATACTCAGCTGGGAGTGTTGATGCATTGCCCGAAGGAGTGGTCAATACAATTTTGTATAATTGGTTCCTTCGTTACATACCGAACCACTTGTGCAGCAGCCCATTAACTGCTCAATCCACCTCGAACGACACCGTAAGGCGCAGCTATCGGATCGCCTCAGGCTAGCAAATGCACGTGGAGATGCCGGCGCCCTTCGCCGACCGGCGCCGAACAAGGCATGCGATGCCGACAAGCAGCTACTCACTCGGAGCCTGCTGGTCCTGCTGGTTCGGTGCTGCCGGCTCGCCGCTGGCGGCACCCGCCTAGTAGTCCGCCCGCTGTCGTGGGTGCCATTCACGCGGTCCGCTGTCGGCCTGTGCCTCTCGCGTACGCCGCTGCCGGCGGTGCCTGCCGTGTCGCACACTGGCCGGGGCGATTCGCTCCGTGCCGCCGGAGCCGACGACCCACGCCCGAGCCGACACTGCTGCGCCCGCGGCCGCTGACGCCGACGCGCCGCCACTCGAGCGGCCACTGTCGGCGCAGCGCATATTTATCCGAGCGGTGGCCGACGCGAGTCGCCCGTGGCCCTGACCTGGCCCGGGTGGTGCTGCTGCTCGCCCTGCTGGCCCATCATAGAGTCACTGTCGGGGGACGCACAAGGGCGAGCTGCGCCCCCCGACCAACTGCCAGGTCACTGTGGGGGGACGCCCCAGGACGAGCTCCCCCCGACCAACTGCCAGATCACTGTGGGGGGCGCCCCCGGACGAGTTCCGCCCCCTCTACCGACTGCCAGGTCACTGTCGGGAGACGCCCCCGGACGAGCTCCGCCCCCTCTACCGACTGCCAGGTCACTGTCGGGGACGCCCCCCGGACTGAGCTCCGCCCCCTCTACCGACTGCCAGGTCACTGTCGGGAGACGCCCCGGACGAGCTCCGCCCCTTCTACCGACTGTCAGGTCACTGTCGGGGACGCCCCCGGACGAGCTCCGCCCCCTCTACCGACTGCCAGGTCACTGTCGGGGACGCCCCCGGACGAGTTCCGCCCCCCGACCAACTGCCAGGTCACTGTCGGGGACGCCCCGGACGAGCCCCGCCCCCTCTACCGACTGCCAGGTCACTGTCGGGGACGCCCCCGGACGAGTTCCGCCCCCCGACCAACTGCCAGGTCACTGTCGGGGACGCCCCCGGACGAGCTCCGCCCCCTCTACCGACTGCCAGGTCACTGTCGGGGACGCCCCCGGACGAGCTCCGCCCCCTCTACCGACTGCCAGGTCACTGTCGGAGACGTCCCCGGACGAGCTCCGCCCCCTCTACCGACTGCCAGGTCACTGTCGGGGACGCCCCCGGACGAGCTCCGCCCCCTCTACCGACTGCCAGGTCACTGTCGGGGACGCCCCCGGACGAGCTCCGCCCCCTCTACCGACTGCCAGGTCACTGTCGGGGACGCCCCCGGACGAGCTCCGCCCCCTCTACCGACTGCCAGGTCACTGTCGGGGACACCCCCGGACGAGCTCCGCCCCCTCTACCGACTGCCAGGTCACTGTCGGGGACGCCCCCGGACGAGCTCCGCCCCCTCTACCGACTGCCAGGTCACTGTCGGGGACGCCCCCGGACGAGCTCCGCCCCCTCTACCGACTGTCAGGTCACTGTCGGGGACGCCCCCGGACGAGCTCCACCCCCCTCTACCGACTGTCAGGTCACTGTCGGAGACGTCCCCGGACGAGCTCCGCCCCCTCTACCGACTGTCAGGTCACTGTCGGGGACACCCCCGGACGAGCTCCGCCCCCTCTACCGACTGCCAGGTCACTGTCGGGGACGCCCCCGGACGAGCTCCGCCCCCCTCTACCGACTGCCAGGTCACTTTCGGGGACGCCCCCGAGAGGAGCTTCGCCCCATCTACCGACTGCCAGGTCACTGTCAGGGGGCGCCCCCGGACGAGCTCCGCCCCCTCTACCGACTGCCAGGTCACTCTCGTGGACGCCCCCGGACGAGCTCCGCCCCCTCTACCGACTGCCAGATCACTGTCGGGGACGCCCCCGGACGAGCTCCGCCCCCTCTACCGACTGCCAGGTCACTCTCGGGGACGCCCCCGGACGAGCTCCGCCCCCTCTACCGACTGCCAGGTCACTGTGGGGGACGCCCCCGGACGACCTGCGCCACAGGTGGTGGGAACAGCACGGCTATTCACCGCTGCAGCTTGTTGGCAATGGCGTCGTGAGTCGAGCTCAGACACATATATGGCCAGCTAGACAAATAACTGAATCGACCAAACCGACGGTGATCCAGTTTTTACGTGGATTCCGTCGGCCTCAGGTGTACCGGTGAGCAATCTTTTATACCTCTGAGGCAGTTCGGTGCACGGTTGGTAAGCTCAGCATGGCGAGGAGGACGATGCAAATAGGCATGAGGTGTGATTCACCGGTTTGCTTTCAGTGGGTCGGATTCATCGCCACCTGCTTGTGGCGTCATACACACGTCACGACCCCACCATTGTACTCTACTGTGCCGAGATGTACCCTGACTACCCAGACGTCACGCACGATGTCGTGCTTGTTCCCTCCATCCAGTGACGGATTGGGGTGCTGTGAGGCTCCCCGAGTGCTGAAGTCCACACCAATCAACATTTTCTGCCAGATGTATCCTATGCGGTTGTTCTCCATTTGCCCATCCTGCAATATTTCTCGTCTATATCAGCTAGTGTCTGTGTCCGATGTCTCACCCTAAAAAGCATGTCCACTTGCCACGATGCTGCACACGAATAGCGCACCTCCACTAATGATGCGCGCGAATAGCGCACCTCCACTAGTGATGCACGCGAATAGCGCACCTCCACTAGTGATGCATGCGAATAGCGCACCTCCACTAGTGATGCACGCGAATAGCGCACCTCCACTAGTGATGCACGCGAATAGCGCACCTCCACTAGTGATGCACGCGAATAGCGCACCCCACAGTGATGCAGCGAATAGCGCACCTCCACTAGTGATGCACGCGAATAGCGCACCTCCACTAGTGATGCACGCGAATAGCGCAACGTCACAAGTGATGCATGAAGTCGCGGAAGGATCGTCCGCACATGCTCTCAGTGGTGCAGGTTCTGAACAGCATCGGACCACGAGTGCAAACGTGCGTTGCTGGACGCGGCCAGGAGACGGGAGCACCGCGGCACGTTTGGCTGTCGGCCGGCCGCACCTCCTGCCCTTCGTCCACCGCTCACTCTGACGCATTCTTTGCGCCGGGGCCGGCGCCGTCGTTTGTCAGCGGACGCGTTCGTCTCCGCCGACGTTTGCCAGCGCAGTCCATGTGGCCACCACGACACCGCACAGTGCTTGGCGGTAAAATATGGCGCCGCTTCAACTTCGGACTTTTCTGTCGTCAATTACACGGCTGTGAACACATCCGTCTCGGCCAGCTGTCGGCGGACGCGGGTATTGGTGCGACAGTCTGGCTGGGGTTCGTGTTCAGGCTCAGGTGCAGTTTCAGGTTCAGTCTGGAGCAGCTGCTTTTGGCGGCGGTCCAAGCAAATTAGTTCAAGCAGCCGGCTCTCCCTGGAGGCCTTTCATTGTGTCATGTGGAGCAACTAACAAATAAGCCATAATTATGGCTCTGACCCTCCTCACTTCATCACCAGCCGAAAAACAAAAAGAAAGTGTAGCAAGCCGTCAACAACGAATATCCGCTAATTGCATTGATTGTGCTAGGCTTGTGTGCCATTGGAAAACTTCATTAGCAGCATAGTCAACAGAGAGGCTCATTTTAAATACGGTACCGATGGCGGTACATCGCGGAATCAAACGTAACTATTCTCTGCTAGCTTTGACATATGTTTCTTCTGAAGCATCGAAGGGAGATCTACTCAATCTGTATGTGGTATGACCCATGACGATGTAGTAGATGTAAGTAGCATCTCAGTAGTGACGTAAAAACTTCGTGCTTATATAATACATAGTCATACATAATCGTCGTTGTGCCTGTAGGGTTGTTGCAGATCACACAAAAGATGCAGGCATTCAGACATTCACAAAAAACGTCACAGCCTGTCAAGTTTCATCGGGAACAAGTCTGAGGAGCATGCAGCCCAGACAGCTGACCTGGCAACGGTGAGCGACGACTAGGACGGACGGTAATGTGTGCATGTGGGACATGGTTAATTCTCGGGCAGCGGCGCACGTACCTGTCGGTTTGCCCTAGCTACGAGCCACGCTAACGACGCTCGCAATGGCTGGAAGACACGCTATGTACTGATGAGCGTTGTGCATATTTGATGGTGCGTGGAGCACTGCCGCCTGACATTCAACTCATTACAGGCAAAGTAACCCAGCCGAATCTACTCTGCTGTTGGCATGGTTTTTGTTTCCTGAAAATTATGGGCGAATGTTGGAGACTACAAATTATATATATATATATATATATATATATATATATATATATATATAGATATATATATATATATGTGTGTGTGTGAGTGTGTGTGTGTGTGTGTGTGTGTGTGTGTGTGTGTGTGCGTGTGTGTGTGTGTGTGTGAGTGCGTGTACAGCTAAATACTTGGATGTCACCTGTAGCATATTCGACGGAAAGTTATAGTTGGGAGGTGTTACATACACATCCTCACCATTGGACGGCACCTTGCATGCATTGTGAACTCACGCACCTGGCAGGTGGCTTGGCCTGATAATTGCCCGCCCGGCTGATAATCACCACCTAGATGACTAAGCGTGTCTGGATTGCCGGTTGTTGTATACAGATTACGGCGACGTCACCAGGTTGTGACCAGCTAACGATGAACCGCCCGAGGCTATTGACCATACCTACTACCTACTACCTCGGCGACATGTATAATAAACGCCATGTACGCACGCAGTCTGTACGGTGTCTCGTAGTTGGACCTATTGAGTCACGTGCTACTTGGCCCAGAATACCATTTAGATGTTCCTACAAATTTCCTTTTCCTCCAGTTGCTTAGCAACGGTTTCCAAGTGGGATGGGTGTGGGTGAGGAGTAGTAGACCGGCAAAGACATCGACTTGGGAGGAATACGTGAGGTAGAGAGCGGGTGTGATTGGGATTGTTGTAAGTACGTTTTACTTAGAAGTTCATTATTCCGTCACATTTCAAACGGAACCTGCCGTTTCCACTGCAATGTCAGAGCTGACAACGGGCGTGTCGCTCATCTGTACTCCAACACTTACGGCTGGGTGTGGCCGACGAAGAAGTTGACAGCTTTGCCACTTCAGGATAAAAAATTATTTCCCTCCTTGATCCGGCCAATAGTAATAATGCTCATTCACACCCCAGAAATGGCTGTAGGCCAAATTTGTTTGAACATGCCATTCGAAGGCTTCCCTATGCATATGTTCACTTAGTTGGGCGGTGAGAAGAGAAATTGGGCAGTGGGAACGAAAACTTTAACCACTAATGGGACTATGGTATCGGGTTGAGAAAGTTTGGGCAGTTGTCTCCGGTGAAAAATTCACGTGGTGAATAACCCCCATGTTATCCCCAAATTTTAGCTGACAAATTTATTTTAGTATTGAAAGGTATTCAATTTTCCCAGAGAGGGGACAACAAAACGCCTTTCATGACATTTTAATTGCCATGGATGTTTGCTGTTGCAACATGGGAGATGAATAATACATCAGTGCAGCGCTCCTCGAAGATTTGTGAAACTGCCAGTTAGCAGAATTACGGCCACCAGCACTATGCATGTGCCAAACAAAAACCCGATGCTAGAATCTCTCAGGAATGATTCAATTGTTGACTGAATATTCGAGAGCGTACTAAAATTACAATACGCGAATATATTCCATCACAAAGCACTCGCTAGCATACAGTAGCAATAGCCATCATGCCAGCCATAGTGATGTGGCAAAGCTGTGTTTAGACCTGCCCAACATTTTAGCTGTATATAAAGTATGCCACAAGTTGTGAGTCCGTCGGCATCGGATGTCAGCCTCGTCGGTGGCGCGTGCGCTCAGGTGTCCGAGTGTGCTGTTTTGCTTGCATCATCTCAATGCGCTGTCAGCCGGTCGGCGCCAACTATGGCGACTTCGATGTTGCGTGTGGCCCATTTCCATTGTCCATGTAGGAGATCGCTGGGGTCGGGTGTCGCCGACCGTGCCATTTCCTTTGAAGTATGGATGTTGCGCATTGCACGTGTTGCAAGCACGACGGTGAGATGGGGTGCGGCGTTGCTATGCGGAGGTGAGATCTCCAGACACAGATCGGTTACGACTCGCCGTTGTCAGTGGCGAATGCTCAGAGAGTCGCTGAAGGCCGGTCGACGAGGATGGACTGTCACGCCCCTCTGAGCGGAGTCACTGATGGGCTACCGACGAGGATGGACTGTCACGCCCCTCTGAGCGGAGTCACTGATGGGCTACCGACGAGGATGGACTGTCACGCCCCTCTGAGCGGAGTCACTGATGGGCTACCGACGAGGATGGACTGTCACGCCCCTCTGAGCGGAGTCACTGAGGGGCTACCGACGAGGATGGACTGTCACGCCCCTCTGAGCGGAGTCACTGATGGGCTACCGACGAGGATGGACTGTCACGCCGCTCTGAGCGGAGTCACTGAGGGGCTACCGACGAGGATGGACTGTCACGCCCCTCTGAGCGGAATCACTGAGGGGCTACCGACGAGGATGGACTGTCACGCCGCTCTGAGCGGAATCACTGAGGGGCTACCGACGAGGATGGACTGTCACGCCGCTCTGAGCGGAATCACTGAGGGGCTACCGACGAGGATGGACTGTCACGCCGCTCTGAGCGGAGTCACTGAGGGGCTACCGACGAGGATGGACTGTCACGCCGCTCTGAGCGGAGTCACTGAGGGGCTACCGACGAGGATGGACTGTCACGCCGCTCTGAGCGGAGTCACTGAGTTTGCGTCGTCAGCTGGGTGTGCGTCCGTATGCCGCTTGTAGCAGTTTGAGAGTCAAGGCAATAGAAAGCAGCCAGCAGCAGTTCTTTCGAACCAAGCACCCATGGTCCAGGCAGAGGCTCCCTAGACTATCACACAAACCGCATACAGTAACTGTGGGACTCCCAGTGGAGCTTAGACTATCACGCAAGCCGCACAGGAACTCCCAGTGGAGCCCATAATGCCACGCAAGCCACACAGGAACTGTGAGGTTTCCAATGGAGCCTAGACTATCATGCAAGCCGCACAGGAACTACGGGGCCCCCAGTAGAGATGAACTTCACGACATGCAGTGTAATGTACATTTTCCCTCTGCCTTTCCTCGGTGGAATCCTATTCAGAAGCTGACAGCAACGGGGACGTATTTGCTCATTGTGCGACTGGATTTAGGTTCGCGAATTTATGATATTCGTACTGCCGTTCTCGGAAAGTGTGCTCGACGGCTCACGACGTTTCGACAAGTTTCCGAACCTCTCCGGCCGTCGTGCAGGCGCCTTGTCGTTAGGACAACACCGGCTGGCCAGCACTTATTTCGTGTCGTGCATGTCGGAGCCTTTGGCGCCGATAGAATACGACGTTTGAGGCTCAGCAGAGCTGCTGACCAATCCGAACCAGCGCCTCGGACTCTTTTACGGTGGAGTCAGCTGCTAGACCACACCACGTCGCCGACCCCCGCACCGACCTGTCGCGCGTGAACTCAGCAATGCCGATGCTTATCAAACGATGCTTTTATCAGAATATAACGTCCGACGGCGACCAAGAAGCAATTGGTCGTAACTTTATGCTCCATCCGCCGCACTTGACGATGACAGTGATCCGGATACTACTAACATCGCCTGCTCCAGCGACTCGTTACCAACATTAATGCAAATCATCAAGGATTACCGCTGTCCCAACAACGCGTCCACGCTGTCAGGTTTATTGGCATGATCTGCCCCGGAGCATACCCTGAGGACCGGTGTCGTGGCCCTGAGACCACGGCCACGCCTTGTGTTACTGGGGCAGCCACCTGTTTTCCGCAGCTTGTACAGCATACTCCGTTGGCAGTTCTGTGCAAGCGGAGATACACGACTATCACGCAATAGTTATGAGAACTGAACACTCTGCCGTGTGCATAATGTGCATACATTCATGTGCATGCACATCACAGCAAATATAGCTACAGAGTCTTTCATATCTGATCTTCTATCACCTGGCACACCTTTCAGGTAGGTTGCGGTGTGCAGTCTATTTATTAGGAACGAGGATGGAGATGCCAAGGAATATAATATATATATATATATATATATATATATATATATATATATATATATATATATATATATATGTATATATATATGTGTGTGTGTGTGTGTGTGTATGTGTGTGTGTATGTGTGTGTGTGGGTGTGTGGGTGTGTGTGTGTGTGTGTGTGTGTGTGTGTGTGTGTATGTGTGTGTGTGTGTGTGTGTGTGTGTGTGTGTGTGTTTTCATACTTAATATAGTTGTGTGTGTAATTGAAATAAACAATGCTGCTAAATACTACCAACGTTAATGCAATTCAATAGTGATATCCGTCCTACTTTTAGTGCTTCACAAACTAATTATTCTGAATCAAGACAGGTAAAGCTAAGCATTTTCCCAAAGAAATAAAGGTTGTTGCGTATGTAGGTGCTACCTTGGTGCAAAAGTGAATAAGCCTAGTCACGGCCTTCCATATTACTTCTTGGCTTGAAAATCTCGGTCTTCGTGGTGGGCCGGTTTGCTTGGCATTCTCTTCCAGCCTAATAAAGTCATCTTCTTCCATTACAAAATTAAATTCAAGTGATAGAAAACGACTTATCACAGAATCACAGCCGCCATTACGTGGAAAGAAGGCGACGCCATCCTTTTGTAGTTTTTCGGCCTGAAGCATAAGTGTTTGAAGAATTAGGGCGCAGACGCGACGAACTATAGGAACTATTTTCGTTAAAAATCGCGATTGGTGAGAGGATTCGATGAGAGTGCAGTAGAATACGGACGTTAAACTTCTTACACGTTTCACACTTATTTCGATAGTGGTGGAACCCATTGGGGAACTACCACAAATGTCATATGTAGATTTGTTCCTTCTTATCGAGAGTACCTTCAATAAGCACAAATTAAACCACGATTTAATTCAAATTTCAACATCCTTCACCACAGTATTCCATTCCAAGCGCATGCATTTTATTTCAAAGCACGTTTTTGAAGCGGCACGTAGTCGGCGCTGTCCAGTTTGCACCTTTCAATAGTCAGCCGGTCAGCCGCCGATCACGTGGTCATGTCGTCATGCTTCGTGACCTGCGCACTCTGAGGCCGGAAGACTGCGTGATCAATGTCAATCCAGTGGAGTATACCGCGCTGGTCAGGTCAGGCGGTGTCTGCAAAGGTTAGGCGGTGTCTGTACATACATTAAAAACACTACACCACACCGCCTGCTACACTTCAACACCACAGCAGATATACTGATGCACCTCCACAACAAATAAATGCACCTCCACAACACAGTTTACACACTCACCAACATATACGACCCTCCTTACAGAACACAGAAACCCTTTCGGAACTAGACAAAGCACTTGACCAAATTAACACCCCAGTAATATTAACCGGAGACTTCAACTCACACCACACACTATGGAACCCAAGCACGACAGCACCTGACAACATAGCAGGCACACTCTAGCGAACAAACACAAGCTCACAATACTCAACACCGGATCACCAACCTACCTCGTCCCAATTGGCTCCCATCTCCCCACAACCCCAGACGTGACCCTCTCATCATCACGCCTAGCCCTTACCCTATCCTGAACCGCCGATTCAGACCCACACTTTAGCATCCACGCACCCATCACCATTAGCTTCACCAAAATCCCGACCACTACCCCCCCCCATCCCCAGCCTGGCCGCAGGAACCTCAAAAAGCCTCCTGGAACACTTTCTCAGAATCCTTAGCAGCCCAAACAGCCCACAACCTCAACTATCATCAGAACAATTCGCAGACATACTCATCACCACAGCACATCAACACATACCACAAACAAAACCACGACGCCAACACAAACGTCGCGCGGCTCCCTGGTGGAGTGATGACAGCCACCGGACGATCCGCACGGGGAACCACGCACGCCATAGATATGAAAGACACCGCACACCAGAAACACTAACAATATACAAACAACTCAGAACATAAATTAAGACCATCATTAAAAACGCACAAAGACCTCTTGGAACACATTTGGCGCCCAATTTAACAGACTTACACCTCTCGGCGAAATTTGGACGCTTGTGAAAACATTCCAACACCGACAAAGACCCCCAATCAAAGCCATCACACTTAGACACAACAATAACACCACAACAGACCCACAAACAATATTAAACCTATTCGCAGACCACTACCATCTCAGATCATCTACACTCCTACGACCCCCCCCCCTCCTAACTCCAATCAGACACACACGCACACACCTTTGCAACACTAGATTTACACTTATATAACTACAATTAGCAATCGCACAGACAGGTAACACAAGTGTAGGACCGGACAACATTCACTATTCTTTCTTCAAACACCTACCAACGTCAGCACTGCACACACTACTCAACACTTACAACACCGCATGGACCACACATACATACCCACAATCCTGGTTACACGCTTCTCTCATACCCATACCTAAGCCAACCACGGATTCAACTCTTTGCACTTCCTATTGCCCTATTGTCCTCACTAGCTGCTTCCACAAACAATTCGAACATCTTGTTAAAAAACGCCTCCTCTATATCATTTAAACACAAAATTTAATCTCTCCTATTCAATCAGGCTTCCTTCCTAATCGATCATGTCTAGACAACCTCACTTACCTCATCACTAACATCCAGGAAGCAGCGGTGAGGAAACGTTCCATGGTCGCCGTCTTCCTGGATCTAAAACAACCCTATGACACCATGAACATAACAGCACTACTACAACACTTACACAGTATAGACATACAAGACAGACTGATGCATTACCTACATTCCTATCTACTCAACAGATCTTTTCAAGTCAAAATTTGGCCCACACTTCAGACTCAAAATTCCCTACCACCGGTTTAATGCAAGGCTCAGTTCTCAGTTCACAACTCTTCATTTTAGCTCTAAATTCAACTATCACCGACAACTTTTCGACCAAAATTGCAATCTACGCCGACGACATAGCATTATGGACATCAACAGAAGCACCAGCACACACACTAGCAGTATTACAGCACGCACTAACAGAACTCCACAACAAACTTGCCACACTAGGACACACTAAACATTGCCACACTAAACATTCATATAGCACCACTCAAATCCAAATGCATGATTTTCGACTACAACAGAGACACAAACTTACAACCCATAAGAATAAACAATTCACCCATTCCCTTCGTCACCACAACAAAATATCTAGGTATCACATTAGACCAACGACTAACTTTTCGGCCACACCTCCTAAACCTACACAAATGGGCCTAAAAAATAATCAACAACTACGAGCACTTTCTGGCACACACTAGGGATCCGACCGAAGCACACTTCTAACCCTTTACAAATCACTCATTCGGCCAATTATGGAATACGGATCCCCACTCTTCGAAAACGCAGCTAAATAAAACCTCAAAATTATAGATTCTATTCAACGTCAATGCCTACAAATAGTCACAGGTGCTTACATCATCTCACCTTCTCACGCTCTTAACATATACAACCACATCCCAGAACTACAGCACAGACGAACAGAAGCACTACTTAGGTACCACTACAAGACACAACTCACGAAACAACACCCATGCACCCAGGCACTAAAACTCCGCACAACACGCATACATCAACTCATGAAATCAACACGACTAAAGACCACAATAGGCTGCCGCATACACAGACACGCCAACACACTATATATAACATTCCCAACGACAGCACCAGCCACCACAACCCATCGCATGGTGGAAACAACCGACACCCAACACACACTTCCTCATTGATAAGCCGAAGAACACATACACACACGCAGAAATACAACAACCATTCCTACAATTCACAGCACAATACGCCAACTACAACATCATATATACAGACGGCTCCAACTCACATGCACAGCAGATGGGCACAGCGGCGGTGCTGTACCCCAATGCAGCACCGCCGCGGGTCATCCTACGTGCCCGTCTGCACGACACAGCATCCACATACACAGCAGAATTATTCGCAATCTTCTCGGCATACTGCACCATCTACAACACCAAAATTGAACACAACATCATAGCCGCAGACGCAAAATCAGCATTACAGAGCATAACACCCCACACCAAATACAAACGCCACCCCCATACCCAAAATACTACACATCCATAAACAACTCACTATACCACAACGGTCAACACTTCTCTGGATCCCAAGTCACACAAACATACACGGCAACGAACACGCAGACACAGAAGCAAACATAGCCACAACACTACAACAAATCACACAATGTCCCTACTCACAATCTGACTACTACCCCTCAATACGACAGGCCATCAACAAACACATACAACAAACATGGGATATAGTAATAACACAGCTACACAAAATACACCCCAAACACGAAAACTGGCACTACATCAACCAAAACACCAGACTCAGAGAACAGACACTAACACGACTACGCATAGGACACACAACACTCACACACTCCTACCTCCTACTCAATCAACAACGACCACAGTGCACTACCTGCCGCCACACACTCACAGTCAAACACATGCTCATATACTGCACGAAATACAACAATCAAAGGCAATATATCACAAACTACTGCACAACGAACAACATCCCAGCGAACCTCACTACGCTGCTCAACGACGACCACCCAGCATTACACGAACACCTCTTCCACTTTCTCAAAACTACACGCATTATGGAACAATTGTGACAGAAAGAAAAAAAAAAAAGAAAAGATATGTTAAAAACGAAAGAGAAAATGAACAAAAACCAGGAAAACGGAAAAGTAAAAGATACGTTACAAAAAGAGATTACAAAATTCCAAAAAAATGTTCTTGCAATGTTCACATATGGCGATGACCCGACCCCCACCCCCAACTGCACCCCATACCCCAATGTGGCACCGACCGAACTAACCCCCTTTCTCAATTTATCATCTCCGGCTCAGAAACAACTCTACTGTACCAGCTCTACATCTTCAATCCATCCAGACTACCTCAACTCTACTCTTCAAGACCATCTCACCTCTATTTCACCACTGCTCGACGACTCTACTAAGCCTCTACCTCGGATACATCCTCCTGCCCTACGCTACTCACTCTCTTACACATCTTCTCTTCAACCGGAACCAGCCGATATCACCACACGGTGGCAGGCTGACAAAATTCACTCACACACACACAGCGCGCTGGGCAGATGCACGAGGCGCTCATTGAACAGTATTGAAAGAAGCGGCATGACTCGGCGTGACATCGATGCTACATACACAGTTCGGCGTGGTGCATTTAAGCTTTAAAAGCTCATTCGACAGATGAACCAGATTACGGAAAGATTGCAGCCAATGCAGAATGAATGGGACTGGTTTTTTCTCGATGCAATCACGCCAACAGTTGAGGCGCTATCCCACAATTGGTCTACTTTGACGGATATTGGAAATGCGCTCACATTTGATGCATTGCCCCGAACTGTTGAGATAGGTTGTATTTAGTTCTGAAATACCTGCTATTCTACGAAGATTGGACACCGTGCGGTGCATATCTCCGCTGAGTGTCCAGAGCGCGCAGCTGTGGTCGGCCCACACGCTTCCTGTCCCGCAGCGCCGCAGTCCCATGGCAAGCATCCCAAATGGAGTCTTTTGTTGGCGGAATTAACTATTTAGTTAGCTAGTAACTAAGGGAAAACAGAGATAAATGTCAATATAGAACGACGTAGGTTGATGTAATCTTCACAAAGATTGCCCCATTACATCAGGAGCGGTTTGACTGGTTGGTAAACCATAAGAGGACTGATCTCAGAGTTAGCAACTCGTGGCTCAGGTTGTCAAATTTCCTCAAATATTACAGAACGGCCAAGATCGATTTGTTGCAACATGGTCGCCATAAAAATGAAAATATTAACATTCACATATGTTGCTGGACGATTTTTCATTCTCCCGACTCTATTTTGTCTTCGGACGTTTAACCGCACTGTAATGAGCCACATAAAGCACTCCACCCGTGCATTCCCACCTCCGCCAAGCGACACGTGAACAAACAGCGCTGCGTGGGTAGAAGATAACACATCATTTTCCTTTGTCGCCGATGACAAGCGGGGTTGGCCCCATCGGCTGCCGCCGATGGGTAAGCGGCGACACAAAGGTTGCTGTCGACAGGAGTAGCGGCCCCACACCCAGTGTGTAGCTGCGCACACAGCCAGCCGAGTCCGACCGGCGTTGCCCCCCCCCGCGCCTCGAGTGCTGCGGGAATCAGACGCCGTGTGTCGCCTTCAAGGACAGCGACCGCGCAGACTCGGCAGACTGCTGCCATCAGAGGAGAGCGCGGTCGGGGGATGGTCCGACTTCAAGGACAGCGACCGCGCAGACTCGGCAGACTGCTGCCATCCGAGGAGAACGCGGTCGGGAGATGGCCCGACTTCAAGGACAGCGACCGCGACCGCACAGACTCGGCAGACTGCTGTCATCAGAGGAGAACGCGGTCGGGAGATGGCCCAACTTCAAGGACAGCGACCGCGCAGACTAGGCAAGGTCAAGGGTTCTTTGAGTTTGAAGCGTTGTCCTCGTTTTGAGAACTCCTAAAATAGTACCCGTTAACACTAGTTTCTTTTGTGTATGGGTAAATATGAAGTCAAAACCAGCTTCAACGTTCAGATTAATCTACCAGTGACTTAGAAGCTGAAACATTATCTGAAGTCAAGTTGGGTCATTGCATTCGAATGACTTTGCAAATGTCAATTACCTGTCACCATGTTAGTTGGGTTATCCAACGTGTCAGTGATAACCGATTATCCGTGATTTTGGTGTAGCACGGCCCGACACGCCCCCTTTAATGATGTCACGGCTCATTGACCAGGAAGGATATCTTCAATTTGCGTACCAGCACCAGCAAAGGCTGCCCGCCCCATCAACTCCATCGATGGCGGATGCGCTGCGAAAAAAGACCTGCGTGTTATGGCAATACTTCCGCACTGACGAGGGATAGCATAGGCTGCTCTGTACCCCATTATATCTCCACAACACGATTCGATATCGGTCATGGTTTCGAATATTGACGTTGTTATCAGGTGAGCTGTCTTTGAATATTTTATAACAGTGATAAGTATTCGCAGTGATACTGAAAACAGAAATATACACGATGCGTATGGTGTTTAACTGCCACCCAAGAATGAGATACGATTGGATAAAATGCTATTTTATTTTTCGGGCTTATTCCACATGATTAAGGTTCAACGTTCTGCCACGTCACGAGACCGTTTGCTACAATGCCTTAACTATTGCAGTCATTGTATCGGGTTCAGGAACAGATACAAAGGGATGGGGAAGGCGGTCCCCTTCCTCTTTGCACGCCGAGAGGCGTTCTCAATGGAGATGGGACTCTTCAGGCGGAAACTGTGCCCTTACGTGGAGGTCGAGTGCACTCTACCCCTTGTCTCTCAACAAAATATCCGGTCGAAGGTGTCCCTCCGAATGGAAGAGCCGTCCCTGTGTGAAGGTCGAGTGCATCGCCCTCACAACCCACCCAACAAATTGTCCAGCAGGAAGCGTCCCTCCTGGCGCAAAGGCCATCTCAACATTTCGCCCATAGCAAAGTTCTAGCAGCGTCAGCGATTGAGCCGCACAATGTCGCAAGGAGGACTGAAGGCATCAGGCAACACTTTAAATCGCTTCTAAATCTGAAGACGAACTCAGCATCTTTTGTGATTCATCCAGCAAGCATCCCCTCCTCTGATGAAGCACCACTTTTCGGTGGTGGAGGAATTGTGTGCTCTGAAGATACGGCGAACATTCCGTGCCCAATTGGGAGGAGTCAGACTAGGAGTGCCTCATTCGTACCTCTGCTCCCATTCCAATATCCGTCCCCTCTCAACGTCCCTGTCCTCCACCAGACTCTTCAACACCAACCCTCTTAGCCATGAACAGGTATAACAATTTCCCAGATTCTACCCGTCCTCTCTTTATATCGGGGTAGCCGCGGGCCCTCGGCTCGTCCCCCGAGGTTAACGGAGCCCTGGAGGCTGAGATCCCCTGCCCAACGATGCCAGTTGTGATTGGGGACCAACAGGCCTCTTTGATCCCGATATATCGGGGAGAATACGGATATATCCCGGAATACGGACGAAATGGCTTGTCGCCTCGAGTCGGAGGTCTAGGCTTTCTCATAGGCCTGCTGGCTTACTCAGCACAGGTCAAGGCGTGGGTGGTGCTGGATCACAGTCGGGGTGGTGAGTCCCCCTCTCCCGACCAGGGATGCCATCGCCTGGTCTATATAGCCTTTCGGGCGCATGGCGTCCTCCCGATACTGGGATACAGGCGTCCTCCCAGTAGGGTTCCTGTGTGGTAGAATGTCACGGGGAGCCCTAAAAATACATGTACTTCCAAGGACAACTCAAATAAACAAAGCTACCCCAGACCTTCCGAAAAGCGCCAGAATATTGGCTTTCCTTCCTGAATCCTTACCGCCGTCCCGACGCCTGCAGAGGTGTACCGCCCTGCGTGTCCATATTCCCGCACCGTGGCCCCTACCGTTGTTTTCCATCATAGTCTCATAGCCCTGAGCAAGAGCTGGGAGTCCAAATTGCCTTTGCCACGAGTACTGGTACTGAAATCGAACGAGCCTGGAAGGAACTTGTCTGCACTTTCGCCTTTTCAGCGGAAGCGCGGATGTGACAAATCTGGAGACGTATTTAGATGTGACAAGCCGCGAAAAGAACAATTGGGGTACATTTTTGGAGTGCTTATGACTCTAAGAGGACCCTGAAGGTGGCAGAATTTAAGTACTGTTCAAGGGAACAATGTGTGGCGAGGAATGTCATTATACCTATTTTTGTCCAGCTCCACAGGCCAAAGAACCGATGAGAACCGATGAGAACGCCAGTGCATTGTGCACTTCTGCGGTACGGCACCAAGAGGGATGGATTATCCCACAAAATAACCCAAGAGGCCAAGCCACTCCGCCACATCCACATCAAAATCCACTCCATCCATCGTCACCACCACATCCTCACAGTTGTTCCACCCTCGGCAACCCAGCAGGCGCTGGTGGCGGGTATCCGTTCCCAGACTTCTGATGTGAGTGTGCTGGGTCGGACATCCCGTGGCGGGTCTCGGCACCCATCACCAAGCGCCAGGACTGCGGGACGTCCGGTGACTCCCCAATATTCGACGACCATCAGTATTGACGCTGTGTCCGCTGAGAGCACAGAGAAGCTAATGGACCCACCGTCCATCCCAGCCCGTCCACCGTCCATCCACCCACGGCGGGAAGCCAGCCCACTGGTGACCCGCGGCTGGACGAAAGCGAACCTCTCCGGGGTCAACGTCGCCACCAAGTGGAGGGAGCTCGAGATCTCGGACACGTGCTCCATCAGAATCCACGGAACTGAGTGGCAATCGAAGTACAAAATGCACTGTGAATTATCGTAAAGTAACAAGCATGCACAAACGTGTTCACTGTGTAATGTTCAGCTTTTAAATTGCAGCGTTTCAAGTGGTTCATTTGCAAACCATTTTACAATGGACTGCAGGTAGCTGCGAACTGATGTGGAAGATTTGCATTCTTAAGTCAGCAGCTCCCAAGCGTGGCTTACCTATAGGAAACCAATCTGAGGCTCAGTACAGCTTGCAACATTAAAAGTTATGCAGTTCTCCATAAGGAGGTGCCGACTGGGGTCGTTGCGCACGGTGGGGTGCCCGTGATCGTACATCACATCATGCCTGTGCCGCAGGTCAAGTTGTGTAACAATGCAGCCCGCATACATTTTATATGACGACCAGTCAGTATAATGCTCTTTATCTATAGTTCCTGGAACTGGTTTTACCGCCACAGACCTCGGAGCGCTGCCGACTCAGCTACCTACTCCAGTTATTTGTTTTCAGGCGATTTTAATGCACACCTTTAATGCACACATCTTTTAGGGTTGTGCCGATGTGAACACACGACTACGAGATTTCGAACATTTCCTACTCGGTGACTTGATGTACCTTAAAACACTGGAATGCAAATGCACTTTACTGCCGTCTGGACATACCTCAGCTCTAGACTTGAGTATTGTCAGCCCACAACGGTTCCAACATTTCAGATAGTCGGTATCTGACGACCCGCTGGGCAGTGACCATTTCCCGGTATGGTTGTCATACCGTGATGACGCGGCGCTCTATTGGCGTCCACAGCGATGGAATTTCCACAACATTGAGTGAGATGAATTCCAATCAGGAGTGGAAGTTGGATTTCCACTCGACCCCGCAGATCCATCATTGACAGGTGAGGTTCGAACGTATATTATACTTGACTGAGCCACAGCTTGCATACCAAGGACCTCCTGCACCCCTCATCCACCATGTTCCATAGTGGACCCCGGAGTGCTGCCTAGCTATTGAGTTCGGAGATGTGCGTTCAGGGAATTTGATCGCTATGGCACAACAACAAAAAAACCATAGCATTCAGAAAGGCCAGGGCACTGGCTCAGCGCACCATACATGTGGCGAAGCGTGACCATGGTGATCGTATATAGGGAAGCTGAGCCGATCCGCGCCCATGTCAGCAGTATAGTTCCGTATCAAGAGGACTTCTGGGCAGTTCTCATCAGTTCTCCTGCCAGCACTGGATATTGGGGAACACGTTACAGCTGATCCCAGCGAAGTAGCCAATAGTGTTGCTTATGTTATTGCGAGACGAAGTGAAGATACCCATCCAATATTCTCACAACACCGTGCCCACTGTCAGAGGGATGAGCCTAGTTTTACCACATTTGAACCACTTGATTACAACTTGCCGTCTTTCATACAGTGGACATACATATGCTCCGGGACAAGTGTCTTAAACATTGGCGGTATTGAAATGTGCGTCTCGTATGTCATTCTGTGCTGATAGAGAAACTGCACCTGCTCTGTCGTTATCTGTTGAGTTCTAAGCTCGACCATGCATGCTTTATATACGATGGTGCGTGTGCTACCACTTGGCGATTGGCGAATGCTAGATCCAGTATACCACGCTGTGTTGGTAATAATAATTACACCGGATAATTTCGCACATCTCCCACAATCAGCGCACTGGCGGATGCTCGCGAGCCACCTTGCCCATGAGACGAGAAGTGCTAGATCTTCGCTACACCTGCAAAACGAGACAGGTCCAGACACTCGCATCTTACCCATCGGTTTTCTCTCGTGACGTGCATGCGGGTCTTCGTGATAACGTTGGGCGGGGAATTTCTTATTGTGTGAGAGTGAGGACGCTCCTGAGACAAGCGAGAATTCGACTGCAAGTAATTCCGCTGTATGAACAAGTGGCTGCTTCTCCATGGGAGCTGATCTCCCCCTCTATCGATGTCTTCATTGCTGCCGTGGAAAATCGGAATATCACAAAAGAGGGCTAAATTCACGCTCATTAGAAAACATTTCCTTAGTATATTATCGCTGCATCGTCACGTACACAGCTGGCTCGAATATTGATACCGTTGTGGGTTGTGCTTTCGTGAGAGGATCTATCACAAGATCCTTCCCTCTGCCGTCAAGCGCGACGGTTTTCACTGCCGAATTGATAGCCAAATTTTAGTGCAACTTACTTCGCTCCATCGTATTGGAAAACAGGTAGCACTTTGTTGGATTCTAGCACATAGCACATGTCGGAAGCCGTGACAATGAGCTGGCCGACCAGGCTGCAAGGCGTGTATCACAAGCACAATGTCGTCGTGTGCTTCCACTCCCTGCCAGTGACCATTATCAAAATATTTCATCATTTATCCGCATACGGTGACGGGGCAAATATAACCGAGTGGAGTTAAACAAATTGAAGCAAATCAAACCATGCTTAGCGCTGTGGCCATCGTTCTTCAGCTACACTGGGAGGGACGAGGTGGTCCTCTGCCGTCTTTGAATTGGGCACACGCCAACTACACAGCTGTATATGTGGTGTGGCGACGAAAGGCCAAAATGCATGAGGTGTGATGCCGCACCGAGAGTGCGTCACGTGTTGGTGTCGTGCTCAGAATATGCGGAAGAACACAGGCGCCATTCCGGACATGATAAGAACACTCTGAGGTTGGTGAACTTACTTGGCGATGATCGCCGATGCGTACACAAAACATTGGTTTTGCTTCCTTGCGAATGTAGGATTTCAACCAATATACACACTTTGTGGAGGCGTTCTCACTGCTCTTCACTGTAATCTCCACAGTTATCTGGGAAATAATCTAGATGGGACCTAAGAAAGTGCATTTTTACCGACATTCGAGCACCAAGTTGCTGAAAACTGTCAATCAACTCATCGACGACCTCCACGTATTCCGCACTTCTGTGATTACCCAGGAAGTTGGTGATGATTGACTTCAAGGCCAGCCATGCAGAGAGCTCAGACTATTCCAGACATTCTTCGAATCGAGTATCCTTCATGAGCTCCCTTATCTGAGGACCGTCGAATACACCAGCCTTCAGCTTTTCTCTGCTCACATGAGGAAATTTCTGTCCCAAAAATGCAAATCTTCGTCCTTTATTATCCAGTGCTTTCACAAAATGTTTAATAAAACCGAGTTTCATATCGAGTGGTGGAAGTAGGATTTTCTGTGGTTCAACCAGGGGGCGTGACTGCACGTTGTGGGAGCCAGGTTCAAGTGCACGCCTGGATGGCCAGTCACGTTGTACATAGTGCTGTTTGTCAGCCCGACTGTCCCAAAGGCATAAAAAGCATGGATATTTCGTGTAGCCGCCCTGCAGCCCAAGGACGGGACCTACTATCTTGAGGTCACCACAGATCAGCCAACCATGCTCTTTGTAGTTCAAAGCAGACAACAAAAGTTCCATGCTGTTATGCGTTTCCTTCAGTTGCACGGAGTGTCCAACAGGAATCGACGCGAACTTATTGCCGTTGTTCAGAAGAACTGCCTTCAGGCTCCTACTCGAGAGTCTATGAACAGCCTCCATTCTGCCGGGATGTACTTTGTACCCATTGCCTAGGCCCGCGATGTTGTTGCAGTAGACTAGAGAATTTTCTTCGTCGAAGGTAAAGTATTCTCTGAATTCTTTTTCGCGATTCCGATACCAAAGGAATGTCGTTTCAGGCGCCAGCAAACGTTTCTCGCGGAGCCGTGAACCCAGCACCTGAGCAGATTCCTTGGACAAGTTCAGGTCCCTCGTTAGGTCATTGAGTTCAGCTTCGTTCAACGGTACCGGTCGATCGTTCCCGGTGGGTTCATATGCACCAGACGCGTCTGCGTCCATTTCATCCCCACTAGAGTCGGAAGATGACTCGATGTCGACATTGGGTTCAGGGATGGGGACATCTGGACCATGAGGGACTCGCTTGTTGGCTGATGACACATTATGATATTTTACATGCTTCTGTTTCTTTCGATTTACTCCTTTCAGATCTGTTTCCCTCCCATCACACCATGGGAATGCCGAACGTCATGGATTTCCGGGTCTTATTCTTCCAGGCTAGTAGGCCTTCCACACATGACTTGCAGCAGATATGAAGGGCAAACGGCTTGTCCTGATCACCAAGTTTCACTCCAAAATATGCGTGGTAACTCTTTTTCACAAAGTCGGTTATGCTTGCCTGGCGATCTGGTAAGGTGACCTTTCCACATATGTAACAGAACCCGTCTGAATGATTTTGACACTGCCGACTCATGACTTCAGATTACACCTGGAAATACACAAAAACGACATTAGAAATGATACATCCGGTAGGTGAGAGTGGTGAGAATTGGGACAAAAATCGGACCGCAACTTTTACACGCCGTTCCACCCGTGTCATTCCTGCTTTCAAAGTAACCCCCAGACATTTGTGCGCCGCAGACTGAAATTTGAAAATGAAAAGTAGTGAATCTACTCTGGTATTCAAGACAAATGAAAAGTGCAATTTTAGTGAGAATTGGGACGACGAGTGAGGCAATATTGGAACTGGTGACAGGGAGAAATGGGACTCAAAAGGAGATTTGGGACGTGAATTAAAATAGGGAAAGGCTAGTCTGTGATTATTTCGGCGGTTCACTCAAAATTGTGTCATACGAAGCACTTTTTTATTTGAAGTTGTGGTGCATAAAATCATCATGGATAAAATGTTGAGTGCTGTCCCTACTTCTTGCTAAACTAGTCCGTTAGTAGCTCTTCGACGGATGCTAAGAACATTTACTAAAATCAAATGCTTTATTGCGATATGACGGGTTAATTACAGTCTCAGTTGACAATAGTTTCATTGAGGTAGTTTACTAAAATTTACTTACGTTTACTAAAATCAAATGTTTTTCTGAGATATGATGGGTTAATTACAGGCGCAGTTGACAGTAGTTTCATTGAGGTAGTTCACTAAAATTTACTTACATGTACTAAAATCAAATGCCTTATTGCGATATGACGGGTTAATTACGTGTAAACTACATGTAACATTACAATGGGACAGGCTGGTAGAATTGGGATGCTTGTCCAAATTCTCCCACCATCACCGTTTTCCATCAATCAGGTCCGTATGTCTAACACACGTTTTCCATCAATCAGGTCCGTATGTCTAACACACACGAGCAAATAGCAAAAACACTTGTCAAATGTTGCAAAATTCCATATGCTAGTAATATATTCATAATTGAACAAAACATTTGGTGATACAATCCCCAAGAAACGAGTTATTGACACCCCAAAATCAGAACCTTTTCCACTCACTGTTCACACAGCCACGTTGCACGTCGAAAAGGAAGACGGCAGTGCTTGCCAACGCTGCCGCTTGTTAATAAGAAAATATTACAGAATAAAAAGCAGCGTTGGACTTGTACTTTAAAAGATAATGCTTTGTCCTTTTTCTCCCGCGTCCCAATTCTCACTTCTCTCCGCTACTGATACATCATACTGCAGTATGGATACTGATACATCAGTGTGTGGGTTGATATCTTTGACGTAGTGTGAGAACTTGAGCTAATCGAGAAAAAAATGGATAGTATTTTCGGATTCAGCACAAGAAACTTGTATTAGAACAGCTGAGAAACTCCGACCCTTTGAAAAAAAGTTTTGAAACGCAGGCCAGTGTAATCAATTACTCCAGCAAGGTGTCTAAAACCGGGCGTCATTACTAAACGCTTAACCTGAGCCAGCTCCATGGCCCCGGGAATTCGGTAGGGATGTCTGGTCGTTCCGTTTGTTTGTTCGCTGGAGATAGGGAGGTGCACGGGACTCATGATGGTCTCGATGGGCATCGATCAGTTGGCACGCCTCTCAGTCCATTACCAGCTGTGGACACGACATAATTTTCCGGCTAAAGATAACATGCCTGCCGTTTGTCGCGGGCCCCACTGCCAGATGATCGGCTGCCAGATGATGCCACTGAGCCTGCCGGCGGCGCCCGTGTCGGTACAATGCCGACAGGATGTTGAGTTGCATGTTGACCTCGTGTTGCTGGATCATATGCCGACCGTGGACGTTGCCGACGTCGTGGGATCGCATGTCGACCCGGTAGGTGTTGTCGGATCGTCGACGCCTGTCCGATGTTGGATCGCATGTCAACAGGGCCAATGTCGGACCATTTATCGAACCACCGAATGCCGGAGCATGGGCGATGGCGGAGCTGGCCGGAGTGGCGTCAGATTGCCGATCAGGTGTCCAAGGCGACGGAGCAAGTCACGCTGCAGTTCAAGGTGAGTTTGCAGTGTTGGAACGCTGCTGATCATTGTGCACTCCAGCATTTCTCAGGAGGGAAAGTGCTACTCGTTCCATCCATGCTAGCATGCTTATGTGCCCGGAGTTGGTAACCTAAGGTGGAAAAGCAATAATGCAGTCTTCTGTTTTGTCTGCGTTAGACATGGGTTGTGTAAGGCTATTGCGATAGTCTGGGTCGAGTATTTCATGTTGCATGTACCGCCTGACGGCTGACCCAGCCCTTACAGTGCGACGGGACGGACCTTGGTGATTTACACGATTTACCTTGATGGTTTAGTATCCCATTTACACATTTTAAAAACTAGTCTTATTTTGAATATTCTGCAGATTAGGATTCAGGCTGTGACACATCTTGAAATATCACACATTCCATATATCAAAGAATGTTGCCAGTGTCATGGTGACAATCATCGAACTTTATAGAATATTGTCAGAGTTGTGGTGACAATCCTCATCTAACCAACACATAACATTTTCAGAATTATGGTGACAGAATTATTCCTATAGACCTATCTTCGGATATGTCACAATATCGAATTTTCAGTCTACCACTTGGATGTCCTATAAATTAGCCCGATACCATGGAAGTACCAATAATTGGTGGGTTGGTTAGCTGCTATACCAGTATTGCGATGAAGTTAGCGTGAGTCTTTATAGTCCTGCAACACCAAAAGGGCTCATACAAAGCCGAAAAATAGAAGGGCCCCTTCTTTCGAAATTTCATCGCATTACCTATGCCGATGGCCGATTTGGTCGTTTGTCTCATGTGTCGCTTTTTATGCTAATCATTGAACATTTTATCGTCTATGAACTCCTCCCCGCGCATTAAATTAACAGATACCTTATGCCACGAGGTATTTTAGGCGGTGTTTGGCACGAATCTTACCAGTGTTTTGTGTCTATTTTCTACTGTTTTGTGCTGGTGCTGCAGGCTTTGACAGTTTGAGCTGTCACGGATCAATATTAACATTGCCACGCCCGACAGCTTTTCAATTTAAATACGTGACTACGTCTGTCGGCCTTTTCCACGCCCATCAGCGTTTGGCTCCGATAAACTTTCCTCGCATCGCATCAAATGTTGAAATATTTGCCTGCACCGGCTTTAGCCGAAAAATACCATGCTTATTAAATCTTTACCCTGAATACAGAAACATCGCAACCTTTCGTTTAAAGCAGCAACACATTCCGACACATCATCTCGCTTCAAGTTGTATGGTGTGCTCTGAGCTGCGGACAAGTGATAACCAGGAACACTGCTGCATGTAACGTACTTACATCTGAGTCCAATTTAACATAATACAACTCCGTCTTTAGTTTCGCACCGTCCTGTTCTCGGACTTCCATCCTGCATCCTTGCTGCGGTGGCTCTGCTGGTATGCTTATTACTAATTATGTTATTCCTTGGATGCATTTGTATTATTTTTAATGTTCTCAATATAATCCTGGACGTAAATATCATTAATGATCGTTGCAATAGAGAGGAATGAGATGATCATGTTAACCCGCCCCATCTCGGGGGGAGTTATTTGCGCCTCCCCGTAAGGTTTTCCGTGCGTGGCAAAAGAATGGCGCACCGTAGCACGCCGAAATTTGGCATACCTTTCGACGCATGCATCAATTTGGCAATTTGCGTGAACATTTTTAGGTCAGGTCATCTAGTGTCAACGAGTTAGTCATGGACAGGTTAGGTGACCCCTAGAATGGTTCAACCAGTCGTCATACTTTAACGGATAAAGCCATTTTAATGAAACTTTCGGCGTTTGCAAAACGCTGAAAGTGCGCAAGTATGGTTTTGTAGTGTTTTGTTTGAAAGTAGGGTTTTTGCTTTAGGAAGCAAAATGTATCAGAGGAATATTTAGGTAAAATGTATCATCGAATAGTATGGTTTAAGTAAACATTTTCTATGAGAGCAAGTTGACTTCAAGCAACGTTTCGCGGTATGCTTTACCCATTAAAGATTCAAAATTAAAGAAAATTGAAAACGCAAAATGTTTGGCATGCAAATTAGGTTTGTATGGATATAAATTTAGGGCCATGGTCGATTTCGCCTACCTTTTCTGACTTAAAATATTTCTCTGTTTTTTCAAATCTGCCCCAAAGTGAACTACCCAGAGCAAGAAATATGAAGTCAGTTGTAAAGCATAGACCCCCGAGTGACATCACCTTTGGGGATACAATTTTGGGGGTGGTTTCGGACCCTTCTCTTCCAGCGCTTTCCGACGACACATCTTTATTTATTGTGCGACGCTTAGTTTCGAGATTAAAGGGGCGGGGTTTGTATGAACGCCCTCCGAAACGGTGTGCAAGGATCTGATCGGAAAGACCGAAAAGAAAGAAAGGGCTAGCAATCGTTTCAAAAGAATTCAACATGGAATAAAAGCAGGATAGTTTGAATACAAATCTTTGTCAGTTATGCTACTTCTCTGTTCCTTGCCCTTCCCAAACAAAAACGCGAGCCAGTGCATACAACGTGTGCACAGCATGGGCGGAGGAACGGATTAAAAAAGTGCGTGGGGAGGGACAAAGCCGATTTGGGGACCAGTCTTTCCAGTCAACGACTTAGGGTAAATGGCCAGGAGCCGAGAAGACTGTGTGTGGGGAGAGGGGAGTGGAGGGAGCAGAATGCTTAGCCACTTGTACTCTTCATGGCTGCGCTTGAAACACTACCACCGAAGAAATGAAGTATCCAGCTCCTTCTTTTCTCATCAGGTACCTTGTGACAACAAACCTTGTCCTCAAGTTCTTAGATCGTATAATAACGGCGCGGTGGGTGTACCTAGCTGGTGGTAGTTCATGGCTTCTATGGAGTGCAAATGATCATAACAATAAGGTCCAATGTTACACAAGATCTCGTTACGGAAATCTAGATACGCAATGAAATGAAATGAAACTCCTAGCCAACCTCATACATATCTCTTTTTTGGATCACAAGTGATCTTTGTTAGCAATGGATATATGATTGAAGGCTTTTTTTTAACTCGTCCCGTCTCGAGGGGGTCTTCAACCGCGCCCTCAGGTTTTTCGCGGATAGCGGACGAACGGCGCGGGGTAGCGCCCAAATTTGCATACCTTTTTCCATATTAACTTTACATGCTGATTGAAAATTTCTAGGTCAGGTCATCTAGGGTCAACGAGTTATTCAAGGTCCAGTGAGGTCATCTCCAGATATGTTCAACCAGTCGTCACGCTTTAAGGGACACGGATATTTTAATGCAACTTTCAGCGTTTACATACCTTTAGGGATGCAATAAAACGTACGAGTTGAATTTGTCATTTTTTTTCGTTTTTGACTAGATATATATTTTGCGTATTTGCCATATTGCAGTTCAAATACAGGATTCTTGCTAAGGTAAGCATTTTTTATTAGGGAAAATTGACTTCGAACAACCTTTTTCGGTCTGCTCTACCCATTGGAAAAGGAAAATTAAAGAAAACTTGAAACTCAAAACTTTACATTTTCAAAAAAATACAATTTTTGTTTTTGGGGGGCCAACAAAATTATAGCCCTGGTCGATTTCGCTGTCCTTTTCTCATTCCAAATAAATTTTGTTTTTCATATATCCCCCAAAATGAACTCCTCAGAGTAAAAAACATAATGTAAGTCGTGAAAAGTCGTGAAAATCTAGCCCCCTGGTGACGTCACTTTTTTGAGGGGTGGACTCGGACCCTACCCTACTATCGAGCGACCCGGACCCTACTACGAAAGAGGTGCTTTCCGATGACACCTCTTTCGTTTTCGTGCGATGCTTAGTTTGGATTTTAGAGGGGGCTCTTCAACCGCCCCCCCCCCCCCCGAGACGGGGTGCGAAGATTTGACCGGAAAGACGGCGCGGGTTAACATAGATATTTGTATTTGTAAGAAAAAACACACCCATATATATATATATATATATATATATGCATATACATATATAAATATATATATATATATATATATATATATATATATATATATATATATATATATATATATATATATATATACATATATATTTATCATTGAGCGTTATGCAGTTTCCTCTTGATATAAGGGAAAAGTCAAATTCATAAACTGAATATTTTAACGCGAAATTACAAACCGATTTAAAGCAAGATATCATGGACTATTTTCTCGGCTTCAGTATAACCAAGGGAAAAGCAGTGCCTTTTGTCCATGCTTTCTGTGTCGTTGTTGTGTCTTACAGGTGGTGCAAAGTTCGCCCATTGGTGTCATTGTCCATTGGTCTGGCACCCAGGGAGGACGCTTTTGATTGCGCTATGTCTGTCCGCTCCGAGAGATCCCAAAGGGAGATGCGAGAAGGAAGTGGTATGTCGGTCCTGGCCCGCCAACCACCTTGGAGCAGGTCTCGCTCTCTCTCTCTTTCTCTCGCTCTCTCGCTCTCTCGCTCCCTTTGTGTCTGTGTGTGACTGGGCAACGTAGTTGGGTCAGCCGTCTATTGGACCTGCTCGGTGGAGTACGATACCGTATCAAATATTGACCCACCCTGGGAGTGTGTGCCGGGCACGGCGGCGCACCTGTCGGCGGCCGCCTTCGTGCACGGCGCGCGCGGCATGACGTATGCGAGGCTATTGAGATTAATGGCCCGTCACCACTGAAGGGTCGTACAGGAGGCATTCAACCGCTTGCTGGCATTCGCTTGCGCAACAGTGCCGATGGCTGTTGTGTCATGCTGTTATCCTGCAGTCGGATCGGCTACTGGCACTTGTCTCATGCTCTGCATGTGGCTATTTATATAGTCACGTGCTGGTGGATATTTTAGCTAAGCCCTCGTGTAATGCCGGGAAGGGAGAGGGTGATGGTTGCCGCCGGTCAGTGTTTTAGCTATGGGTTCCAAACGGTTTGAGACTGAAATTTATCGTCGATGACGCATTTTGTGAACACATGCCTATGCAAGAAACATGTCCGAGTCATCTCAGCTCACTTAGATATGACGTAATCGTTGAGTGCATGTCAGGCGAATTTGCACAAAAACGGTAACCAGGGAACGGGACCGGGGAACGGGACCGGGGAGCGGGACCGGGGAGCGGGATGGTGGACCAGGGAAGGGGACTGAGGAAAGGACCCGGGAAGAGGACCGGGAAAGGGAACCGGAGAAGGTAACCAGGGAAAGGAACCGTGGTAGGGAAAAAGAGATCGGCACTGAGGATACAGAGGAGCTCGTGGATGGAAACTTGTGAGGGGGTTATGGAAGTAGGGACTATGAATGGGAAAGAGGAAGGGGAGCAGGAATGTAGACTGCGATGGTGAATGTTATGGAGATGTGGGACGGGACCGGTAGAGGTAACCTAGGAAGTGGATCTAGAAGAGAAACATGGAAAGCTAACGTGAAATAAAACTGGAAATTGGGGGTGTTTGTGACTAGCAGTTACTGTTCATGTCGCTTCACCGAATAACCATCAGGCGTACACACCACCGGGCCATGGATAAATGCCAAAATTTTGCATCAACTGTGAGCATTAGGGTATTTATATCCATTGGGAATTATATTGGACAATTTGCGCCCATTGCGGTTTGCATGCTTCCGATGGGAACAGTTTTCGTCATCCAAACGCCTCCACCGAATCCAGCACTCGCAACGGAACCAGGATTACCGAGACCGGAGATGGAACCAGGTAATTGGACCGGTGAATACGACTGTGGAGGTGGTGGGGAATGGGAATAAGGACGGGACAGGAAAGAGCATCAATGAATGGATCGGGAAAAACTGAGGACATGCAAAGGGGATTGAGTCCGGGAAGAGAATCGGAAATGGCATTATTCGGCGAATTATTACTGGCAAGGCGAATTACTCGAGATGCTACGGACACGGAAGCACCTTCATCCTCCGCATATCATACAGCACAATGTCATCGCGTGAATAGGAGCAACGTGCAGTTCAATACTTTTTTAATCAACAAAGCAGCATAACTGAAATCAACGTAGCAAAAACGTGCCGCCTCATTAAGTATGCACCCGTTAAATTGGCTGTGCGTGCATAACTGCATTTCAGAAATAATGTGGAGTTCCAAAATTGCATCAGTCGAAGTGATAACTTCTAAACTTCACAAACTGAAAGTATTCAGCTTGACCACTTTAGCTAAGGTAGTTAATCATCTTTTTATGAACCATCACTTCAGTGAATCTCCAATCGATTCGTGAAGATGTTTGCGCATGTTGCCGGCAACATTATGGGACACTGAGGTGGCATTTCGCAGGCTTTCATTTTTTTATTTTAGTTTAATTTTTCAAGTGAGGATTAAAGTTTGCTTAAATCTTCCAGGCATCGAAATGGTGACTTTAAAAATTTATCAGAACGAATTGGTCGGTTTCTAGTATCATCTGAAAGCGGAAGGTATCCCGATGCAATACCAAGAAGTGTGTACTGTGAAGTTCACATTTGATCTCGTGACTCGTGACGTTTTATTGACCTCGCTACTTTTGACAAATATCCGGCTTTGGTGTTTCTCATTTTTTTAGCTGATGTATGCCCGATTAATTATCTGGCAGCCGACATGTTGTTTCTTGTTCAGTAGTTCAGTCGCTAGAGTGTTCGATTCCTGATCGTAAGATCGCTGCTTCGAGTCCGACAACAACCGGCGAGATTACCAAGTCAACCTGCGATCAAATGACAGTAGAGTTGACCCGCGACAGTATAGTTTGACGTGAAAAGTCGGTGACCGGCGGGATTTCCGAGCTCTCCCGCGACCAAGTGACGCGAGGGATACCTTCCGGTTACGTCACTTTATGATGGCGACAAACTTTTGGGGGTGTTTTCGGGCACTACTCGTCGAGCTCTTTTCGATGACATCACTTTCATTTTCATGCAACGCTTAGTTTGAAGATTACAGGGGACATATAATGACACCCCTCTTCATCCCCACCCCCACCCCCGAGACGTGGTGTGACTATTTCACCAGTAAGATGGGCTAAAGAGCTTTCCAATGTCTTTTTCTGGTCTTGCAGGACTTTGTAAAAATAGTGCATATTAAAACTTCGCATCAATAGTAGTCAGGTAATACCGCATGATGCTTGAGAACGAAAAGTTAGCGGTGGAAATCAGCATGGTCCATCGGAGTCTGCCTGTCAACACTCTTCGAGGCGTTGACCCTGGCAGTGCGGATTGATTTACCACATTTGTCACTACAAATAGGTCCAATATACCGTTTACACACTCAAAGCTTGTCCTGGACAATGCAAAAGGAGGTGTAAATGTCCTGCCCTTGCTTTAAACTTGAACTTGGACCCACGTGAAACGCTGTATATATCCTATATTTTGCCATTTCCACTGATGTCATTTATCGGGAAATATTTCAAGGTAAGTCTTAATATCACGTTTGCAAGGGGGGTGGCCGAAGTTGATTGGTCTCGGTCCGTGAGCGCAATATCTTATACAAATATCTTCAACGGCTTAGAAAGAATATCACAAAATTCTTCAGGAGTACACTTCACCTTTTCCCGCCTTTCAATGCCATATAATTAGCCATTAAGCTTATGATGTTGCATAGGAAGAAGTACCTTAAGCAATGATGTTCCTCTTCGGTTTTTCGGATGCACCAACGCCCATGCTTGACAGTTAGCACCAGGCATGAGCAAGACTGCTCCCACCGCATATGCATACGGAAGAGGTGCTGGACGAATAGGGGGTGAAACCGGGCGATCACGCTATCAAACATCAGTTCATGTGAGGGATTCTAACCGTTCATCATCACATTTTCTGAAGCACTAAGAAGGTTTTTGCGGCCACTTTTCAACTCTTCTTTCGTATCCGGAATTACGCCTACTATTTGGATTTGGATGGTTGTTAATCCTTTCATGGGAGGTTCCGCGGCGGCGTTTGATATACTTGCAGAGCACTCGACCACGCAGCCCACTCACGACCTTCACAATGTTCCGGCGGTACGTCGCTACGGGTTGGCAACGCAAAGCAGTCACGATCAGGTCGCCGATACTTCTCCGACAACGGGATGCCGTTCATGCCTGCACCCGCATCACGAGAGCCCCTCAGCGGGCTCTTCCCCTCGCTCGCTGAACACCCATATTCGCACACTTTATAATAGTGAACACACGCAAGCGCACTGCAATCAAGCACTCAAACAAAGTAAAATCATTTTACGGTTGGTTGGTGTGCGGCAAAGTTTGAAACAAACGTTGACATACGATAATCTGAATACTTCATCAGCCCCGCTGTGCGGCACATTGAGCGCAATCCATGAGATCTCGCTGGGGCGATCCTCCGTCTGGACGCCTGGTGAGGTCGCGTGCCCCGGGGGCTTTCTCTGGTGGCTGTCGCGCCCACTGCGTGAGACGCGCAGCTGGGAGCGGCAGGCGGTCGGAGCCGTGCCAAAATACGGCAGGCGGTCGGAGCCGTGCCAAAATACGGCAGGCGGTCGGAGCCGTGCCAAAATACGGCAGGCGGTCGGAGCCGTGCCAAAATACGGCAGGCGGTCGGAGCCGTGCCAAAATACGGCAGGCGGTCGGAGCCGTGCCAAAATACGGCAGGCGGTCGGAGCCGTGCCAAAATACGGCAGGCCAAACTCTGGCAGGCCCCAGCCAGCCGCCGATGTTTAGACACAGTCATTAGACGAATCGCTTGTCGCCGGCGCGCCGATTGTGGAAAGGTGACCTTCTTTCCGACGACACTGGTGCACGTCTGGCGTGTGGGCGCCAACAAACAGCTGTTTGGCATCAACTGCTCAGAATGGCTCTCAGCTGGAGCTAGGCTTGTCGTGCTACCACTATGATCAATAGTGTGCACACAAGCCTTTGTTGATGCTCTGTCACCTTAGTTGAAGCTACCGGCTTTCGATTGAGTTAGGGTCTACTCACATGGCTCTCATCGAGGACTTGGTGAGCACTCTGCATGGTGCATGCAAACGGTTCTGTTGAAGGCTGTTGGCGGACATCACGAAGGAGAACCTAATGAGGTACTAGGACCCGAGAGATATTTTGTTTTGCGGGCTTAGCTGCACAATGTGCAGCTAAGTCCTCATGTCGCCTATGTGCAGGCTAAGTCGCCTATGTGCGGTGCATAGGTGAGACTGTATCACTTCATTCCTCCAGCACAGAACGGTCGTCGGAATGCTGGCAGGCAGCACCACGGATTCGCAGGCACTGACCAAAGTCCGGAGTGGCAAAGCAGATATAAACAAACCTTGCTGAGAAACGGGCTGGGCAAACCGCGACATGCAGAACCTCATTC